>CAWUFW010018672.1:0-213198 GCA_963921515.1 Calotriton arnoldi | reverse complement strand
CCTGAAACACCACCCCCAGCAAGACCCCCTACACTGCCCGAACACCACTGCACTGCCCTAAACCCTGAAACACCACCCCCAGCACGACCTCCTACACTGCCCGAACACCACTGCTCTGCCCAAAACCCTGAAACACCAGCCCCAGCATGACCCCCTTTACTGCTCGAACACCACTGCACTGCCCCAAACCCTGAAAAACCACCCCCAGCATGACCCCCTACACTGCCCGAACACCACTGCACTGCCCTAAACCCTGAAACACCACCCCTAGCACGACCCCCTACACTGCCCGAACACCACTGCACTGCCCTAAACCCTGAAACACCACCCCCTTCACGACCCCCTACACTGCCCGAACACCACTGCACTGCCCTAAACCCTGAAACACCACCCCCAGCATGACCCCCTACACTGCCCAAACACCACTGCACTGCCCTAAACCCTGAAACACTACCCCCAGCAAGACCCCCTACACTGCCCGAATACCACTGCACTGCCCTAAACCCTGAAACATCACCCCCAGCAAGACCCCCTACACTGCCCGAACACCACTGACCTAAACCCTGAAACACCACCCCAGCACGACCCCCTACACTGCCCGAACACCACTGCACTGCCCTAAACCCTGAAACACTACCCCCAGCATGACCTCCTACACTGCCCGAACACCACTGCTCTGCCCAAAACCCTGAAACACCAGCCCCAGCACGACCCCCTACACTGCCCGAACACCACTGCACTGCCCTAAACCTTGAAACACCAGCCCTGCACGGCCCCCTACACTGCCCGAACACCACTGCACTACCCTAAACCCTGAAACATCACCCCAGCACGACCCCCTACACTGCCCGAGCACCAATGCACTGCCCTAAACCCTGAAACACCAGCCCCAGCACGACCCCTACACTGCCCGAACACCACTGCACTGCCCTAAACCCTGAAACACCAGCCCCAGCACGACCGCCTACACTGCCCAAACACCACTGCACTGCCCTAAACCCTGAAACACCAGCCCCAGCACGACCCCCTACACTGCCCGAACACCACTGCACTGCCCTAAACCCTGAAACACCACCCCGTGCATGACCCCTACACTGCCCGAACACCACTGCACTGCCCTAAACCCTGAAACAACACCCCCAGCGCGACCCCCTACACTGCCCGAACACCACTGCACTGCCCTAAACCCTGAAACACCACCCCTGCACAACCCCCTACACTGCTCGAACACTACTGCACTGCCCTAAACCCAGAAACACCATCCCCAGCACGACCCCCTATACTGCACGAACACCACTGCACTGCCCTAAACCCTGAAACACTACCCCCAGCAAGACCCCTACACTGCTCGAACACCACTGCACTGCCCTAAACCCTGAAACATCACCCCCAGCAAGACCCCCTACACTGCCCGAACACCACTGCCCTAAACCCTGAAACACCACCCCCAGAAAGACCCCCTACACTGCCCGAACACCACTGCACTGCCCTAAACCCTGAAACACCAGCCCCAGCACGACCCCCTATACTGCCCGAACACCACTGCACTGCCCTAAACCCTGAAACACCACCCCCTGCACGACCCCCTACACTGCCCGAACACTACTGCACTGCCCTAAACCCTGAAACACCACCCCCAGCACGAACCCCTACACTGCATGAACACCACTGCACCGCCCTAAACCCTGAAACACTACCCCCAGCAAGACCCCCTACACTGCCCGTACACCACTGCCCTAAACCCTGAAACACCACCCCCAGCAAGACCATCTACACTGCCCGAACACCACTGCACTGCCCTAAACCCTGAAACACCACCCCCAGCAAGACCCCTACACTGCCCGAACACCACTGCACTGCCCTAAACCCTGAAACACCACCCCCAGCACGACCCCCTACACTGCCCGAACACCACTGCTCTGCCCTAAACCCTGAAACACCAGCCCCAGCACGACCCCCTACACTGCCCGAACACCACTGCACTGCCCTAAACCCTGAAACACCAGCCCCAGCACGACCCCCTACACTGCCCGAACACCACTGCACTGCCCTAAACCCTGAAACACTACCCCCAGCAAGACCCCCTACACTGCCCGAACACCACTGCCCTAAACCCTGAAACACCACCCCCAGCAAGACCACCTACACTGCCCGAACACCACTGCACTGCCCTAAACCCTGAAACACCACCCCCAGCAAGACCCCCTACACTGCCCGAACACCACTGCACTGCCCTAAACCCTGAAACACCAGCCCCAGCACGACCGCCTACACTGCCCGAAAACTACTGCACTGCCCTAAACCCTGAAACACTACCCCCAGCAAGACTACCTACACTGGCCGAACACCACTGCACTGCCCTAAACCCTGAAACACCACCCCCTGCACGACCCCCTACACTGCCCAAACACTACTGCACTGCCCTAAACCCTGAAACACCACCCCTCAGCACGACACCCTACACTGCCCGAACACCACTGCACTGCCCTAAACCCTGAAACACCACCCCAGCATGACCCCTACACTGCCCGAACACCACTGCACTAAACCCTGAAACACCACCCCTGCACGACCCCCTACACTGCCGGAACACCACTGCACTACCCTAAACCCTGAAACACCACCCCCAGCACGACCCCCTACACTGCCCTAACACCACTGCACTGCCCTAAACCCTGAAACATCACCCCAGCACAACCCCCTACACTGCCTGAGCACCATTGCTCTGCCCTAAACCCTGAAACACTAGCCCCAGCACGACCCCCTACACTGCCCGAACACCACTACACTGCCCTAAACCCTGAAACACCACCCCCAGCACGACCCCCTACACTGCCCGAACACGACTGCACTGCCCTAAACCCTGAAACACCAGCCCCAGCAAGACCCCCTACACTGCCCGAACACCACTGCATTGCCCTAGACTCTGAAACACCAGCCCCAGCAAGACCCCCTACACTGCCCGAACACCACTGCACTGCCCTAAACCCTGAAACACCAGCCCCAGCATGACCCCCTACACTGCCCGAACACCACTGCACTGCCCTAAACCCTGAAACACCAGCCCCAGCACGACCCCCTACACTGCCCGAACACCACTGCACTACCCTAAACCCTGAAACACCAGCCCCAGCACGACCCCCTACATTGCCCGAACACCACTGCACTGCCCTAAACCCTGAAACACCAGCCCCAGCACCACCCCCTACAATGCCCGAACACCACTGTACTGCCCTAAACCCTGAAACACCACCCCCTGCACCGCCCCCTACACTGCCCGAACACCACTGCACTGCCCTAAACCCTGAAACACCACCCCCTGCACCACCCCCTACACTGCCCGAACACCACTGCACTGCCCTAAACCCTGAAACACCACCCCTGCACCACCCCCTACACTGCCCGAACACCACTGCACTGCCCTAAACCCTGAAACACCACCCCTGCACCGCCCCCTACACTGCCCGAACACCACTGCACTGCCCTAAACCCTGAAACACCACCCCCAGCATGACCCCTTTACTGCTCGAACACCACTGCACTGCCCCAAACCCTGAAACACCACCCCCAGCATGACCCCCTACACTGCCCGAACACCACTGCCCTAAACCCTGAAACACCACCCCTGCATGACCCCCTACACTGCCCGAACACCACTGCACTGCCCTAAACCCTGAAACACCACCCCCTGCACGACCCCTACACTGCCCGAACACCACTGCACTGCCCTAAACCCTGAAACACCACCCCCAGCACGACCCCCTACACTGCCCGAACACCACTGCACTGCCCTAAACCCTAAAACACCACCCCCAGCACGACCCCATAAACTGCCCGAACACCACTGCACTGCCCTAAACCCTAGAACACTACCCCCAGCATGACCCCCTACACTACCCGAACACCACTGCACTACCCTAAACCCTAAAATACTCCCCCAGCACGACCCCCTACACTACCCGAACACGACTGCACTGCCCTAAACCCTAAAACACTCCCCCAGCACGACCCCCTACACTACCCGAACACCACTGCACTGCCCTAAACCCTAAAACACTCCCCCAGCACGACCCCCTACACTACCTAAACACCACTGCACTGCCCTAAACCCTAAAACACTACCCCCTGCATTGACCCCCTACACTACCCAAATACCAATGCACTACCCTAATCCCTAAAACACTACCCCCACACAACCCCCTACACTACCCAAAGACCACTGCACTACCCTAAACCCTAAAACACGACCTCCTACACTACACGCAAACACCACTGCACTACCCTAAACCCTAAAACACTACCCCTAGCACGAACCCCTACACTACCCAAACACCACTGCACTACCCTAAACCATAAAACAATACCCCCAGCAGTACCCCTATGCTACCCAAACACCACTGCACTACCCTAAACCCTAAAACACTACCCCCAGCAGTACCCCTACACTACCCAAACACCATTGCACTACCCTAAACCCTAAAACACTACCCCCAGCAGTATCCCCTACACTACCCAAACACCACTGCACTACCCTAAACCCTAAAACCCTAAAACACTAACCCCAGCACGACCCCCTACACTACCCAAACACCACTGTACTACCCTAAACCCTAAAACACTCCCCCAGCACGACTCCCTACACTACCCAAACACCACTGCACTACCCTAAACCCTAAATCTACCCCCAGCATGACCCCCTACACTACACAAACACCACTGCACTACCCTAAACCCTAAAACACTACCCCCAGCACGACGCTCTTCACTACCTAAACACAACTGCACAATTTGTTACAGGCGTTGCAACACAGGCCTGTGGTGCTTACTGGAAGTACCTGGTGGGCTAGTTGGGCCCCAGGGACTCTCAGGATTCAAGGTGACCTAATCCCCCAACTTAAAACGCGCCACGGGGCGCGTTTGCACAGTGGTGAAAGGAGGGGGCGGGGCCTCAGGTGACATGTGCGCAAACACGCCCTGTGGTGCGTTTTAAGTTGGGGAGTTAATTCCCTTTGAATCCTGGGGGCCAACTAGCCCACCAGGTACCTTCAGTAAGCACAACAGAGTTGCGTTGCAGAGAGGTGAAAAAGGTGCGTGGCCTCGGAACGCCTCTCTGCAACTCAGCTCTGTGGTCCTAACTGTAGGTACCTGGGGGATAGTTGGGCCCCAGGGACCCTCAGGATTCAAGGGGACTTAATCCCGCAACTTAAAACGCGCCACGGGGCGCGCTTTGCACACATGTCACCTCAGGCCCCCTCCCTTCACCACTGTGCAAACGCGCACTGGCTCTGGTTAGTCAGAGTCAGTTACCACCAGTACCCGTCTGAAAAAGTTGTGGGCACAGGATGATTTTGCAACAAGGCCTCTTTCTGCTCCTCTGTTGGTTCTTTCTGCACATCTTTTGCTTCTTTCTGTGCGTTTTTTCTTCTTTCTTCACATGTCCTACCTCTGTTGGCATAGTTAGAAATTAGCATTTAAAAACCTTTGAAATTCACTGAAAAAACCATAGGTTTCAGGCACGTTATAGTTAGAAATTAGCATTTAAAAACCTTTGAAATTCACTGAAAAAACCATAGGTTTCAGACAAGTTATAGTTAGAAATTAGCATTTAAAAAACCTTTGAAATTCACTGAAAAAAACCATAGGTTTTAGGGACAGTTATAGTTAGTTGGACATTGCACTCGTACAAAACCCGTGAAATTCACCTGTTATAGTTAGTTCAGCTAACTATAACTCGCGCCCCCGCAATGCACTGCTGATGACGTCACATATTACATCACTCATGACATGGTCAGTGACATCACTGATGACATCACTGATGACATCTCAAATGACATCACTGATGACATCATCCATGTGATAATTTCATGCATCTTCTCACACCCTAATATAACTTTTGATACACCCACTCTAAATTACAGACTGCCATTCTCAAAACCATAGACACTCCAACACCAAAAACTACATACCCACTCACTGATTCTTAGGTCTACACAGACATCCACTCACTCACCTGTACAGTCACTCATACTTACAGTCACTCAGTACAGGACTATCATATGCACTCATACACCTATATAAATACTCACACACCGCCACTCATCCATAGAGGTACTCACACACCTAGTCAGTCATGCAAAAAATTAATCACACACCCATTTACTCACCTATACAGTTACACACACACCAGCTCACTTACTCATACAAATACTAGCATATTCTTACGCTCTTATACAATAACTGATACAAGCACACACGCATCCATACAGCCACTCTCACAATAACACACTCTCACTTACAGCCATTTAAATACTCTAACACACATATATACTGCCTTTTACATATGTAGTTACTCGCACATGTACCACTGAGATATACATTCACTCACTAACACACCCATACACACACTCACCCACCCAAGCAGTCCATCACAGATGCACTCTTGAAATCATGCACCCAGTGAATCACCCACTCACACATCTATGTATAGAGTCACACACACACCACCCACACAAACACTCAGGCAGCCATACAGATACTCAGAGAACCAATCAATAACCCATATAGACACTCATGTAGCTATTTGCAAATCCATGCATCCACTTACACACCAACAAACAGATGGATACAGACATTCACACAGTTTAGTCACTAACCCATGCATTCAGTAAGATACGTTTAATCACTCACTTGTAGAGTCAGTCACTCACGTACTAAATCATCCATTCAGACACTTATACACCCACTCATTCTTCAATACGCCTTTCCCTATATATATTAAACATATTTAAACTTTACAGAAACACACAGTCACTGGATGATGTCATCAGTGATGTCATCAGTGATGTCATTTGAGATGTCATCAGTGATGTCATCAGTGATGTCACTGACCATGTCATGAGTGATGTAATATGTGACGTCATCAGCAGTGCATTGCGGGCGCGAGTTATAGTTAGCTGAACTAACTATAACAGGGGAATTTCACGGGTTTTGTACGAGTGCAATGTCCAACTAACTATAACTGTCCCTAAAACCTATGGTTTTTTTCAGTGAATTTCAAAGGTTTTTAAATGCTAATTTCTAACTATAACTTGTCTGAAACCTATGGTTTTTTCAGTGAATATATATATATATATATATATATATATATATATATATATATATATATATATATATATATATTATCTACTGGCGGTCGCCAGTAGATAGTTATAGTTAGGACCTATTTTCCATAGGAAATCCGCGACATTCTATTTGAAATAACTATTGCGTCGGTTGACGAATCTTCGCGAAATTTTCAAACTTTATGGCCCGCTCCGGTCCGCTCCTACCCTGAAAGTCTCAGACTGATTCGTCAAGCGGGGGCCGAGAAAAAAGGGGGATCCCAAAACGTGTTTTCCCCATTCATTTTCCCATAGGAAACTTTATACACTGCTACAGCCCGAACTGCTGAACGGAATTACACCAAATTTGGCAAAGAGGTAGTTCTTGGTTCAGAAAGAACCCTTTTGTTAAATGGTGTAAATCCGTTCAGTAGTTGCGGAGAAATTAAAAAATAAGAGTCAAAAATCAATTTCCCATAGGAAACTTTATGCAAGGCTACAGCCCGAACTGCTGAATGGAATTACACCAAATTTGGCAAAGAGGTAGTTCTTGGTTCAAAAGAACCCTTTTTGTTAAATGGTGTAAATCCGTTCAGTAGTTGCTGAGAAAATCAAAAGTAAAAACACATATATATCTGGGCGGAGCCTAACCACACATGTCATCGTGAGATCTGATTGGCTGTCAGCACTTCATCCTGGAATTGCTGGCAGCCATCTTGGGACCAATATAAATGATAGTACCCCATTGAAATGCATTGTAGTGAATCGAAGATTTTGAGGGTTACCAAAAGGAGAACTATAAAGGGTGATAACAGACTTTAGTTACATTAGAATTCATTTGTTGATGGTACCATACTAATTTCAGGAATTGTGGTGTGTTCTAAGGTGATTTTACCCTGTGAAAAACCTTCTGCTGGGATATCATGAATCATGTTTGAGAGAAAACTATTTTCACATGCTTGTCCCATACAGTTTTGGAAGGTGCCCCAGAAGCTAAAATGAGAGCATATTTTCTGTAAATTCACATTATCTTTCTCAGTCATGTGAGAATGAAGTCTGACATTCTCAGTAAAACATGTACATCCAACAAGGGCAGAGACTGTCAGTTGATTCCTTTGTGTTCTACTGCAGCTTCCCAGAGTGTTCTAAAGAACAACTAGAGTGCTAACAGCCTTACTTATGACAAAAGTATGGCACACCTGAAGCCATCTTCATTGGAATAAACTGGTAACACTTAAAACATTTAATTTAAAAAGGAACAAAATGATGGGGTTCATCTTGTCATAGAAATTATGGTTAGTGCTCTGGAAAGAAAAATTAGGACATGTTTCAAGTGTGATCTCAAATATCTTCCTGTTATATTTCAACAAGGGCAGACTGTCAGTTGATGCCTTTGTGTTCTACTGCAGCTTCCCAGAGTGTTCTAAAGAAACAACTAGAGCGCTAACAGTCTTACTTATGACAAAAGTATGGCACACCTGAAGCCATCTTGATTGGAATAAACTGGTAACACTTAAAACATTTAATTTAAAAAGGAACAAAATGATGGGGTTCATTTTGTCATAGAAATTATGGTTAGTGCTGTAGGAAGAAAAATTAGGACATGTTTTAAGTGAGATCTCAAATATCTTCCTGTTATATTTCAACAGGAGCAGCCTGTCAGTTGATGCCTTTGTGTTCTACTGCAGCTTCCCAGAGTGTTCTAAAGAACAACTAGAGTGCTAACAGCCTTACTTATGACAAAAGTATGGCACACCTGAAGCCATCTTGATTGGAATAAACTGGTAACACTTAAAACATTTAATTTAAAAAGGAACAAAATGAGGGGGTTCATTTTGCCATAGAAATTATGGTTAGTGCTGCAAAAAGAAAATGTAGTGCATGTTTTAAGTGAGATCTCAAATCCTCTTCTATTTCATTAGAAAATTCTGACATGCAGACTGAAACAATCACTTTCAATACCAGCAGTAGACTTCCAGTTAACTCCTTGGTTAGCAGTAGCTTTACTACAGTGATCTAATGAACAACTAGAGTGATAACATTCTGAATTTATGGCAAATGTGTGACACATCTGAATGCCTTCTTGATGGAATCAAAGTAAAAAACTGAAAGCATTTCCTACTGAGGAGACTGCAGTAAATGAGGAAATTAGGAAACTTCATAACAAAGAAGTCTTCCAAGATGGCCACTAGTGAAAAAAGAGCCCAAATGTAGCACAAATATTACCCAGATGTAGCCCACATATAGCCCAATGACAAAAGTGTGCAAAACACTTTTTATTTTTAGTTTTTTGCAGTTTTATGTAGTGCAGACTGGTCAGGTATTGGAGCGTTGCATCTTAAAACATGACCCCCCTACACTACAAAAACACCACTGCACTACCCTAAACCACTACCCCCAGCATGACCCCCTACACTACGCAAACACCACTGCACTACCCTAAACCCTAAAACACTACCCCAACACCACTGCACTAACCTAAATCCTAAAACACTACCCCCAGCATGACCCCCTACACTACCCAAACACCACTGCACTACCCTAAAACATGACCCCTACACTACACAAACACCACTGCACTACCCTAAACCCTAAAACACTACCCCCAGCACGACCCCCTACACTACACAAGCACCACTGCACTACCCTAAACCCTAAAACACTACCCCCAGCACGACCCCCTACACTACCCAAACACCACTGCACTACCTTAAACCCTAAAACACTACCCCCAGCACGACCCCCTACACTACCCAAACACCACTGCACTAACCTAAATCCTAAAACACTACCCCCAGCACGACCCCCTACACTACCCAAACACCACTGCACTACTCTAAAACATGACCCCCTACACTACACAAACACCACTGCACTACCCTAAACCCTAAAACACTACCCCCAGCACGACCCCCTACACTACACAAGCACCACTGCACTACCCTAAACCCTAAAACACTACCCCCAGCACGACCCCCTACACTGCCCGAACACCACTGCACTGCCCTAAACCCTGAAACACCAGCCCCTGCACGACCCCCTACGGTGCCCGAACATCACTGCACTGCCCTAAACCCTGAAACACATACCCTAGCACGACCCCCTACACTGCCCGAACACCACTGCACTGCCCTAAACCCTGAAACACCACCCCTTCACGACCCCCTACACTGCCCGAACACCACTGCACTGCCCTAAACCCTGAAACACCACCCCCAGCATGACCCCCTACACTGCCCAAACACCACTGCACTGCCCTAAACCCTGAAACACCACCCCCAGCACGACCCCCTACACTGCCCGAACACCACTGCACTGCCCTAAACGCTGAAACACCACCCCCAGCAAGACCCCCTACACTGCCCAAACAACACTGCCCTAAACCCTGAAACACCACCCCCAGCAAGACCCCCTACACTGCCCGAACACCACTGCACTGCCCTAAACCCTGAAACACCAGCCCCAGCACGACCCCTACACTGCCCGAATACCACTGCACTGCCCTAAACCCTGAAACACCACCCCATGCACGACCCCCTACACTGCCCGAACACCACTGCACTGCCCTAAACCCTGAAACATCAACCCCAGCAAGACCCCCTACACTGCCTGAACACCACTGCCCTAAACACTGAAACACCACCCCCTACACTGCACGAACACCACTGCACTGCCCTAAACCCTGAAACACCACCTCCCAGCAAGACCCCCTACACTGCCTGAACACCATTGCTCTGCCCTAAATCCTGAAACACTAGCCCCAGCATGACCCCCTACACTGCCCAAACACCACTGCACTGCCCTAAACCCTGAAACACCACCCCCAGCACGACCCCCTACACTGCCCGAACACCACTGCACTGCCCTAAACCCTGAAACACCACCCCCAGCAAGACCCCCTACACTGCCCAAACACCACTGCCCTAAACCCTGAAACACCACCCCCAGCAAGACCCCCTACACTTCCCGAACACCACTGCACTGCCCTAAACCCTGAAACACCAGCCCCAGCACGACCCCTACACTGCCCGAACACCACTGCACTGCCCTAAACCCTGAAACACCACCCCCTGCACGACCCCCTACACTGCCCGAACACCACTGCACTGCCCTAAACCCTGAAACATCAACCCCAGCAAGACCCTGTACACTGCCTGAACACCACTGCCCTAAACCCTGAAACACCACCCCCTACACTGCACGAACACCACTGCACTGCCCTAAACCCTGAAATACCACCTCCAGCAAAACCCCCTACACTGCCTGAACACCATTGCTCTGCCCTAAATCCTGAAACACTAGCCCCAGCATGACCCCCTACACTGCCCAAACACCACTGCACTGCCCTAAACCCTGAAACACCACCCCCAGCACGACCTCCTACACTGCCCGAACACCACTGCACTGCCCTAAACCCTGAAACACCAGCCCCAGCAAGACCCCCTACACTGCCCGAACACCACTGCACTGCCCTAGACTCTGAAACACCAGCCCCAGCAAGACCCCCTACACTGCCCGAACACCACTGCACTGCCCTAAACCCTGAAACACCAGCCCCAGCATGACCCCCTACACTGCTCGAACACCACTGCACTGCCCTAAACCATGAAACACCAGCCCCAGCACGACCACCTACACTGCCCGAACACCACTGCACTGCCCTAAACCCTGAAACACCAGCCCCAGCATGACCCCCTACACTGCCCGAACATCACTGCACTGCCCTAAACCCTGAAACACCACCCCCAGCACGACCCCCTACACTGCCCGAACACCACTGCACTGCCCTAAACCCTGAAACACCACCCCTGCATGACCCCCTACACTGCCCGAACACCACTGCACTGCCCTAAACCCTGAAGCACCACCCCTGCAGCACCCCTACACTGCCCGAACACCACTGCACTGCCCTAAACCCTGAAACACCACCCCCAGCACGACCCCCTTTACTGCTTGAACACCACTGCACTGCCCCAAACCCTGAAACACCACCCCCAGCACGACCCTCTACACTGCCCGAACACCACTGCACTGCCCTAGACTCTGAAACACCAGCCCCAGCAAGACCCCCTACACTGCCCGAACACCACTGCACTGCCCTAAACCCTGAAACACCAGCCCCAGCATGACCCCTACACTGCTCGAACACCACTGCACTGCCCTAAACCATGAAACACCAGCCCCAGCACGACCACCTACACTGCCCGAACACCACTGCACTGCCCTAAACCCTGAAACACCAGCCCCAGCATGACCCCCTACACTGCCCGAACATCACTGCACTGCCCTAAACCCTGAAACACCACCCCCAGCACGACCCCCTACACTGCCCGAACACCACTGCACTGCCCTAAACCCTGAAACACCACCCCCTGCATGACCCCCTACACTGCCCGAACACCACTGCACTGCCCTAAACCCTGAAACACCACCCCTGCAGCACCCCCTACACTGCCCGAACACCACTGCACTGCCCTAAACCCTGAAACACCACCCCCAGCACGACCCCCTTTACTGCTTGAACACCACTGCACTGCCCCAAACCCTGAAACACCACCCCCAGCACGACCCTCTACACTGCCCGAACACCACTGCCCTAAACCCTGAAACACCACCCCCTGCACGACCCCCTACACTGCCCGAACACCACTGCACTGCCCTAAACCCTGAAACACCACCCCCTACACTGCCCGAACACCACTGCACTGCCCTAAACCCTGAAACACCACCCCCAGCACGACCCCCTACACTGCCTGAACACCACTGCACTGCCCTAAACCCTAAAATACCACCCCCAGCATTACCCCCTACACTGCCCAAACACCACTGCACTGCCCTAAACCCTAGAACACTACCCCCAGCATGACCCCCTACACTACCCGAACACCACTGCACTACCCTAAACCCTAAAATACTACCCCCAGCACAACCCCTACACTACCCAAACATGACTGCACTGCCCTAAACCCTCAAACACTCCCCCAGCACGACCCCCTACACTACCCGAATACCACTGCACTGCCCTAAACCCTAAAACACTCCCCCAGCATGACCCCCTACACTACCCGAACACCACTGCACTGCCCTAAACCCTAAAACACTCCCCCCAGCATGACCCCCTACACTACCCAAACACCACTGCACTGCCCTAAACCCTAAAACACTACCCCCGCATGACCCCCTACACTACCCAAACACCAATGCACTACCCTAATCCCTAAAACACTACCCCCCGCATGACCCCCTACACTACCCTAAACCCTAAAACTCTACCCCCGCACGACTCCCAACACTACCCAAAGACCACTGTACTACCCTAAACCCTAAAACACGACCTCCTACACTACACAAACACCACTGCACTACCCTAAACCCTAAAACACTACCCCTACACTACACAAACACCACTGCACTACCCTAAACCCTAAAACACTACCCCCAGCAGTACCCCTACACTACCTAAACACCACTGCACTAACCTAAACCCTAAAACACTACCCCCAGCAGTACCCCCTACACTACCCAAACACCACTGCACTACCCTAAATCACTACCCCCAGCACGACCCCCTACACTACCCAAACACCACTGCACTACCCTAAACCCTAAAACACTACCCCCAGCACGACCCTCTTCACTACCTAAACACAACTGCACAATTTGTTACAGGCGTTGCAACGCAGGCCTGTGGTGCTTACTGGAAGTACCTAGTGGGCTAGTTGGGCCCCAGGGACCCTCAGGATTCAAGGTGACCTAATCCCCCAACTTAAAACGCACCACAGGGCGCGTTTGCACAGTGGTGAAGGTAGGGGCGGGGCCTCAGGTGACATGTGCGCAAACACGCCCTGTGGTGCGTTTTAAGTTGGGGAATTAATTCCCTTTGAATCCTGAGGGACCCTGGGGCCAACTAGCCCACCAGGTACCTTCAGTAAGCACAACAGAGTTGCGTTGCAGAGAGATGAAAAAGGTGCGTGGCCTCGGAACGCCTCTCTGCAACTCAGCTCTGTGGTCCTAACTGTAGGTACCTGGGGGCTAGTTGGGCCCCAGGGACCCTCAGAATTCAAGGGGACTTAATCGCGCAACTTAAAACGCGCCACGGGGTGCGTTTGCACACATGTCACCTCAGGCCCCCTCCCTTCACCACTGTGCAAACGCGCCCTGTAGCGCGTTTTAAGAGGTAGTTTTAATCCCCCTGCCCTATTATGTACTAGGGACTTGCAGAGGAGGTCATGCTAATCACAGGGGTACCCCAACGCATAGTGTTCCCTAGTGTATGTAGGTGTTTTCACTGTATTCTAAGTGTCTTTTAGCATAGCACTGGCTCTGGTTAGTCAGAGTCAGTTACCACCACTACCCGTCTGAAAAAGTTGTGGGCACAGGATGATTTTGCAACAAGGCCTCTTTCTGCTCCTCTGTTGGTTCTTTCTGCACATCTTTTGCTTCTTTCTGTGCGTTTTTTTCTTCTTTCTTCACATGTCCTACCTCTGTAGGCATAGTTAGAAACTAGCATTTAAAAAAAACCTTTGAAATTCACTTAAAAAATCATAGGTTTCAGGCACGTTATAGTTAGAAATTAGCATTTAAAAACCTTTGAAATTCACTGAAAAAACCATAGGTTTCAGACACGTTATAGTTAGAAATTAGCATTTAAAAACCTTTGAAATTCACTGAAAAAACCATAGGTTTTAGGGACAGTTATAGTTAGTTGGACATTTCACTCGTACAAAACCATAGAAATTCCCCGTTATAGTTAGTTCAGCTAACTATAACTCGCGCTCCGCAATGCACTGCTGATGACGTCACATATTACATCACTCATGACATGGTCAGTGACATCACTGATGACATCACTGATGACATCTCAAATGACATCACTGATGACATCATCCATGTGATAATTTCATGCATCTTCTCACACCCTAATATAACTTTTGATACACCCACTCTAAATTACAGACTGCCATTCTCAAAACCATAGACACTCCAACACCAAAAACTACAAACCCACTCACTGATTCTTAGGTCTACACACACACCCACTCACTCACCCGTACAGTCACTCATACTTAGTCACTCAGTACAGGACTATCATATGCACTCATACACCTATATAAACACTCACACACCGCCACTCATCCATAGAGGTACTCACACACCTAGTCAGTCATGCAAAAACTTAATCACACACCCATTTACTCACCTATACAGTTATACACACACCAGCTCACTTACTCATACAAATACTAGCACATTCTTACACTCTTATACAATCACTGATACAAGTACACACTCATCCATACAGCCACTCTCACAATCACACACTCTCACTTATAGTCATTTATATACTCCAACACACATATATACTGCCTTTCACATATGTAGTTACTCACACATGTACCACTGAGATATACATTCAATCACTAACACACCCATACACACACTCACCCACCCATACAGTCCATCACAGATGCACTCTTGAAACCATGCACCCAGTGAATCACCAACTCACACATCTATGCACAGAGTCACACACACCCCACCCACACAAACACTCATGCACCCATACAGATACTCAGACAATCAATCAATAACCCATGTAGACACTCATGTAGCTATTCAGAAAGCCCATGCAGCCGCTTACAAACCAACAGACAGACGGATACAGACATTCACACAGTTTAGTCACTAACCCATGCATTCAGTAAGATACATTTAATCACTCACTTGTAGAGTCAGTCACTCACGTACTAAATCATCCATTCAGACACTTATACACCCACTCATTCTTCAATACGCCTTTCCCTATATATATTAAACATATTTAAACTTTACAGAAACACACAGTCACTGGATGATGTCATCAGTGATGTCATCAGTGACGTCATTTGAGATGTCATCAGTGATGTCATCAGTGATGTCACTGACCATGTCATGAGTGATGTAATATGTGACGTCATCAGCAGTGCATTGCGGGGCGCGAGTTATAGTTAGCTGAACTAACTATAACGGGGAATTTCTATGGTTTTGTACAAGTGAAATGTCCAACTAACTATAACTGTCCCTAAAACCTATGGTTTTTTCAGTGAATATATATATATATATATTATCTACTGGCGGTCGCCAGTAGATAGTTATAGTTAGGACCTAGTTTCCATAGGAAAAGTGTTTATTCTTTTCCCAATAACTGTGGCGCCGGATGACGAATCTTCGCGAAATTTTCAAAACTAGTGGGGCGCTCCATCAGCTCCTGTCTTGAAAGTTTTGGCGTGATTCGCCAAGCGGGGGCCGGGAAAAAGGGGGTCCCAAAACGTGTTTTCTCCATGTTATTTTCCATAGGAAACTAGACACGGCTACAGCTCGAACTGCTGAACGGAATTACACCAAATTTGGCAAAAAGGTAGCCCTTGGTTCAGAAAGAGCCCTTTTTGTTAAATGGTGTAAATCCGTTCAGTAGTTCCTGAGAAATTTAAAAAAAAGAGGTCGGAAAATCAATTTCCCATAGGAAACTTTAGACACGGCTACAGCTCGAACTGCTGAACGGAATTACACCAAATTTGGCAAAAAGGTAGCCCTTGGTTCAGAAATAGCCCTTTTTTTAAAGTGGTGTAAATTCGTTCAGTAGTTGCTGAGAAAATCAAAAAATAAAAGTTTCGATATCTAGAGGTGCGGTGGATCCGCGGACCCTCCCGACCACGAGCTTTATTCTAATTGGCTGTCAACACTCCAAACCAGGAAGTGTTGGCAGCCATCTTGTGACTCGGTATAACCGAGTCACAAGAAAACAGAAAAACAAAGGTGAAAAAAAAGAAAAGGGGGCAGGGTAGAAACACCCTGACCCCCTAGGCCTGCTCAGGGGGTCCCACAAGGACCCCCAGGGCCAAAAAAACATTTTTTTAAAAACAAAAATAGTCCGAATTCGCGCTGGGTGTGCGAATCCGGCCGAAAAATAATTTTTTTAAAAAAGCGCGGGCTCCCGCGCTTCGTATTTAAAAAGCCCCCGGGTGGGCCAGGTCCCGCGGGCACTTATAGATAATGTTGCAGGGTCCCGCGGGGGCCCCCTCAGCCCCGGGGACAACCACCTCCCCAGGGCTTATTAAAATAAATGCGGGGGCATGCAGCTCCCCCATAGCCCCGGGGACCGCCACCTCCCCGGGGCTACCTAAAGAAATGCGTGGGGGGTCCCAACCCCCCCACGCTGCTCCAGGGACCGCCACCTCCCCGGAACATTTATGATAATTGGCGGGGCCGCGCGGCCCTCCCGAGCCCCGGGGACTGCCACCTCCCGGGGCTAAAATAATTAGTGTGGGGGGGCTCAAGCCCCCCCCACACTGCCCCGGGGCACTTAATATTGAAATTTGGGGGTCCGTTACGGACCCCCGAGCCCCAGGGACCACCACCTCCCCGGGGCTGTGCATGTGATGGGAGGGGGGCCACGCGGCCCCCCTCCAGGAGCCCGTGAAGGCCCTGGGGACCGCCAACCCCCAGGGCCGGCTCCTGCAGTGTCCCGGGGTGCCCACCCCGGGACACTGCTGTTTGCTATGGCAGGACGGAGCCGTGCGGCTCCCGTCCTGCCATAGCAAGCACTGGTTTGGATTTTGGAAGAGAGAGCAGAAACCTGCTCTCGCTTCCAAAATCCAAACAGACTGTTCCCACACAGGGAGCTGCATGTTAGCCGCTCCCCGTGTGGAAAAGCAATGCCGGCTCCCGCAGTAGGCGGGGAGCCGGCGGGACTGTGGGGGCATTGGGGCTCCCCCCACGGTCCCCAATGAAGAGGCCAGGCCCCGGGGGATGGGGTCCCCGGGGCCAGGAGTGGCGTGGGAGGGGGGCCACACAGCCCCCCTCCCCTAAATGAAAAAAAAAAAAAAACACGGCAGGCCGGCCCCGGGGGATGGGGTCCCCGAGGCCATAATTGGCTTGAGGAGGGGGGCCACGCGGCCCCCCTCCCAACAAAAAAATACAAAATAAACAGGGTGGCCAGGTCCCCGGGGCCATAATTGGCCTCTGGAGGGGGGCCACGCAGCCCCCCTCCTGTTTTTTTTTTAAAAAGGTGTCAGGCCCTGGGGGATGGGGTCCCCAGGGCCCCAAAAAAAGAAAAAGAAGGGGGGCCACACAGCCCCCCTTCTAAATAAGTAAATAATTAAAAAAAAAAAAAAAACGGCATCGCGCCGGAGGCCCCGCCCCCTCCCAGCAATACTCTGCAAACGCGCCCCCTGGCGTGTTCTAAGTTGGGGGAATTAATTCCCCTTGAATACTGAGGGTCCCTGGGGGCCAACTAGCCCACCAGGGACCTCCAGTATGCACCAGGGAGCTGCGTTGCAGAGAGGTATTCAGAGGCCACGCCCCTTTTTACACCACTCTGCAACGCAGCTCTGTGGCGCTTACTGGAGGTAGCTGGTGGGCCACCAGCGACCCTCAGGACTCAAGGGGACTTAATACCCCAATTTACAACACCCCAGGGGGTGCGTTTGCACAGTGGTGCAGGGAGGGGGCGTGTGCCTGATGTGACAAGTGTGCAAACACGCCCTGTGGCACATTTTAAGTTGGGGAATTAAGTCCCCTTGAATCCTGAGGGTCCCTGGGGGCCAACTAGCCCACCAGCTACTTTTTAGGCACGTTATAGTTAGAAATTAGCATTTAAAAGCAATTGAAATTCACTGAAAAAACCATAGGTTTCAGGAACGTTATAGTTAGAAATTAGCATTTAAAAAACCTTAGAAATTCACTGAAAAAACCATAGGTTTCAGGGACGTTATAGTTAGTTGGACATTTCACTCGTACAAAACCATAGAAATTCTCCCGTTATAGTTAGTTCAGCTAACAATAACTCGCGCCCCCGCAATGCACTGCTGATGACGTCACATATTACATCATTCAAGACATGGTCAGTGACATCACTGATGACATCACTGATGACATCTCAAATGACATCACTGATGACATCACTGATGACATCATCCACGTCAAAATCTGATGCACCTCCTCACACTCTAATATAACCTTTGATACACCCACTGTAAAATACAGACTACCATTTTCGAAACCATAGACACACCAATACCAGTTAGTACATACCCACTCACTGATTCCTAGGTCTACACACACATCCACTCATTCACCCATACAATCACTCATACATACAGTCACTCATCAATACAACACTATCATATGCACTCATACACCTATACAGACACTCACACACTGCCACTCATCCATGGAGTTACTCACACACCTAGACAGTCATGCAAATAATCAATCACACTCCCATTTCCTCACCTATACAGTTATACACACACCACCTCACTTATTCAAACATATACTAACACATACTTACTCTCTTATACAATCACTGATACAAGTACACACTCATCCATACAGCCACTCTCACAATCACTGATTCTCATGTATAGTCATTTATATACTCCAACTCTCACATACACTGCCTTTTACATATGTAGTTACTTGGACATGTACACTGAGACATCCAATCTCTCACCAACACACCCATACACACACTCACCCACCCATATAGCTGTTTCCACATGCACTCTTGAACCCATACACCCAGTGAATCAACCACTCACACATCTATGCACAGAGTCACACACCTCCCACCCACCCACACACACACTCAGTCTCCCATACAAATACTCAGGCAACCAATCAATAACCCATATAGACACTTTTTATCAGATGTAATATTGTGCTTTTATGGTTGCTTGTGACTGGTAACCGAATAAAGAATATATTTGACACTCATGTAGCTACTGACCAACACATGCATCAGCTTACACAACAACAGACATACTGATACACACATTCAGACAGTTTAGTCACTAACCCATGCATTCAGTAAGACACATTTAATCACTCACTTATACAGTCAGTCACGCACCTACTAAATCCTTCATCCAGACACTTATACACCCTCTCATTCTTCAATACACCTTGGCATATATATAAAGCATATTTAAACTTTACAGAAACACACAGTCACTGGATGATGTCATCAGTGATGTCATCAGTGATGTCATTTGAGATGTATTAAGTGATGTCATCAGTGATGTCACTGACCATGTCATGAATGATATAATATGTGACGTTATCAGCAGTGCATTGCGGGGGCACGAAGTTATAGTTACGGGGAATTTCTATGGTTTTGTACGAGTGAAATGTCCAACTAACTATACTGTTCCTGAAACCTATGGTTTTTTCAGTGAATATAATATATATATATATATATATATATATATATATATATATATTCACAGCAAAAAACATAGGTTTCAGGGACGTTATAGTTAGAAATTACTATTTAAAAAACCTTAGAAATTCACTGAAAAAACCACAAGTTTCAGGGACGTTATAGTTAGTTTGATATTTCACTCGTACAAAACCAAAGAAATTCAGCCGTTATAGGTAGTTGAGCTAACTATAACTCGCGCCCCGCAATGCACTGCTGATGACGTCACATATTACATCATTCATGACATGGTCAGTGACATCACTGATGACATCACTGATGACATCTCAAATGACATCACTGATGACATCACTGATGACAGCATCCATGTTATAATCTGATGCACCTCCTCACACCCTAATATAACCTTTGATACACCCACTCGAAAATACAGACTACCATTTTTGAAACCATAGACACACCAATACCAGTTACTACATACCCACTCACTGATTCCTAGGTCTACACACACATCCACTCATTCACCCATACAGTCACTCATACATTCAGTCACTCATCAATACAGCACTATCATATGCACTCATACACGTATACAGACACTCACACACCACCACTCATCCATAGCGTTACTCACACAGCTAGTCAGACATGCAAAGAATCAATCACACTCCCATTTACTCACCTATACAGTTATACACACACCACCTCACTTATTCATACAGATATTAACACAAACTTACTCTCTTATACAATCACTGATACAAGCACACACTCATCCATACAGCCACTCTCAGAATCACTCACTCTCACATATAGTCATTTATATACTCCTATAACTGTATAGGTGAGTAAATGGGAGTGTGATTGATTCTTTGCATGACTGACTAGGTGTGTCTACTCGGATGATGTCCTCAGGACACAAGAGGACCTCATCACCCCACCAGCAGTGCGCCAAGAGGTGCATTTGTAGAGTGGTGTAAAAAGGGGCGTGGCCTCGGACCACCTCTCAGCAATCTCACTCTGTGGGGCTTACTGGAGGTACCTGGTGGGCTAGTTGGCCCCAGGAACCCTCAGGAATGAAGGGAACTTAATCTCCAACTTAGAACGCACCAGGGGGCGCGTTTGCAGAGTTTTGCAGGGATGGGGCGGGGCCTCGGCAATATGCTGGCTTTTTTTAAATTTTGGTTTTTGGAAGGGGGCTGTGTGGCCCCCTCTTCCCTTTATTATTTTTGGACCCTGTGGACCCCATCCCCCAGGGCCTGAGAATTTTTTCATTTAAAAAAAGAAAACAGGAAGGGGGCCGCCTGGCCTCCCTTCCCTGGGCCACTATTGGCCCTGGGGATCCCATCCTCCGGGGCCTGGCTTCATTTTTTTGTTATTTTCACGGGAAAGGGGCTGCGTGGCCCCCCTCCCCATGGCCACTTCTGGCCCTGGGGACCCCATCCCCCGGGGCCTGGCCAGCCTGCTTATTTGAGGAGGGGGGCCGCGTGGCCCCCCTTCTGAGGCCAATTATGGCCCCGGGGACCCCATCCCCCAGGGCCGGCCTTCCGTTTTTTTGTTTTAGCAAATGAAAGGGGAGGGGGGCTGAGTGGACCCCCTCCTGGGCCACTTATGGCCCCGGGGACCCCATCCCCCGGGGCCTGGGCTCTTTTAAAAAAAAAAATTAATTATGGGAGGAGGGCTGCGTGGCCCCCTCCTGGGCCACTTCTGGCCCTGGGGACGCCATCCCCCGGGCTGGCCCTTAGCATTGGGGACCGTGGGGGGAGCATAACATGCAGCTCCCCTTACCCAAAAGCAATTCTGTTTTGCCTTGTTGAAGCGAGAGCAGGTTTCCTGCTCTCGCTTCAATGAAGCAAAGCAGAGTTTGCTATGACAGGGAGGGAGCCGTGCTCCCGCCCTGCCATTGCAAACTGCAATGTCCCGGGGGTGGGCACCCCAGGACATTGCAGGAGCTGGCCCTGGGGGGTGGCAGTCCCCATGGCCATAGAGGGCTCCAGGAGGAGGGCTGCATGGCCCTCTTCCCTTCCATTGCAAAGCCCCGGGGAGGTGGTGGTCGACAGGGCCCGGGGTCCACAATGGATCCCTGCATTTGAATAATTAGTGCCCCGGGGAGGTGGTGGTCCACGGGGCAGTGTGGGGGGGGAAGGAGCCCCCCACATCTAATTTTTTTTATTTATGCCCCGGGGAGGTGGCGGTCCCCAGGGCTTGGGGGGACCCGCGAGGCCCCCTCACCCATAATGAACAATGCCCCAGGGAGGTGGCAGTCCCTGGGGCAGTGTGGGGGGGCAGGAGCCCCCTATGCATATTTTTCAAGCCCCGGGGAGGTGGCGGTCCCCGGTGCTGCGGGGGAGCTGCGTGTCCCCGCATATAATTAGCATAGCCCCAGGGAGGTGGCAGTCCCCGGGGATGCGGGGGCCGCCATGGGCCCCCGCTATATATTTACTCATTGCCCCCGTGACCTGCCCCACCCGGGGGCTTATAGAAAACGAAGCGCGGGAGCCCGTGCTTCATTTTTTTTTGTTTTTTTGCCGGATTCGCGCACCCAGCGTGAATTCGGCCGATTGTTTTAAAAAAAAAGCTTTTTTTGGCCTTGGGGGTCCTTGTGGGACCCCCTGACCAGGCCTAGGTGGTCAGGGTGTTTGTACCCTGCCCCCTTTTCTTGTTTTTTAATATTTTTTCACCCTTTTTCTTGTGACTCGGCTACCGAGTCACAAGATGGCTGTCAACACTTCCTGGTTTGCAGTGTTGACAGCCAATCAAAATAAAGCTCATGCTCGGGAGGATTCGCAAATCCTCCTCGGTGCTCAGATATCAATATTTTTATTTTTTGAATTTCTCAGCAACTACTGAACGGATTTACACCATTTAAAAAAGGGCGCTTTCTGAACCAAGAGCTGCCTTTTGCCAAATTTGGTGTAATTCCGTTCAGCAGTTCGGGCTGTACCCGTGTCTAAAGTTCCAATGGAAATGAACATGGGGAAAATGCGTTTTGGGACCCCCCTTTTTTCTCGGCCCCTGCTTCATGAATCACCCCAAAACTTTCAAGACAGGAGCTGACCGGAGCGCCCCATTAGTTTTGAAAATTTCACGAAGATTCGTCAAACGGCGCCAAAGATATTGGCAAATCAAAAAACTCTTTTCCTATGGAAACTAGGTCCTAACTATAACTACCTACACCGCCAGTAGGTAGTTATAGTTAGCAGCTCATTTCTATTCAAATAGTGTTTTTTCTTTTGCCAATATCTTTGGCGCCGTTTGACGAATCTTCGCGAAATTGGCAAAACTAATGGCCCGCTCAGGTCAGCTCCTGTCTTGAAAATTTCAGGGTGATTCGTCAAGCGGGGCCGAGAAACAGCTGAGTCCTAAAACGCGTTTTCCCATTGGAAAAAATTGGAAAAGGCTACAGCCCGAACTGCTGAACGGAATTACACCAAATTTGGCAAAAGGTAGCCCTTGTATCAGAAAGAGACCTTTTTTAAATGGTGTAAATCCGTTCAGTAGTTCCTGAGAAATTAAAAAGAAAAATATCAATATCTGAGCACCGAGGAGGGTTTGCGAACCCTCCCGGGAACGAGCTTCACTCTGATTGGCTGCCAAAACTCCAAACCAGGAAGTGTTGGCAGCCATCTTGTGACTAGGTAACCGAGTCACAAGAAAAGAGTTAAAAAAAAGGTGAAAAAGAAGAAAAGGGGGCAGGGTAGAAACACCCTGACCCCCTAGGCCTGCTCAGGGGGTCCCACAAGGACCCCCAGGGCCAAAAAAAGCAAGCAGAATTTGCGCTGGGTGCGTGAATCCTGCAAAAAATGTTTTAAAAATGAAGCCCGCGCTTCATTTTAATGAGGCCCCCGGGTGGGCCAGGTCCCGTGGGCAATGCCAAAATGAAATTGCGGGGGCCGACCTCCACCTCCCTGGGGCTATGCTAATTAAGTGCGGGTGGCACGCGGCCCCCCCGCAGCCCCGTGGATTGCCACCTCCCCGGGGCTCTGTTTCATTTAAAAAAAAAAAAGAAGTGTGGGGGGGGCAAGAGCTCCCCCACATGCCCCGGGGACCACCACATCCCCGGGGCACTCTTTATTCAAATGCAACAGACCACCGGGCCCCGGGGACCACCACCTTCCCGGGGCTTTGAATTCAAGGGAGGGGGGCCACAAGGCCCCCCTCCAGCAGCCCTCGATGGCCTTGGGGACTGCCACCCCCCAGGGCCGGCTCCTGCAGTGTCCCAGGGTACCCACCCCCGGGACACTGCTGTTTGCTATGGCAGGGCGGGAGCCGTGTGGCTCCCGCCCTGCCACAGCAAACTCTGCTTTGCTTCATTGAAGCGAGAGCAGGTTTGAAACCTGCTATCGCTTCAATGAAGCAAAGCAGATTGCTTTGGGCAAGGGGAGCTGCATGTCAGCAGCTCCCCTTGCCCAAAAGCAATGCCGGCTCCCGCAGGAGGCGGGGAGCCAGCGAGACCGTGGGGGCATTGGGGCTCCCCCCACGGTCCCCAAGAGAGAGGCCAGGCCCTGGGGGAAAGGGTCCCTGGGGCCAGAAGTGGCCTTGTAGGGGGGCCACGCAGCCCCCCTCCCTCAATAAAAAAATTAAATTAAATAAAAAAAGAGGCACAGCCCCGGGGGATGGGGTCCCCGGGGCCAATAGAGGCCTCAGGAGGGGGGCCACGCTGCCCCCATCCTTAAAAAATATATTAAAAAAAAAAAATATGTGGCCATGCCCCGGGGGATGGGGTCCCCGGGGCCGAAATTGGCCTCGGGAGGGGGGCCGCGCGGCCCCCTTCCCGTTTTTTTAAAACATTTTTTTTTTAAAGGGGTTAGGCCCTGGGGGATGGGGTCCCCAGGGTCCCAAAAATATGAAAAGAAGGGGGGCCACACAGCCCGCCCCCCTTGTAAAAAAAAAGAAGAAAAAAAGCCGGCATCTAGCCGGAGGCCACTCCCCCTTTCTCCACCACAATGCAAACGTGCCCCCTGGCATGTTGTTAGTTGGGGAATTAATTCCCCTTGAATACTGAGGGTCCTTGGGGGCCCACTAGCCCACCAGGTACCTCCAGTTTGTGCCACAGAGCTGCGTTGCAGAGAGGTGGTCGGAGGCCACGCCCCTTTTTACACCACTCTGCAACGCAGCTCTGTGGTGCTTACTGGAGGTACCTGGTGGGCTAGTTGGCCCCCAGGAACCTTAGTATTCAAGGGGACTTAATCCCCCAACTTAGAACAGGCCAGGAGGCGCGTTTGCAGAGTGGTGGAGAAAGGGGGCGTGGCCTGTGTCCACCTCTCTGCAATCGAGCTCTGTGGCGGGTTCAATGTGGGGGAATTTAGTCCCCTTGAATACTGAGGGTCCCTGGGGGCCAACTAGCCCACCCAGTACCTCCATTAAGCACCACAGAGCTGCGTTGCAGAGAGGTGGTCCGAGGCCATGCCCCCTTTTTACACCACTCTGCAAACGTGGCTTTTGGTGCACTGCTGGTGGGGCGATGAGTTCCTCTTGTGTCCTGAGGACCTCAGGACACAAGTGGACTTCATCCCCTGAGCAGCAGTGCGCCAAGAGGCGCGTTTGCAGAGTGGTGTAGAAAAGGGTGCGTATCCTCAGACCATCTCTCTGCAATCCAGCTGTGTGGCACTTACTGGAGGTACCTGGCGGGCAAGTTGGCCCCCAGGGACCCTCTGTATTGAAGGTGACTTAATCCCCCAACTTAGAACGCACCAGGGGGCGCGTTTGCAGAGTGGTGGAGAAAGGGGGCGTGGCCTAGTATGAGAAGTTAGCAATCCTGCTGTGTGGGACTTAATGGAGGTAATAGGAGGGGTAGTTGGCCCCCAAGGCTGACGTTGGGGGCTAACTACCCCTCGTGTTACCTCTAGTAAATCCCACACAGTGGGATTGTAAAAGGTGTTTGGAGGCCACGCTCACCTTTCTCCACCAGTCTGCAAATGTGACTGCTATGTTATAGTTAGAAATTAGCATTTAGAAAAACTTTGAAATTCACTGAAAAAACCACAGGTTTCAGGGACGTTATAGTTAGAAATTAGCATTTAAAAAACCTTTGAAATTCACTGAAAAAACCATAGGTTTCAGGGATGTTATAGTTAGAAATTAGCATTTAAAAAAACCTTTGAAATTCACTGAAAAAACCATAGGTTTCAGGGATGTTATAGTTAGAAATTATCATTTAAAAAACCTTTGAAATTCACTGAAAAAACCACAGGTTTCAGGGACGTTATAGTTAGTTGGACATTTCACTCGTACAAAACCAGAGAAATTCTGCCGTTATAGTTAGTTCAGCTAACAATAGCTCGTGCCCCCGCAATGCACTGCTGATGACGTCACATATTACATCATTCATGACATGGTCAGTGACATCACTGATGACATCATCCAGTGACTGTGTGTTTCTATAAAGTCTAATTATGTTTTATATATATGCCAAGGTGTATTGAAGAATGAGTGGGTGTATAAGTGTCTGGATGGAGGATTTAGTAGGTGCGTGACTGACTGTATAAGTGAGTGATTAAATGTGTCTTAGTGAATGCATGGGTTAGTGACTAAACTGTGTGAATGTGTGTATCAGTCTGCCTGTTGTTGTGTAAGCTGCTGCATGGGTTGGTGAGTAGCTACATGAGTGTCTATATGGGTTATTGATTGGTTGCCTGAGTATTTGTATGGGAGACTGAGTGTCTGTGTGGGTGGGTGGGAGGTGTGTGACTCTGTGGATAGATGTGTGAGTGGTTGATTCACTGGGTGTATGGGTTCAAGAGTGCATGTGGAAACAGCTGTATGGGTGGGTGAGTGTGTGTATGGGTGTGTTGGTGAGTGAATAGATGTCTCAGTGGTACATGTCCAAGTAACTACATATGTAAAAGGCAGTGTATGTGAGAGTTGGAGTATATAAATGACTATACGTGAGAGTCAGTGATTGTGAGAGTGGCTGTATGGATGAGTGTGTACTTGTATCAGTGATTGTATGAGAGTTAGTATGCGTTAGTATCTGTATGAATAAGTGAGGTGGTGTGTGTATAACTGTATAAGTGAGTAAATGGAAGTGTGATTGATTATTTGCATGACTGACTAGGTGTGTGAGAAACTCTGGATGAGTGGCGGTGTGTGAGTGTCTGTATAGGTGTATGAGTGCATATGATAGTGTTGTATTGATGAGTGACTGCATGTATGAGTGACTGTATGGGTGAATGAGTGGATGTGTGTGTAGACCTCGGAATCAGTGAGTGCCTATGTAGGAACTGGTATTGGTGTGTCTATGGTTTCGAAAATGGTAGTCTGTATTTTCGAGTGGGTGTATCAAAGGTTATATTAGGGTGTGAAGAGGTGCATCAGATTATCACTTGGATGATGTCATCAGTGATGTCATCAGTGATGTCATTTGAGATGTCATCAGTGTTGTCATCAGTGATGTCACTGACCATGTCATGAATGATGTAATATATGACGTCATCAGCAGTGCATTGCGGGGGCACGAGTTATAGTTAGCTCAACTAACGAGTGAAATGTCCAACTAACTATAACGTCCCTGAAACCTGTGTTTTTTTCTGTGAATTTTTAAGGTTTTTTAAATGCAAATTTCTAACTATAACGCCCCTGAAACCTATGGTTTTTTCAGTGAATATATATATATATATATATATATATATATATATATATATATATATATATATATATATATATATATATATATATAATATATATATAAGAGAGAGAGAGATCATATAGTAGATGAAAGAGGCCAATCCATGTGTTCACAGTGCTTCAAATGACTCTGGTGTTCTATAAATGCTAGAAAAAGCACATTAAACACTAATAAACTATCAACATCACCACTCATGCTTCAGAAATATATGCAGGCTTATAAATTCTACATTGCGTTATCTTTTGAGAACTGAAAAAATAAACTTCAAACGTCTGAAAATTTAAAATTACAAATATAAGAATAGCTAGTACATTTTTGATGGAAGCACAACAAGCCCGAGTCTGGTAGCTGATTTCATACATACATGTAGATTTACTAGCTTCCCAAGTCAAATATTGCCCTTTTTTGAGGACAACTAAACCATTTGTTTCTCATGCTTTCCATTTTTATTATCCAAAAGATATCGCTATCTTACTCATTGTGTTGTGTTTTGGAATACATATTATGTTCATCTCCTTGAAATGATTTAAGATATTGGCTTTCATAAATTGTCAAATGAAGAATGTGACATCATCTATACCTTGATAAAATAAATGGAGGTGAATCAATTATGCCTTTGTCAGGTCTACTTTTGCCCATTTTTCTCTATACCTTTGTAAGTGCTAAATTTAAATTTCCAGTTAATTTGTTAAAGGTGTGTGTGGGTGGAATCATTGTCCTTTGCTTTTGTTAAGAAATGATTTATTGCAATGATGTACAATGAATTTCCCCATATCCTGGCTAGTAAATGCAGTAATGTCCCTTATTTTGCTAGAAAATAACTCTATAAAGAAGGCAGATACTATTACTTTGTTATTAGATGGCTGGCTATGGAAAGTGGAGAAATATTTCTGAATTACTTTGTTTTGAAGATGGTATTTATATGCAAATGTGTTTACAAATGATATTATTTTAGTTAATAAGAGTACCCTTTACATCTAGCAAATCAGTTTTTGCAAATGAGTTACATATAAGTAATTTGTGCTTTTAACTTTTGTGTATTAAACCCCAATACATGCTATTGTTAAATGATAATGTTTTTTCCTGACAAGGAGTCTAATTTTGATGTCGTTGGGACCACCGCTGACAGGCTGTCGTGGTGGCCCTACCGACATCCAGGCCATCAGTGTGACTGCCACATTATGATGCAGGCGGTCGTACCGCAGCGGTCTGGGGGATAGACTGCCACCTCTGACTGGCTGAAGGAGCCTGTCGGGACAGCGGTCGAACTCAAATCCCTACAATGTAGGTGGTGCCTGCGCAGGCACCGCCTTAGGGATTAGGATGTCTATTTCCCACAACCTTTTTATGGCGGTCCCACTGCCATGAAAAGGCTGTCAGGAAGGGACTTTGGGGGCTAGATGGGCACATGTGGTGCCCCCCAAACATCCATGCACCACCACATGGTGCCTGGCACATGGTGCATGGATGTTTGAAAACATGCCTTTTTCTATTGCAGCTTGTGCTGTGGCCCTTTTCTGGGCTGCTGCACAAGCCCCAGTAGAAAAATGCAGTTTCCGACAGCCTACACAGTGGTCTTATCAAAACATGGTGGGTGGGACCACCGACCACCATCGTATTGAGGCCCATGGTTCGGATCCCAGTGTGCATTGTTTATGCCCTTACAAGACTAGTCACTCGCCAACTGTTTTCTTTGTTTGTTCTGACCACCAAGAGAATCATTGTCATTAACTATTGTTTATAGTTAGCCCATGAGGCATAATCATCCAAAGAGTTTCGTAAACAGTAGAACATTTTCACTTTTTAATTTTGTTTTGCAAGTATCCTTGCTCACTTAAGAAACTGATGCAGTCTTAAAAAAAATATTACACTGGCATGATTTCAAAGACATAATCATATATACAGGCCAATAATTTGGTTGTGTAATGTGCTCTGAACAATATTGACAGATCTGGAATCTGCATGTGTAATGTCAGGAATTCTGATATGACTTTTCATGTAAAACCTGCAGGTGAATAAGAGGAGATATTAATAACTGCATAACTAAAGCAATCTCCATTCACACAACACGAATTATGTTCTTTGCCTAAACGACCAGCTAGCGCACTCAGTAAAGTCTTTTTCAGCTACTGTCTTTATTACCATTTACTATGTTTTTTTAATGTAAAGTGTGTCATGATTGCTTTCTGTAAACTGTGCTTCTCAGGTACTAAATGCATGCTTCAGTAGTCGTTTGTAAATGATTCAAACCAGAATAATTTATTCAAATGTTAAAATCGTGTCCAAGGCAGAACAAATGGTAAGCAATTCCTCATTGCAATTTGAAGGGCTTTGTAGGAGTTTCCATGAATATTGCTGTTCTATTTTATATTCTCTCGTGGAACTTTAGACTCTAGCATAGTTTATGAAACACATGGCTGGCATTTTATGAAGAGTTTTATATGTGGTCGACATTTCAGCATATTTTATATCAAAATAAATAAACAAATAAATAGGCAAACAAACAAATAAATAAGCTTGAACGTCGGAGAACTGGTACTAATCATGCCAGTGCCTTCAGTAAGTGCATCTATTCTGAAAAATGAGCATAAGTCATTTAAGTTAAGGCAAATTCCAAATAGCATAACTGTAAGTGCAGTTATGACCTTTCAATTTTCTTTTCAGCAAAATGTCTTCTCTTCTGCAAGGGGCTAGATTATTTTTTCAAACCATCACAAATATATTTCCCTTTGCAGGTATGGAGTAGTAGTCTGCGTGCTCACCTCACAAATATCAGAGTACACCGCATAGATGAAAACAGAGGCCCAATTTTACCAACGCTTTGCGTCGAGTTTGTTTCACTGTGATGGGGGGGTTTACTATCCAATGCAAACCAGAATATGCATTGACAAGTATTCCAAAGTAACACAAAGTAGTACTATGTGCTACTTTATGTCAAGTGGACATTCCATGGGTGGTGCATGGGTGATCCCATGCAACCACCTATGAGTTTTGACTCAGCCCCCTTTTTACTAACATTCGTAGACAGGGATTTGCACAAAAATCTTACGGCTCATTGAAGTAGGAGTAACAAGGATAAATATTTTCATTTCTCCTTATTTTTCTCACTTTACATGTCTGCTGCATTATACAACTAACATACAAACCAGAAAAAAGTTTAAAGGGAAGGTTATTATACTAGGATTCCCTTCCAGTACAAAACCTATGCTTTAGAAAACCCACACAGATCCTTGCACTAAGGCATAAGGATGTGAACATTAATGCTCGGCAGCCAAAGTGCATCAGCACTGGGGAGAGAAAGAATGTGCCATATCTTATTAGATGTGGTTTATTTGTTCTCTCTTCCTTTGATGCAACAAAGAGGAGCAACTTTGATTGCTCTACCACTCAGCAACTTACATTAAACAAATGTCATGCACGCAATTGTCCTCTGAAGCCAATTGTTATTTAAAATGTATATGATATCTAACAAGCAAACTTCCACCTACATGGATTCTAATTAGATTTCTTAGTCATGTTTTGAAAATATGTCAGCAACTGTACAGGCTTTATTAACAACACAGATGAGTGCAGAAGGCAACAGAAGAAGTGGCTGATGGCACATGCTCCACAGAGTGTGCACCAATAATAGTTCTAATGGGTAAGTATTTACTTGCACAGATGGGCACATCAATGAACGTAAATTTTAATATTGCTGAAAACAATCTAAACACTACAAGAAGGACACTACACAGCTGCCTGTCTTTTTGACAAATTGTAGCACACAAAGAGTCTGGGTCTTAGAGACTAGCAGACACTTGGTATGTTTCTGTCTTCACACAACTTGTCTCTCAATTGAGATGGAAGCAATATCAGTGGCAACCTTTCCATCTTCACAAAGAGCCATCCTATACTGAAATGAACTTGGAAACAACCTAAATAAACCATACTTATGCTTAGTGTATCCTTGCCATTGGGTTATGTGCCAAAAATATTTAGCAACACTATCAATGTCACCACCCACTAGGAGACCAACAGGGGACATTGAATCCAGATTAGCCTAACAGGTGCTGACCCTAACAACCGTACTAGAGGTCGGCTGTGAAGACTTCTCGTTCTGGAATTATTTTTGTGCAGTAGTTGCCTCCAATCTGAGAAGGGTAGCATCCATTGTCTCTGCCAAGAGAAAGGGAAACCAGAGTGGGAACAACTTTCACTTTTCTGTGCAGAAGACTGAATGCATACATGGAAATAGTTCTCATCTCTGCTGGTACAAGATCCTGAAATACCCAAGTCCTCAAAAACGTTAGTTGCCAAGTCTTTATCTTATAAATTTGAGTGTTGTCAGTCTATGAAAATTAGGTTGTCCATGACAGTTTTCATTTTGTTTTTTTATTCTAGTTATTTGTAAGATTAGCAAAGATAAATTTTTATAGACAATAAATATATATTTCTATACAAGGTTTATCATTTCCTTATATTCTACACACATTAAAATGAGTTGCAATCCAGTGCATGAAAATACCAGAAGGTGCAAATACTGATGAAAGGAAGTTGGAGAAGTAAAATGAAAAAAATAAATGTCCGAAAAGCTACTCATTCAGGGAGTCTCACTATCCTCTAGAGCACAAATTCCTTCAATTTAAATATGTGATCTGTCTGCAAATAGTTTCCTGCATCTCTAAATAAACACCACGCACATGCATTTAGAAAGAACAGTTAAAAAATGTATGTCTACTAAACAGTTACTGCTTCAAAATTAGGGAGGCATTAACCGACAGAGATGATGAATAATGTGAGGAAACAGACCTAGAAAGGGAATGCTGACTGAGACAAGGATCTGCATCAATAACAATTTTTAGGCTTGTAAAATATATGACATACCTTACTAAAAGCCCTACTGCCCCTCACATTTTTTTAAACAGTTATATGTATAGCTGCACTAAAACCTCAATGTTCAATTACTTAGCATGCTCCATAGAAAATGCTTTACATTTAACAGCTCCTATTAAAGCAACATAACATTCAGGAGTTCCTCACTTCTGTCACAAAATTAGAATGTTACAGCTATAGTTGTTCATTATAACTCTGTGGTGAAGTCACAATGGAGCACTGTCAACTGACAAGCTCATGCTACTGTTGTAGGAAGTATGTTTAAAAAATGCTAGACTTTTTTCTCACATGGATGAGGGAGATATTTTTAAACTTACAAAAAATCATCCCAAAAATCCAACAAGTGTGCTTTGTGTAACTTTACACTTAAACATTGCCATGAAGAATAACAATTTAGCTATATAAATATGCATTTCAGAAGATTTTAAGGTACTGATTTACAACGACAAGGAGAAGTTCAATCATTTGTAGTTACTCACTGGTGTTGATTAGGTCCATTTGCTTCGGATTGGCATGTGGGCTCTTTGACACCACCCTCATTGATAACTATGTGGAAGTGCCATGCCTTTTGGATAATAATTCTTAACTAGAATGGAAATGGAATGCTGGGAGCTCCACTAAAGATAAAGGAGTGGCGCAGAGCCAATAAGGGATTTTACAGAACGTATTCTGCAACATTGCAATGTCCGTATTGCTGTTTCTTTCATTTGACAACATTCTACCCTCAGTGCGTTGAATGTTTTAATAGCATTACAGGCCTTATGACTCACTCTGTAAATTTGTTAAAGGCCTTCCCCCTTTTAATAGCATGGGAAGAGCCCTATTAACAACTGTTTTGGCCCTCATGAGCAGCATGATATATTAGTGAAATGAGGTGTTTTCATGAGAGTTGGATTGTGTGGTAGAATTGCTTTTTGTACAAGTCAAGCTCTATTTACAGACCTACTTTGATAAATTAGTTTGTGCACATGATAGAGGACCCACATTCTCCAAATGATGTTATTTTAACATTGAACACCTTTCTTTCATGATATATAGAAGGCTGTTCATTTTTAATAACACCGATATCATTAGATATAAATGAAAACATTCTCATAATAGAAAAAAATAGATTTCTTATTCAAATCATGATAAGGGATTTCTAAATATGTGACATATTATCAAAACTCATTCTGATTTCTACAACATTTAACTATGTAATTATCATTTTAAAAGCTACTTTAGGACAGAGTTTAAGATAGAATTGTTCCTAATATCTAATCTAAAATAATGGACTCTACTGATGACAAAGTGCCTCAGATATTTTGTGATTATTTTTGGAATACAAATACCAACACATTGAGGGGGCATCTATATATCTGGACAAAAGATGGGCCACTCCATTTATATGATGAGTTAGAAATAGTTCAAAACTTAGACAGTGCCAGACTGGGGAACCAAAAGCAGCACTTGCAAAATGCTCAAACCAGCCCTGCTCTCTTCCTCTCCCCACACTATCTTTTCCCATCCATCCATCCCCCCTCTCTCATTTACTCGTCTTTCTCTTCTCCCTCTCGGATAACTTTGCCTCTACCTTCCTCACTCTCTTTTATCCTCACTTGATACCTCACTGTGTCTGCTGCAATCATCCTTGGGAGGCTGGGGAAAGTAATAAAGGCAAAGGAGTGGCCTTGAGCTTTCACACCCAACCTCCAAGGGAAATGCCAGGTGTAATAAAAGGCCTGTATGGCCCTGAGCTCAGATAAGTGAATTTTTGGGGATAAAGGAAAGATCAGGTTAGGATGCAATGATTTTTGCAGCATTTACCACCACGTACAGATGCTTAGTAGTCTGCTTCTTAATTCTAGTATGAACAGTCAAAATTAAAAAGAACCTTTTAAATAGAATACAATTATAGGAAATTCATATGACCCAACCTGTTAGTACTAGGCATAAATTAGAAATGGAAATACTAAAAGATAAAATAAGGAGCTTTATTTAGGATAGGATACCTAGCACAAGAACTGATATGAAGGGGGTATGAAAAACCAAATATAGTATGATAATGTCTGACATGGCAATGTAAAAGGGGACTGAGTCCGGAAATCTATGCTAATTGAACAAGGAGCACAAAATCGTTCAGAGTGAAGACCAATGCACATGAGAGCCATGAGAAGTAGAAGGGGCACATTAGTAGAGTGAGAGGGGTCTGAGGCACAAGGAAGATGATAGAGGAGATCAGTGGGGACTTTGGAAGAGAGAATGGAACAAAGGTCAAGAAATATTTGAAGGAGCACATCGTGCATGATAGAGGAGAACACGTTACAATGTTGATGTTCCAGGGGAGCAAGGCAAGAGACATATGAGACAGAGAAGCAAGTTAATGATGAACAATAGAGGGAACTAAAGCATACAGCAGAGAATAGAGAAAATGAGATACAGAATGGCTGAGTGGATTATGACACAAAAATGATGATTTAATGGATCAAAGCTCACAGTGTGGCGGTGTTTAGACAGAATATCGGAACCAAAAATATTGTGGGACAAAATATCGTGTCAGGAACATTGAGGACAAAAATATCATCAAGGTAAGTTTCCATAGGTAAGTAAAGATTTACAATATATAGCTCCACATATATGTACCTTGACGATAGATATATCCTCAAGGTGCATAGATGTGGAGTTATGGATAGTAAATCTATACTTACCTATTTGCACTTACCTTCTTGAAATTTTGGTCCTCGATATTTTTGGCACAATATTCTGTCCACATGATATTTTTTTTTCCAATATTTTGTCAGTGATTCCAGCTTGGCAAAAGACACTCTTGATGTTTACAAAAAGGTGTGGCGGCTTGCCCAACCTCCCTTAAGGACGGGCCCTTTGTGTAACTTCTGGAAAGCAAAGCATTCTTCCTAGGACCAAGGAGCATGAAAAACATGCAGAATTAAATGGAGGCAGTGAGGTGTAAAACTACAAAAATTAATTGGTGTCCTATCACAAAATATTGTTATTCCGTATTCCTTCAGTGATATTCGATGACCCAGTTTTCGTAGATTTACACACTTTCACCTCTCCGACATGAGAGGTGGAAATATGGACCCAACACCAATTACAATAGCATTAAATTGGTCATGAATATGCATTTGAATACATGTATATGTGTGTGTTTGTGAGTGTGTATGGTTGTTTTTTGTGTAGGAGCATGTGTCAAGGCGCCTTTCTTCCTTTCACTGCGTTTGGAATGAAGCGCATGAGCGAGAGAAAGCAGAAGCTGAATATGCGGGAAAGGAGGGCACTTCAACCAAAATCTCTTTCCCAAAGGTCAATCTTCCATGCAAAAAATTCCACGTGATGAACTTCACACAAATCACTAGGAAATGTCCATTGCAAAGGCCTGGAACAATAATTCTGATTATGCTTATTACCCTCGTGAATCTGGCAATCTTCTCCATTCCTCTAAGAATTATTTTTCATCATTCTTTTAGCGAGACCTGGTGGTGACTGATCACTTTCTTTCTATATGGACCCAACCAAGAAAGTGTGGGTAGCAGCAGTGAAAGCTTCTTTGATGTTCATTACACTTCACACTCTCTCACATACACACACAACTAACACACACATTACACACACACACACACACACACTATGCTATCATACACATACCATTCTCGGACACTCTAGCACTCATGTACACATTACACACCCTCAAAGAAAGAATCATGCACACACACACACACACAAACGCACATGTGAATAAAACAGTTTTGCTTCTTTTGATTAATGTCTCTTGTCCTGGTGCCTTTGTGACTGTTTCTGTTTTAGACATCATTGTGACATACTTGACAAGAGATCCAAGTGCACAGAAAAAAATGATTTCATTCCTCCAGTTCTTAATTTTTCATGTTTTCTCTGGCTGGAATTTGTTTGCGGGAAGTAAAAGACTGAGGGGCATATGTATCACCAAACAGATTTGCGAGTCCTTAATAGCGATTTATTGCGAATCGCCAATAAGGACTCGGAAACTGCTATGTATGTAGGAATCGCAATAATAATTGCGATTCCTACGCATTCCTTAATTGCGACTCACAAATTGCGAGTCGCAATTAAGGAATCTCTTCCCATTCATTCCTATGGGCCAAGAGGCCCATAGGAATGAATGGGAATTGCAGCAGTAAATTGCGAGTACCCAATAGGTACTCGCAAATTCTGCATGCAATTTCAAGGTGCAAGGGTTCCAAAAGGACACCCTGTTGCACCCCTGAAATGTGCATGTGTGTGCATGTAGCGCTCATACATGCCCTAAGGGCATGTATGTGTGCCACATGGCACTTTGAAAAAAGCAAAAAAGTGCTTTTTTCCGGGAAATCACAAATTACCACCAACTTGAGGTTGGTGATAATTTGCGATTCCTTAAGGCAATATCGCAATTTGCGATGCCTACTTGCATAGCATTTAGGGAGTCGCAAATTGCGATTCTCTAAATGCATGCGCAAAATAGGGAATCACAATTTTTTCGATTCCTTATTTTGCGAGTAGGTTTTTGCCTACCTACATAGCACACAGCTAAATTGCGATCGCAAACGCTGAAATTCTGCGAATTTCAGCGTTTGTGAACGCAATTTAGCTTGATACATATGGCCCTGAAACCTTAATCCATAACTTTTGGCACCTTTGTTTTGCTGTAACTGTCATTCTATCTAAGGTTGTCAGTGGAGTCCTATCTGAGAGCTAGGCTGGCCTACTACTAACCTCCGCCATGCTGCTCACTGAGGAAGTGTGTGTGGAGCAGAGTATTCTCTGCAATTGGTCATTAAAGGCCCAATGCTATGTTGACATTGTGACTAGCATTCAATCTTAGCCACGCGATAGCTCTGTTCTGCAAAATATTGTCTCAGCAAAATCGCTATGTGGCATTATCCTTTGGATGTGATATGAAAGCACTCCAGCTGCAGTCTTTAAGACCCTCATAGGGCTTTTCAATAAAGGGCAATAAAGCTCATAGTCCCCTCTATGACTGCTTAACATTGGGTTTTATAAGGATTGTAAAAAGATCCATCTGTTCAATGCCAGGAAGAGTCCATTGTAGAGTGTGTTAATGCAATTATAAGACTTTTGAATCCACACCTCTTGGTGGGGCTCATAACAAAAACCCACTTTTATTAAGGCGGATTCAGTGACACAATATCATAAAGCTGGAGCAGCAATGAGTGCAAAGCTCAGGTTCATTCAAACATCCTAAATCACAAAAGCAGGGGTCTTGGAAAGAAAAAAAGGACATTCTATTTAATTATTCACAGGAGATTTTAGGTTTGTATTTAACAAGACATCTTGTTAAAATGAACGTTGACTGGAAAAGCTCTTTTAAAAAGAATACTCTGCCTTGAACCTAACTGCCTAGAACAGTGATACTCAAAGTACAGCCGGGGGGCCGCATGCGGCCCTCCTGACCTTTACATGCGGCCCCCTGATCAACAACAGCACTGGGCTGCTGTTTACTCTACTCAGCACTAACATTATAAAGATGTTAAATATACAGGAAAGCCTTTTTTTAAAGGTTAATTGAAGTTAAAGAAAGGAACTAACTCGGTTGTCCTGCACCACTTAACTAAAGAAACACCTTCATTTTCAAAGTTATCTTGCACCAAAAGTGCCCCCTCACCTGGAAGGCCACCCTGCTAGCATCGATGCGGCCCTCTGTACATCACAGACCAAACTGTGTGGCCCTTGAGAAAATGTGTGTGAGTACACATGGCCTAGAAGGTGCAGTTATATCAAAATATATGCAGCATCTTTCAATGTAAAGAGTGGCATAAGTAAGCCTTTGAACTAGACAAATATCCCATGATTATGTTAAAAAGCACCTGATGATAGTTGACTTTATATGACAATATTTGTGATGAAAATGTGAAGTCTTCTATGGAGCCCCACCAAAACAACTGATGCCACGGAGCTGTGGGGTCACAAAACTGTGGGAAATTTTAAATGTGAACAAAGCAAACACAAGGAGATGATGGACGGAGCGCTGAAACTTTTCAGACACTCACCCCCAGTCACAGATCTGGGTTGAATCCATCATCGTTCTTTAGCTCACTTCGCCACCCCAGTTCAGACACAGCTATATGCAAATCAGTCTTGACCCTGTGCCTCATGGGAACAGTCCAGCCCGAACTGCCAAGCCATGTCTTCCCTGGACCGGAAACAAGCATCCTGGGACTGGTTTCAGGCTAACAGCCCTCATCAGCCAGGCTAGCTTGAATCCAGTGGCAAAGTGAGTAAGGGACCCACGTCTGGGCATACCCTGCCAACTTAGGGTGAACAAAGCAAACACAAGGAGATGATGGACGGAGCGCTGAAACTTTTCAGACACTCACCCCCAGTCACAGATCTGGGTTGAATCCATCATCGTTCTTTAGCTCACTTCGCCACCCCAGTTCAGACATAGCTATATACAAATCAGTCTTGACCCTGTGCCTCATGGGAACAGTCTAGCCCGAACTGCCAAGCCATGTCTTCCCTGGACCGGAAACAAGCATCCTGGGACCGGTTTCAGGCTAACAGCCCTCATCAGCCAGGCTAGCTTGAATCCAGTGGCAAAGTGAGCAAGGGACCCACGTCTGGGCATACCCTGCCAACTTAGGGCGAACAAAGAAAACACAAGGAGATGATGGACGGAGCGCTGAAACTTTTCAGACACTCACCCCTAGTAAATGTGACCATTGTGCGGCTTGCAAGACTTCAGTTAAATTGAAAAGTATTTCCATTAACAATAAGCAATGGGAAATTCTTTTATACTAGCCTTGCCATACTAAGAATGTGATTTCTTGCATGGAATGCCAGTGTGAGCTTAGATACAGTGGAAAAACTTCCCAGGAAGGAGGGAAATGAATCCTGCAGCATCAATCTAGGGTGTAGAATAAAGTGATCAATGCCCTTTTCATAGACCATTTTTTGTTGAAACAACACAAGGAGACACACATGTTCGTATGATACGCCCCTCTAGAAGCTGAATAAACAATGAGAAACACCTTCCTTTTAACGAAAAATAAATGGATCTGAAAATATAATACTGTGAAATGCGATTTAAATTAAGCTGTCGTACATTTTAACTTAATTAGCCTAGCAGGGATGGACAGTCTTCCTCATGTAACATCATGGAATCTGTATCCCCTCTTATTGCCTGGCGTTTGTTTGGACCCTGATTTTAGTAACCTCATAACTATTTAGCTTGTGGTCTACTTCAATAGGCACCTCCCTTGATATTTCAGACATGATATTAAAATGGTTGTTAGATCAATGGGTTTTTGTCCTTTGAGAACAATGCACATTCTAGACTTACAGCCCCTTTGCTCTATGAAGAGGTGCTTAATTCATCCAATTGTCTCTTTTAAATATGGGTATTATGTAAGTATAGGTTTTTATGTTTTGCTACGTTCTCGTGCAGCGTGTACGTAACATGCATCTTCTGGAGAATATAGATTTTGTATTTCTTTGGATAACCACAAAAGATATTCCTTTTTTGTGGATAAAATATTCTCTTAAAAATCAATCAGGCAATACATTTGTAAACCTTTACATTTTTTGTTATTTTCCCCTGCATTACTCCTCCACATCATGTTAAATGGGCCAAAAGAGTGATTGAATCGCTCAAAAAAGTGATATTTTGAATAGCACCCCTCATGGGTATTATTTTTTCTGTTTAGACACTGGCACCAACCCCTGTGGGTCTTTTGGGTAACCTATTGGTGTAGTTGAAGTTACTTGGCAGTAGGCAATTGTAAGGTAGTCCAGACAGTTTACTTTTTGGGAACATCATCTGGCGGGCTGTAGTGTTCTCTAAAACTGAGGTGGGCACTCGTCCAAGTGGTACATGTGAGCAGAAGATGGGCCAAAGGCAAGTCTATCTGAGCCTGTCAGCACACCATTGGGTCACAAGTGCAAAATCCTGCCCTTTTTCTGGATACCATGTTCTGGTATATAAATGCACCTATATTCTAGCCCTACACAGCATCCCTCTCATGTGGGGATTATATGGACTGTTATGGGCAAATGTATGGGCTCCTCCTTCTCATCTTAAGTTCTACCCTTAACTAATTCTCCCACCTTAAGTTGTAAGTCTTACAAAGGTTTTAGCAATGTTTGTAGCTCGATACATGTTCTTTGGCCAAACATGCAGTAGAGCTTCATGATTATTTGCTTGACCACAGAATTGATATTGCTTTTTTCAGGGAAATGTGACTAAAAGAGTATTCTAACCCTGACCTGATGCTCGCAGTACCTAATAACTAATGATAATTACCCACCTTGACCATCTGTGAAAAACTGGTGTGGGTCGCTATTATTCGTATGTTCTAGTTTGACTTTCTATGCTAATACCATTTACTGAGCTCATTCTCAAACTCTTGAACTCAACGTCGAGCGATCTTACAAGTTTACTATCAAACCAGTCTTATCTTTAGCCCCCCTTCATCTTGAACTAATTCTGTGACTGCTCTATTAAGCATGATTTCGATCCAAGTTTTAGACTCTGGCAATGTACTAATTCTAGGTGATTTTAATTTGTGATTAGATGACCTTGCAGACCCCATTTTTGTAACTTTTAGCAGGCCATGTATCACTTTAGGCCTCAGACAATTAGTTGTTAAAGTGACAGATCTAACAAGACATATTTTGGACCCCATGTTTACCAACTTTATAGGGATTAAGATTGAGTCTATCACTTCCAAAGTCTATCCAGTTTTCCTATACATTTCCCAACAGGTTCAGGAAATCACCACCCTGCCAGAACATCACCCAGATTGAGCTTGGTGTAAACTTTAGTCATGCTCATTTACATATTCTGTAGAATCCTTAGTCCCTAATTTTGGATACACTTTAGAAGAAAATGCAAATTATTATAAAGATGGATTATAGTTGGTCTTCACAAATTCATTCCTGATAAAGACTTTAACTCTTGCCACTTGCCTTCTGCCTTAATGTCCCCTTGTCAACTGTTGGAAGTGAAAAGACTGAGTAAATAAAAAACACCATTGGTGAAAGACTTTCTGTTGTCTGGTAGCTAAATTCTATTAAGTAAATGTTCTAAAGGACTATCAAATGATTATAAGATTAATCAAAGCATGCTAAAATAAGGAAAATGTAAAGATTGCCAAATTGTTAACATTCTACAATATTTTCAAGATAATTGAACTTTAGATCCATTTATTTTGGGGATACTGAAAGGACTCGATTCCCCCCAAAAATGGTTTTAACTTCTTTCTCTCCAGTTTCACTATAACATATCTCCAAAAAGCATATTCACATTTCTTCAGGATCTCCTCTGAATCCTAGCCAGATAACTTTGCACCTGTGCTTGGCCAACAGTGGAAATAATCTCTGAACATGGGTTAAGCCCCCTCCCCCATGGATAACAGCCATGTTAATGCTTTATTAAACATTTATTAATGCTTTATTTATCACCACTATCTACCAAACTAATCAAACGTTTTGTCAACAATTAGCTGACAAGGTTCATGAAGAAGAATGACATACTTGACCCCATTCCTTTGGGTTTCTGGACATCTTACAGTGTGCAATTAGTACAACTGGCAGCAACAAATAAAATCTGGAGGCTTTTGGATAAAAGAAATCAGTATGCCCTAGTCCTCTTAGACCTTTTACCAGCCTTTGATATAGTGTCTCATGACATTATACCAAAGCATTTAGTTTAGTCTGTGGTAGGAATACATTCTTTAGACTGGCTGATCTTCTTTCTATCTCATTGCACATAAGTTGTAACCATCCCACTTTACAATTCTGCATTTAAAAACATAACGTTCACAGTTCCTCTGGGATCTTCCCTTAGCTCCACACTCTTCAACATTTATGTGACACCAATGGCTACTCTGATTAGATATGTTGGCATCGGCCTTTTTGCACATGCTAATGATACATATTTGATCACCCAGCTTAAAAGCAGCAGCAGGGACTCTTAAAATCTGTGTAAGGACTGAATGAATGCCATAGCAAAATTATTTTATGCCTTAACTTGGAGAATCCAGAAGTTTATCATCGTCATAAACTCTCCTACTCCACCGCTGATACCTGGTGGCCACCCCTTTTCAGTGATCCCTCTCTACCTGTTGAGCCAGCTCATAATACGGGAGTCATCTTTGACTCTAGCAACTCTTTTAAGACTCACATCAACATAATGTCCTTAATGTGTTACTTATTCCTCTGAAGTCTTTAAAAAATGTTACCTTTGTTGCTGATCTCCTGCAGGAAAGATATTGTAAAGGCTACTACTATTTCCTGGTTGGATTATTGTCATTTTCTTTTTCTGTGTCTCTCCTTTCACTTGTAGGACAGAATCCCAGATACTTTGATTGCATCTTCCAGGCTAATTATTGGCTTGAAATACCATGCACACATCACCATCCACCTAGGGGCATTTCACTGGCTGACCATTCATTAACACTGCTTAAGGCTCTATATCTATTCCATAGGCTGCCCACCGTGCTGCTCTGCTTTATCTCAGAAAATTCTTCACTTGCTAGTTGCATCTGCTCATTGGCTGACTGTGCCATGATACAGATGTACAAGACTGGGTGGCCAAACCGTCTTGGTTAATATTGATAGAATAGTTCTTTCCCACTTGTACTGACAACTAATTATACTTGATTTCATAAAAGGTTTTAAATCATCTCTTTTTCACAGTCTAACTATGTTGTACAGTTCACTATTCAAGCCAGGACACACAGTTTCTGGGTTATGGTGTAATCTATAAATACAAACCTTGATAGATGCAGTCATCTATCAAGGGCTTCAAGGCGAATTTGGCATTCCAGTGGACTTTACTACCAGACAGGGAGTTAATTCAGTATTTAAAGACTAAGGACCTGATTATGAATTTGGTGGTAAGGGAACTAGCACCGAAACGGCATCGGAAACCCCACTGCCTAGTTGGCGGTCGGCCTGCCGTATTACAATGTTGGCAGCTTGCAGAACAAATGACCCCTGGAGCACTTCCACCACTGCCAGCCATTCGCTGACTGCTGTGATGGCAGCATGGGGAAAGCAGCTATCAGAGGGCACATCAAACAAGACCACCACTGTCGGAATTACGAGTTGGCTTTCCGTCGAGCCAACCGTGGCGGTAAGACCACCTGCTTTGAGTTGTGCATACTCCCCCATTACCTTTTCTTCCCTTCAGTCTCCCACATGGATCCCTTCCTGCAGGACCCCCTTCACAGCAGCATCTTGACACCTAAGAAAACAACCCTGTTGGTGCCGAAATCCAGGTAAGTCCATTTTGCACTATTTACCCATTGACTGTACTGGGCACATATGGTCCAGACTCCAGTAATGGGAAAGTACTAGTGGTAGGAATTTTTTCACATGTGTCATGCATGGTAAACATTGTTTGCTACGCATGTGAGAGAAAACATGCCATTACAACGACCGCGATGTTTCATCGCATACCATTACAACGCAAGTTGGAACAACGACTTGCTGTAGGGGGCAGAAGGTGTTGGATTAGAAATTGAACACATTCCCTACTGTTGCACAGACTGGAGTTGGAATAGTAAATTATACTATTCCAACATCCAGCGCCCCCCCTACAGCAAGTTGTTGTTCTGACTTGCGTTGTAAAGGTATGCGATGTAACAGTTGTTGTAATGACCGCGTTGTAATGGCATGTGTTGTAAACGCATGCAAACTAACATGTCATATTCGTCATGCATATGTGTACATTTAACACTTGTGCAGTGAAAACAGATACACATGCATCAACACATATGAAAAAATATTCCCCGTCGTCAGAAACAACCCCCGCTGACCCAGCGGTAACATCGTAATATAGCATGCAGGAGACCACCGCAGTGCAGTTGCGGTGGTATGGTGGTAAGACCGCCGAACTCGTAATCAGGCCTTGAGCTTACACTGTTTTTAAAAACAAAAATTGGCTTTGCTTCCACTCTCAGTGTTCAGCAGATTCTTTAATTTTGTGCACTCAGCCATTACAACCTCCTTTTCAACTTAGAAACAATGTGATACTTGCCAAGAAAATATTTTGTACTATCCATCATCACAAGGAAATCCCACACAATAATATGCTTATAATGCGACTCACTAGAATATGAAAGTTGCTTTTCTTTGATATGTGCACAATCAAAGCTCAGCTTAATTCTTTGATTTCTGATAAAGTAGTTGTGAGAAAGTGCATCTTTTGCATGGCCACTAGGGATGTGCAAAATTAGTGTAACTTGTTTTTGTGTAATGACACAAAATGTCAGCAAAATTATTATGCGAAATCATGCGTTATTATGTAAATCCATAATTTAGCGCAATATTTTAGTGCAAAAGGCGTCATGTGTCAATTTTTAATGCAGCAACAACAGTTCATTGTGTTTTGATTGTTCTAATGTTATAGTTTTGCTCTGAGTGGCAGCGTAATTATGTGATGTGGCGTAAATTAATTTAATGTAACAAGCATGACACAGAATTCAGAAAATTACATGAATTATGCTTGTGTAATTTAAATTTCATTAAAGCCTAGTTGTTTATGGATTGATGCTGCTGTTGAACCCTGCACGCTGGAGAACCGCTGACCAGTCCCTATGACATGTACTTTAACTAATCCCGGGCAAAATTTACATTCCATCAGTGCAATTCATGTAATCTCAAGAATTTTGCATTATGTTTGTTACGTAAAATTCCCAAAATTACAGTATTTCGCCACTTTACATAATTACTCACCAGTAGATATAAAAATTGAACAAAAATCATGATTTTCAGTAAAAGTTTTCCACAAATGCAAGTGAACAACAGAACACGAGTGGCTGTTCTTCAAAGCGCTTTAGTTTAAAACAAATTCAGCACAAAATGCATTCTTCTGTCAAAAATCAATGCAAGGACGCAGTTCGTGCTAAAATTTACAGCTAAATGACGATTTGCATCTTGTGTAATATCATATTATTTTGCTGACTTATGCAAAAGTACATTTCTCACCCCTTGCTCTGACCCCTGAAACATCAAAGAATTGGCTAACACAAAATTGGCATATTAAACTTTCCATAGTATATGCTGCAGGCCATACACTACTACCATGAAAGCTAAATGTCAACTGCAGACTGAAGCACATATTGTGCCATCCACTAGGCAGACAAGAAAAATGGATTTAGGCCTACTTGGGGAGACTGGTTGCTGCAGCTTTTGAGCCTGCACACAAATCCATCAAATTAACTTTGTTTATAAGAAGGCACTCCACTTTTAAATATTACAAAAGTCACCCAAAGTATGCATTGTAGCCTGCAAGACAGCATGCCTGATATTTGAAACTGGGACATGTTGAAATACAATGTGACATGTTCCTCTGGTGACTAGCCCCCATTATACATGTTCAGTGTATAAGACAACCAGTTGTTTCAATGAGAAAACTAAAGTTCAATTAAAAAGCTTTGTTTGGTAACTTGGAAAAAACTACAGAGATCATTCAACCACTGTATTAATATTATGAAAATCAAATCTAATGGCAAAGTTGTACTTTTGATAAATATACAGGAAAATAAACTTTTAGAAAGTTATACTTTTCTTGATTGAAGCTCCAGTTTGCTAATTAGCAATAGCCTGCCTGCAGCTGTAGTCCATATCAGGCCTTTCCTATTAATGTGTGAAAACTGCTCCCACAGCAGAGGCAATGGATTGAGTTTTTGGCAAGAAGACCTGCGTTTAAGGTGCGTGGCCCATCCCCTCTCAGGGAAGCAGTTGTGGAACCTTCATGAACATCATTAACTTGAAAGGGGCCAGGGTAAACCTGCCTATTTAGAGTTAAATAGAAAGTGAGATCTGAGGACGATAGGTCTTTTGATCCCAGGGCACACTGTACCCATCCTGCCTCCATCGCAGGGGGATGGATAGCTGCTCCTAGAAGCATTCTGGTGTGGCTGTTCTTTTTTCTAGACACACCCCTGGGTGGGCCACTTCCAGGAATAGAAAGATTATGCTAAGATGGATTTCAGTTGAAATGGTGCACGGTGAAATAATTTACAATAAGGCAACACTATCTTTGACACAGTACATTCTGTATGCTTTTCAACCGTTAAATTTGAAAAGGTTTGAAATGCAGAAATGTAATGACGGTCAAGGTATTTTACGCATCCGATAATTATCAGATGTGTTAAATACCTTTCAACTGATAATTCTGAGCAGTGCATAAACAGGGGCTTACACACGGATCAGAACACACCAACCGACTCAGTTATCAGGTGCTTGAAGTTATGTTGTGGTACTAAGATTCTTAGGCACAAAACAGCACTGTGCTTGGAATCTAAAATGTTCAAATCTCACATCAATCACTGAAAATACATCAATGGTGATGCCCTTTTGCTATTAAGCTTTTTCTAACTGAAAATAAGGCAGCTGGAAAACCCCCTAAAATTCAGCAAAAAGGCTTAAAGCATTTCATTATCTCATTATCTCCTTTTCTATCTTTCCTTGTTGGGATAGAAAAGTCCCCTGCATGGTGATGGATGTGCACCCCTGCCCTCAGTACCTCAGCAGCAGCGATATCTAGATCCTTGGTACAGATTGTTTTGTTATGGGTGAACATTATAATGTGTGTGCGCCATGACCTAAGCCTGTCTCACCGATTGTGGTCTTGTTAAACTGGGAGGAGCACACAAAGCATTATTCTGGTAGTGGTAAAGGTCCTGAGGATGGTCCTGTGTACAATAACTAATTACACTGAAACATCGATGCTGCTCCACCTCTCATTAGCAACAGACTGAATCCTTAAACTTGAAAGATAATTTCTGGAGATCACATACATTAATCTATGAACTTTGGACACACTCTTTTGCAATTTGAGTAGCTAGATTAATGTGTGTTGGGTTTTCTTTGTATTTCTAGGTACCCTTGAGGTTATGTTCTTTTATATATTATCTATGATTTATATATGATTTACACATATGCTTTTGTATACGCCTGTTTTTCCATTTTTTCCTGTTCTCTTGCTCATTTGTGTTGCTTTTCCTCAGTTTGTTTCCTTGACTTTTAAAACAATATTTCTTGAATAAGTCCTCCTGCAGTATACCTTTGGTCAACCATTTCTATGAATACTTCACCTGCTTTTTAAAAATAATTTTTACTTTATACAATTTTTGGGTGATCACAGAAGATTGGCTCAAACTTGATATGAAGTTATATTCAAATTAGTTCCTTATCAGTTAAACAGACCATAACAAACTCAAAAAAGTGAATACTTTGCACAAACCAGCTTACAGGCCATAATATTAACAGTGAAACATATAGGTTTTGAAGTTTTTAGCTTGCTTGTACGGAACATGTTGAAAAACGAAAGGGGAAAGTTATTCATACCAAACGGAAGTTGCTGCTTCTCTGTGCATAAAGGATGTGTGTGTGTTTATTTGTTTAGTTACTTATTTATTTATTATTTTCTTGCTGTGAGCAAAAAAGGTTTGTTTCACATCAAAAAGAGGGTACATTAATCTATTTATAGTCTGGGTGTTAAACATGGAGGCCATTTAAAGTATGATGCAATCATATGGTGATTCAGATTTAGAATTATCTGAATCAGCCACTGCTAAAAAATCTTTGAATGCTTAAAGCCTGGTGGACATTCATTGAGAGTGGAAAGCCCACATATATATTGGCAGGGTACCCTAATAAGAGACTAGACCCTAATTAAATGTGTATTCTGGAACTCCTAGAAACAGATCAGTTCATGCAATTTTTAGCAAAAGTATTGACTCAAAAAATTATACAAACAATACATAGTTGGCACATCCAGCTGAATTCCACTGGCCGATCTGTCAAAGTTCCACCTTTCTACAAATTTGTGAATTTGAAAGGTTCTGGAAGGAGGCATACTGTGCTGTTACATGGTTCTAATGTATTGGCATATTGTATTCCATTTGATTTGATTTTCTGTTTTATGTATTATAAAATTAACAAACTTTTCCTACTTACATTCCTATTAGACATATAAAGAGGAATAATCAATCCTAAGCCACATGAGTTACTGTTAATGGTTTTAATTAGAAGTATCAAATACTCATATTTCAATCCTTCTAGTTAACACAAGGCAAACCATAAATATTATATTGTTGAATTACAATGTCAGGTCTAGGAGTACATATCAATAACAAAGACAATCATAATGACAACTTACAAGAATTATGAATATACGTGGATATAGGGATGGAATAGTTACAATATACTACACTTACAAATGGAATGAAAGGTTAGAAACAAACCAGAGAGAGCAGATTTACCAGTCTCCACCATCTGTTTGCTACTTGTAGCAAGTCCAGGTTTTGGTGTAGTGCTAAGAGCAGAGTGAGATGTTGCTGCATGTGAAGGATGAGACAACCACAACATACTAGATCAGCGTTTTCCTCAGCCTGTGGAAAGCGTCTCCAGTCTGCACTCTGTTCAATAAAGTTTGGGAAATGTTAATTTATTTTCTCTTTTCATAACTTTATTTGTTGCGACGTTGTATTCACGTTTACAACTTTATCAAAATTCAACAATTATGCCCAATGCATTTCGGGCTACACCCTTCGTCAGGGGCCTGTTCCTACAATCATAAAATAGAAGAAACTATATTCAATAAGAAATGTGCCTAATCTTAATATATGTAATAGCCATGCACACTGTGTGCTGTTAATAATGATGAGCAAACCTCTTCAAATTTATATGATGATTTGGCTAATATCTTCTGTAGTGACTACTCCTGTTCCCTCATAACAGTGTTCATTAGAGTGTGATATGGGTGAAACGAAAATCAAACAGTGGATGCTAGAGTCCTCAATCTCAAAAAGTTTTTCCAAAAGTATGCAATACTAATAAACAGACCGGTAAAGGCAAAGCGTTTGCCTCATGCATATAGTTGTAAGACTTAAACTAAAAACGCTGTTAGAAAGAGTGAAAATCTCCCAATAATCAAGAGACCGTTGAAAAAGCGGAACGTCTGCCTCATGCATTACTCAAATGTCGTACTACTAAAAAGGGCGGAAGTGTTGAGGAACGGAGCACTATGTAGTGCACCTACCTCTTTGGTAAACGCGGTTGTCATGCAGAATTGCTGCTCCTAGGGCTCACAATTGTTCGAAACCTTTATCCTATTCGCATCAAGTCATTGTCTAAGTTCATCTGTAACCATGAAGTTAAAATTAATCATAGTGCACACAATAGTAATCTCATAGCCACTGCCTCCTGGAGAGTGAGCTTACCTGTAAAGTCGTGCGTACCACGTCTTCAAAATTGCAAGCATTACTCATCTATTCCGTGTCCCAGTTAAATGCCCTTACTAACCCGGAAGTGCTTTCATAGCGAAAAATGGGACCGAGGTGAAAAATGATGTAAAGTGGTTTAAAGTGATTTTTAGTGGTTTAAAACGTTACACCACAACCCGAAAGTGCCCAAAATTAACAATTAAATCTTTCATTTTAACTGAAGTTATCTAAATTATACGTAATCCATCAAATGCCATCATTGCATGATTCGTCTGCAAAATCGATCAAATGTAATCATTGCATGACTGGTGCATTGCATTTTATCAATAAAATGTTAGAGAGACAATATTTTTTTCTCTATCTGATTTTTCCACTTTCAATAAAGTTGTTTAAAAATACACGTAATGTTCCAAACACAATAGCTGACAATAATCATTAGTCTGCAATATCAATAGGATGTGATCAATGTATGGCTCATAAATCGTGTTTTAACAATAAAGTTGTACGAGCAATTTATAAAATATGTATAATGCAGCTAAGGCACCATTCAATGAACAAGATGTGTTTTAACCTTATGTTGAACGTTAGCAAAGGATCATCAATATGTAAAAGAACAGTACATCTTTCTCTGTGAGTAACATTGGCCAGTACTTCAAGATGTTATTTTTTATCTTTTGACTTCGGGTAGATAATTTAGAAACAAAAAACATTCTGTTGTCTTGATTTTCAGTGGTCTTGGCTTTGCTTTTCAATATGCTTCCCCGTGTTTTGTATCCACTTTTTCGATTTGCTGTTTGTAATATATGATCCGGGTAACCTCTTTGTTTGAATTTTTTCACCATGGTGGTTTGACTCTTCTTATATAGTTGCTCATTGGATGAAATGCGTTTTAACCTCAATAGTTGAGAATATAGTAAATGTTTTTTAAGTGATGTTTGATGGAAAATGGTGTAGTGTAGTAGGTTATTTTGGTCAGTTGGTTTGGTAAAAACACTGGTAATCAACCGGCTATTCTCTATGGTGATTTGAACATCTAAGAACGTGATTTCATTCATACTAATAGTTGAAGTAAATCCTATTCGATCATCCACTGTATTCAATCTTTCAATTGCATCAGATGAATTCTTTTCTGTCCCTCTCCACAGTAGAAAAATGTTGTCTATGTACCGGGTTACATTATGAGATTATCAGCCCAATATTGTTGATTTAAAATATTGTCCAATTCAAATCTATGCATAAACAAATTTGCATATGATGGAGCCGCACAATTTCCCATGGATGTTCCCACAGTTGGATGTAAAATTCTTTTTGCCATTCAAAGTAGCTGTGGTAGAGCAAAAAGTGTAAACATTCCATGAGGAAAACTTTCAATCCTTCTTCTTTTTCTGAGTTGACTAAAAAGGATTCTACTGCTAGTATTACCAAGTTATGAGGGATGGACGTATATAAGAATTCCACATCGATTGCGCACAAAATCACCTCTGTATTTTTATCCAACTTGATATTTCAATGATATTCAAAAAATCTGTGGTGTCCTTTAAATATGTGGACATGTTTTGTACTAAGGGTTGGAAGTGTCTATCCAGGTATTTACCTATCGGCTCATGAATCGAATTGACCGTAGAGACAATGGGTCAAAACTGAGGTTTTTGGAGATTCTTGTGTATTTTTGGAACCATATATATGTAGGGAGTACTTGGATGTTCTTTGAGTAAATATTTCTTGTCTTCTTCTGTGATGGTTCCGGATGCGATGGCCTTGTCTATCACTTTAGTAAGTAAACCACTGAATTCTTTAGTGGGATTCAATTGGATTCTCATATAGATGTTGGTATCTTGTACATGTGCACTCACATTTTCTAAGTAGAACTCTGTGTGAAAAATTACTAGTGCTCCTCCCTTGTCTGCTTTACAACAGGTAATAGCTTGCTTGAAGGCTATTTGAGCTAGGGCTCCCCTTTCTTTCTGTGTGATATTAGTTGTTTTTCGTTTTTTTGATCTTAAAAATGTTTTGAAGATCTTGTTGTACTACTGTTTCAAAAGCATCTAATACTTTGTGGCTAATAGGGGCAACATAAGTACTTTTGTACCTGAGTCCTAATAATGTGTTATCAATAGAATGCTGTTTGGGTTCAACTACTTTCTGTGTCTTAAACGAAGGGTTCTCATAAATTTGTAGAAACTTATTTGCACCTCCAATTTGTTAGAGTGGTAAGTTGGTACAAAATACATTCCTTTCTGTAAGGTTTGTATTTGAAATGTTGTTAGTTTACATTTTAAAATGTTAATAACTAAGGTTTTTGACTTCTTGTGAAATTTGCGATGGGTTGTTCGTTTTGTTTTTTGGCCCACCCACGGGTTCGCCTTGTAGCTCTCGGACTCTCTCTAAAAAAGGCACCACAACATAGCCTTAAAATTGAATGAAAATACAAATATTTAATCAGAACAGTTTTTAGAACTTGAATATCAGATAATATTTGAGTACATTTATTATTCAAAATATACGATTTATGATGAAAATGTGTAGAATGGAACAACTGAATTCACATAAAAGGTATTTATATACTGATGCTAGTGAACTTAATAGCATAAGACATAACTGTGAGTGGTGTTGGGTTGCAAATGGAGAAATGTTCTGTTTGCTTCCCTGCCACACCACGAATTACTCCTGACCCAGCTGTTGCAAATATTTTAATTGGATTACTGATTTATGTCTGAGAGATATGTTTGTGATATCTTTATAACTGTGTAAGTACATGGAAGTATGTTGTTGGCTTAGTGGCTGTAGGATATTTTGTTGTGAAAGATAGGGTTTAGTTCCTTCCTGGCATAACATTAGGATTGTATGCAACAGGCAAGCCTACGTCAGTTGAATTTTGAAAGGATAGCATCCTCCAGGGGTGTGAGACAAGATGGACCAAGTTTGGCTCCAGGAAGTGCTTCAGACAGCTGAATCCTAAAAAATGTCTTTCATCCACTTCCTCTCATCCTGCTATCCAGGGTGCAGATCTCCTTCACCAATGCAATTATGGAGTCAGTGACTTCCTGCTACAGAACTGCCTTCTTTTCTCCTTTGAGGGTGAATGGAGGCAGCCCCTGTAGTTATTTGTTGGCTTTTAATACAAATGTAACTACAAGGGATGTTTCCTCATCTGGGAAGTTCCTATTCCACTTAATAGTTGTTTGCTGCTTTCTGGAGACAGAGCGAGGTTCCTGGTAGCAGTAGGGTGATGAAGGCAGAAAGGAATGCATTGAAAGGTTTTTTAGTAAATGTGTGTATGATTGTGGTCATGTGCCTCATATTTGCTTATTACTCTTCAATGTGGAGTTCTAAATCTCCGCTGCAGGTGTCTCGACCCCACATGCGGAGGTCTCTACCATGCTGGCGTAAATATCCACCAACATAAAATACAGTTGTAATGCTACTAGTAGTAACTTTAAGGTCATAATTTATGAGGCATTACGCTGCAACCCATGACTTGAGGCAGTGGAGACATGTAAGTCTGCACCAAGTAGTAACTTTACACTCAGAAACGCTGAATAACAAAAATGTGTAAAGTTACCACTAGGTGTAGTAGTATATCTACACATGAGTAAATCTACACATTTATATCTACTTTTGTGAATCTGGCCTATTGTATTGAGTCACATGAATCTGTCAGGCTTCAAATGAAACAGTACATGCTGGTTAAATGGAAATACTTGCTAAAACGCATGGGCGGTATTATAGATAGTATCCGGACTTATGACAGGTGTTTGCAAAGCTTCTTGCGCCTCCTAGGGCACTTTGGTATTGTAGAAAGCCCTCAAATGCTGGTGTGGCCACTTCTATATCACCTCTGTGCTATCCTTTGCCTTAGTAGTGCAGCTGGGGACGCTTTGTCACAGTCTGAGAATAAATGAACAACTGTGCATTATTCTAGTGCAAAACATCTACACACAAAGTGACAGAAGTATACACCTTTATTTTAAGCAGCAGAAGCTTCTTTATTCAATGGCAATTTAATTAAAAATGTGTTTTCTCATGGACGCTTTAGTAGCTACAGTCCATATGCTTGTAACTGGAATAAAAGGCCACAGTATTGCAAAGGGTAGGGCAATAATCGAGCCACAACCCCTCCCATTCTAATTTCAATTCTGGGGGGGAAAGTAGGGGCTGCCATTGAAGTAATGTTCTTTTTTTGTTGAATAATCAATGGGATTTACAGCCCGTTTTTACTCAGAGCTCTTCCTGGTGGACGTTTGTTCCGCTGGTGTCCTTGTTTTCAGATCATTTAATTTCCTTATTGTTGATGAAAATAAATTTACAGAGGATTACATCTAGGAATAAAACTAACCTGATTTGGCTGAGGACTGGGATTAGAGTTAATTAAAAACATTGCTATGCACATTCTGCATGCAAAATTCCATAAAATAATAGACATATAATTGCGATCTTATTTTCTAAATGGGCTCTAAATGTGTTGAAACAGTAATGACTCAGATAGAGTTGTACATCAGCAGCATTACTTGATTAGGCAAAGATTAACACAAGAGTATAATTTGAATATTGCTAATCTACAAGATTAGGGAAGGAGCTAAAATAAAGATTACCATTTAATGTATTAGTTTAGGTAAGCTCCTAGTGTGCTATAATGTTATTTTTGTAAGTCAGGCAGAAGAGGGATCCAGCTCGTAAGTAAATTAACGAAACAGTATAATATGGGAGATAAAAAATAAATTAGAATGCTAAATATGCATTCTGCCGCTAAAAAAATATTTTTGTTTAAATGTATATGAAATGAAATGCACTGCCTGAAGAGTGAGTTTTCACATTATAAAGGGAACATTAGACGACTGTGAAGGATGACAAATTGGGAATGATTTTTGCTGACATAATTTCAGCAGCCTTCAGCTCCTCTTCTGACTGTGATTTGTGAAGACGCAGGGCCAGATGTAGAAAAAGATTTTGCTGTCTCCAATTTTGCCATTCGCAAGATCACAGTACAAGCAACCGTAGAATGACAAAATCCTCTGTTTGAAAAGAATTTCCGAATTTCAAATGGATTTTGGGGCTAATTCTGAATTGCAATTGAGGGTAAGCATGGGCAAACTCTTCTTTGCAATATGGAAGAGCCATCTGGTGCTCAGTATTAATCCAATATTCAAAATTTCATTTGGATAAAAACATATTGTAGGACCACAGGAACAATGTTTGAAAGTCCCACCAAACTCAAGAGACTACTGTTTTTAGCACCAGAAATTGAGAATCAACTCAAAATTGATTTTTAATTGAATTCTAACCCAAGCAGGCAGTTCAGGTGACTTTTTGTAGCTCGAATGCATCTCTTCTATTTTTTTATTTAGTGATTTATTTTTACAAGGGACGTGTCATAGAGAGTGTTAGAAATTGGGTTGTAGGCTGACTGGGGAATGAGCAACAGCCAAGATCCTAGTAAGGGTAAGAAGCAGGCTAACCCTAAATTAACCTGTGCTCACCCTCTGGTAGCTCGGCACAGAGCAGTTAAGCTTAACTTAGAGACAATGGTTAAAGTATTTGTGCAACACTTCAAACAGTAAAACTGTGAAAACTCCATGCAAATTGATTAAACACAAGGTTAGAAAAATAGAATGCAATTTAATAAATAAAAAACAAACAATATGACAAAAATCAAATAAGTAGAACTTGAGATATTGAATTTCAAAGATTTTAGGTAAAAATAGTACCTAGAAGCAAAAGGGCGATATTTGGGATATCTGTCAATGCCAGAGCAGGACAAAGTCAATAGATCAGGTCCACTACAATGAAGTAGGGGCCAGATACAGGGACTCAGTGAGGCCCGCTGAACCAAAGTACCTTAATACAGGATGCGTCAACGTCGAGGATGCATGATACAGTCGAGGCGATGCATCGGTGTCGATGATATGTTAGTCCTGATCAATGCAGCAGCAGCAATGCATGAGCGGTAGGATGCGATGTAGAGATTCAGCATTGAGACTGCTGTTGATAGAGATGATAGGGCCTAACACCAAGAAAAGTGTTGCAAAGTGGTGGTTCCGAAGGCAATGCATTGGGTTCGATCCACGCAGCAGAGGCGATGCACAGGTTCTGATCCACACAGCAGAGGCTATGCATTTGTTCTGATCTACGCAGCAGCATTGATGTGTTGGTTCAGCAGCTGATGCCTCTTTTCTGCTGGAACAAGCACCTTAGGCCCACTTCCAAAGGGTCCATGACTGGGGCAGCACCACTTGGCAGGGTAGACTCACAGATGGCAGAGTCCAGGTGCAGAAGCACAGTGGTTGAAAGTCTTTTATGTTAATGAAACTTCCGATCAGGAAGCCAGACAGCTGTCCCTTGAAGTCACTCTGGGTTCAAAAGATGCAGGTCCAGTCCTCACCCAGGCAGGGGAACAGCAGGCAGCAGGGCAGCACAGCAAGGCAGAAGTCCAGAAAAGCAGCAGTCCAGCAGCGTGGCCTTCCTTCAGCAACACAGCGTTTCTTCTTCCTGGCAGAGTCTTCACAGGTCCAGAAGTGTACTGAAGTGGTGGTGTCAGAGGGCCAGTACTCATACCCAATTGTGCCTTTGAAGTGGAGAAACTTCCAAGGAAGGTCTTTGAAGTCGACAGAGGTCCTCCCTTTCTACCTGGCTCCTGACTCACTACAGGGGGGTATGTAGCCCTTTATGTGGTGACAAGCCACAGCCTATTCTGGTGTGTAAGACTGTGTACAGCTCCTCCCTCCCATCCTGCCAGGATGACCCATCAGGATGTAGATGATCCATCAGTCACACCTAAGCTCCCTTTGTGTGTGGTTGTCTAGAGGGAATGCACAAAGTCCAGCTGTCACCCACACCAGACATATATTCAGAGCCAGCCAGAGATAGCCAGTAGGTAGTTATAGTTAGGACCAAAGTTTCCATAGGAAAATTGTTTTTGGCGCCGCTTGACAAATCTATACAAACTTTCCACAAATCGTCCCCATTTTGGTTCAGCTGCTGTGTTGAAAGTTTCTGGGTGATCCGTCAAAAGGGGGCCAAGAAAAAAGAGGGGCCCCAAAACACGTTTTCCCCATGTTATGTCTATGGGGACTTTTCATTTTTTGAACATGACTACAACCTGAACCGCTGAACGAAATTACACCAAATTTGGTAGAAAGCTTGATGTTGGTCTGGAAAGTGTGCTTTATGTGATTTGGTGTAAATCCATTCAGTAGTTTCAGAAATATTTAAGTTTAAAAAATATAGATGTCTGGGGATGCCAGTCCTTGCAGTGAACTTGTGGATCCTACTGAAATTTGATTGGCTACCAACACTTCAACCAGGAAGAGTTGGCATCCATCTTGGGAATCAGCTTGAAGCTGAGTCCCACAAAAAAAGTAAAACATAAAGAAAAGGGGGCAGGGTAGGAATACCCTGACCCCCAGATATTGTGGAGGGTCCCACAGGGACAAATTTAAAAAATAAAGATGCGTGGGCTTGTGTGTGTCTTTTATTAGAAGCCTCTGGGTGGGCCAAATCGCAGTGCCATGATTTTAATTATGCGGGGGGGACCATGCAGCAACACCAGGGACCGCCACCTTCCTGGGGCTATTTATTAAATAAGTCTGGGGAGGCCTGTATGGCCTCGCCAGCAGCCCCGGGGACCACCACCTCCCTGGGTCTAATGCAATGGGGTGGCCTCATGGACCCCTTGAGCCTCGAGGACCACCACCTCCCAGGGGCCAAACTTACTTTTTAGAAATAGGAGGGGAGGGGCCCCCCTTCTGGAGCCATACATCACCCTGGTTATGGCCATCCCCCAGGGCCGGCTCCTGATATGTCCCGGGTTAGCCACCCCAATTACATTGCTGTTTGATATGGCTAGGCAGGAGCTTTACCACTCCAGCCAAGCCATAGAAACTGTCCTCGCTTTCAGCAACCAAGAGCATTGAAAATGGGGCCCCCGGGGCCCAATTCGGACCAGGGAGTGGGGCCATGCAGCCCCCTCTCCCGATCTGTATATGGCTGGGATATGGGGTCCCTGGGGCCTAAAATGGCCTTGGAAGGGGGGCCACGCAAACCCCTCCCCTGTTTTAAAATGTAAAAATATAAAGAAGTGGCCCGGCTCCAGGGGATGGGGTGCCCAGGGCTGTAATAGGCCCTGGAGGGGGGCCGCTCAACCCCTATCCCTTAAATTAAAAATAAACCTCAAAATCCCTTGGTTCGGGGGATGGGGTCCCTAGTGCCGAAATCAGCTCAGGGAGGGGGGCCATGCAGCCCCCCTCCCATTACAAATAAGAAAATAAAAACAAAATGGACGACAAGTCATCCGGGGCCCGCTCCCTATCTGCACCACTCTGCAAAAGCACCTCCTGGTGCACAACTGGTTGGGGCTTCAAGTCCCCTTGGCTGCTGAGGGTCCTTGGGGGCCAAGTGCCCCTCCTGATTCCTCCAGTGTGTCCCACACAGTGGGATTGCTGGGAGGTCATCGGAGGACATGCCACCTTTCTACACCACTCTCAGGGGCCTCCTGGCACACAACTGGTTGGGTGATGAAGACCCCATTGCTGCTAAGGGTCCTTGGGAGGCAACATCCCCTTCTGTTACCTCCAGTAAGTCCCACACAATGGGATTGCTGAGAGCTGGTCAGAGGTTCCGCCCCTTTCTACACCACTCTGCAAATGCACCTACTGGTGCACTATAGTTGGGGAATGAAGTCCTCCTGGATGCTGAGGGTCCATGTGGGCCTAGAACCCCTCCTGTTACCTCCAGAAAGTTCCACACAGTGGGATTGCTGAGAGCTGGTTGGAGGCCCGCCCCCTTTCTCCACCACTCTGAAAATGTGACTGCTAGTTTACAGGGATGTTATAGTTAGGAAATATAAGTTAAAACACCTTAGAAATTAACTCAAAAAAAGAAAGGTTACAGGGACATTATATTTAGGAAATAGAATTAAAAAATGTTTTGCAATTCACTGAGAAAACCAAAGGTTACAAGTATGTTATAGTTAGGCTCAGATTTCAGTCATACAAAACCATAGAAATTCAGCAGTTATAGTTGCCTGAGCTAACAATTAGTTAAGCCCCTGCAATGCACTGCTTATAACCACACATATTACATCACTCATGACATGGTCAGTGACATCACTGATAACATTACTGATGACTTCTCAAATGACATCACTGATGACAACTTCCACAGAACCACTCACACACCTGCTCACACCCCTATATAACTTCTCCTATGCCCACTCAGACACCACACAACCATTCACATGCCAATACACAGACCCATAATGTTAGAAATGGGGGTCTCTCGTTGGCAATGGTTTGCACCTTGTCCAAGTATGGATCCTTCCTTCTGGTCATGATAAGGGAGTTACACTCCTAAAATAACCCCTGCTCACCCCCTTAGTAGCTTGGCAGGAGCAGTCAGGCTTATCTTAGAGGCAGTGTGTAAAGCATTTGCACATAACCAACAGTAATACAGTGAAAACACTACAAACAGACACCACACCAGTTTTAGAAAAATGTCCAATATTTTTATATCCTCAAAACCAGACCAAAAACAATAAAAATCCACAATACAGTACTTAGAAATTCTCAGTCAACAAAATAGACTCGAAATATAATTCCTTAAAGTTGATAGCTCCATCTGGGGCTATCACAGCGTCGTGAACAACAAATCCTAAACAGTTCTGGTTGAACGCGGCATAGCGGGCCAGCTACGGTGTTGGTAAAACCCGCAAAACAGTACCTTTAGAAATGCAGGGCGTCGGCGACCTCTCGTTGAGCTCCGAAAGCACGGCGTCCGCAGGCGTCGGTTCTGGAGGTTGGTGCAGGAGTCGTCGGGCCCTTGAAGTCACACGCATTGCAGATCAAACTTCTCACGGTTGAAGTCAGGAGCGCTGGGGTCGGCAGTCGTCGGGTGCTGGGTTGCGAAGTGCAGCTCTGCTCGTCGTGGTGCTGGCAGGTCACGGTGCAAGCAGCGGCGTTGTCGTTTCTGAAGCGCTGTAGTCGGCTGATGAACTGGAGTAGATGGCGCCGGCGTCGGTAGGCCAAGGCTGCGGTGCCGGATAAGGACGGTGCATCGTGTAACTTACGAGCTGTGCCCTCGAACCACGGTGCAAGCAGCGGCGTCGATGTCGGTGTGAAGTGGCCTCGACGGGGATACCAAGGCGACGATGTGAAGTGAGGCGGTGCGGAGTGCGGTGCCCACAGGTTGCGGTGCAAGCAGCGGCTCGGTGGCGGCGTCAGCAGGTGTCATCGTGAGACCAGGGTTGTTGTGCGGTGTTGCGGCTGTGCCCTCTCCGGTGCCTTGAGGACATGAAGTCGGCAGCAGCGTTGTAGAGGTATCAGGTTGCTTTTTCATCTGTTGCAGCACAAAACACACAGTCCCCAGTGCTGAGGGCAGAAGAACGTGAAGTCTTTGCTGTTCCTGAGACTTCTTGGACAGGGGGCAAGCTCTACCTCGAGCCCTCGGAGAAACTCACAAAAAGAGATTGCAGAAAGTTCAAGTCCAGTCCTTTCGGTGCCCAAGACAGAAGTAGCCACTGTAGGCCAACACAGCAAAGCACACAGCGAAGTGATAGTTCCTCCTCACAGCTTCTCCAGCTCTTCTTCTTGGCAGTCTTCTTGGTTCGAAAGTTCTGGGGTCTGGGCCCTAATATTTATACCACCAAATTATTTGTTCTCTGAAGGCAGAGAGTGTCTGTACCCAGCCCAAACCAGTTCTGTCCTCACTGGTGCAGCTTCCTGGCAGGGGGTGGAGACAGCATTGTGCAAGGCAGACCAGGCCCATTCAGGTGCAAGGAAATCTCCTTCTACTACTCTGAATGCAGCCCAGGTCTATTCAGCCCAGCCCTGACCCATCAGACTCTCTGGAGCCACTGCTCCTCCCCAGCCCCTGTCACTCCAAAGCAAGACAGTCAATACACATCCTAGCAGAGGCACACAGGATGGCTAAGCAAGAAAATACCTACTTTCTAAAAGTGGTATTTTCTAACAGAATGTAAAAATCACCTTTACTAAAAGATGCATCTTTGGATTCTGAGTTCAGGCATACTAAACTTTATTTTTCCACCTTATTCCCAGGGGTAGTTATGTTTATAAAATGTTATAAGCAAGCTCCCTATTCTATCCTGTGGGAACAGATAGCCTTGCAATAGTGAAAAACGAAATTAGCAGTATTTCACTATCAGTACATGCCACACACATCAGGGCATGTCCTACCTTTGACATACACTGCACCCTGCCCACAGGGGTACCTTGGGCCTACCTTAGGGGTGACTCACATGTACGAAAATAGAAGGTTTAGGGCCTGGTAAGTGGGTGTACTTGCAAAGTTGACATGGCAGTTACAAACCGTGCGCAGACTCTGCAGTGGCAGGTCTGAGTTACCTTTTCAGGGCTACTCATGTGGGTGGCACAATCAGTGCTGCATGCCCACTAGTAGCATTTGCTTCACAGGCCCTGGGCACACACAGTGCACTGTACTAGGGACTGACTAGTAAATCAAATATGCCAATCATGGAAACACCAATCCATAATACAAATTTCACACAGAGCATATGCACTTTAGCACTGAATAGCAGTGGTAAAGTACCCAGAGTCCTAAAACCAACAACAGCAGGTCAGGAAAAAACAGGAGGAAGAAGCAAAAGGTTTGGGGATAACCCTGCAAAAAGGGCCATCTCCAACACATAATAGTACTCATACATTCACTTACTCACTCATAGAGCCACTCACATACCCACTCACTCACTCATACAGCCACTCACACAACCATTCACTCACCCATACAGTAGCTTACACAGCTACACACTCACCCATACAACTACTATACTCTCACTTATTCACCTATACAGTCTCACACACCCACTCACTCACCCATACAGCATTTCAACACAGCCACGCACCCATACAACCAATCACACACTCACTCACACACCGACACAACCACTTACACACCCATTCAAACATCCATTCCAGTACTTACACATCTGCTCACTCACCCACACAGCCATTCAGAGAGACACATACTCTCCAATACATCCACTCACATATATATATATATATATATATATATATATATATATATATATATATATATATATATATTCACTGAAAAAACCATAGGATTTAGGGACAGTTATAGTTAGTTGGACATTTCACTCGTACAAAACCATAGAAATTCCCCGTTATAGTTAGTTCAGCTAACTATAACTCGCGCCCCCGCAATGCACTGCTGATGACGTCACATATTACATCACTCATGACATGGTCAGTGACATCACTGATGACATCACTGATGACATCTCAAATGACATCACTGATGACATCATCCAGTGACTGTGTGTTTCTGTAAAGTTTAAATATGTTTAATATATATAGGGAAAGGCGTATTGAAGAATGAGTGGGTGTATAAGTGTCTGAATGGATGATTTAGTACGTGAGTGACTGACTCTACAAGTGAGTGATTAAATGTATCTTACTGAATGCATGGGTTAGTGACTAAACTGTGTGAATGTCTGTATCCGTCTGTCTGTTGGTTTGTAAGCGGCTGCATGGCTTTCTGAATAGCTACATGAGTGTCTACATGGGTTATTGATTGATTGTCTGAGTATCTGTATGGGTGCCTGAGTGTTTGTGTGGGTGGGGTGTGTGTGACTCTGTGCATAGATGTGTGAGTTGGTGATTCACTGGGTGCATGGTTTCAAGAGTGCATCTGTGATGGACTGTATGGGTCGGTGAGTGTGTGTATGGGTGTGTTAGTGATTGAATGTATATCTCAGTGGTACATGTGTGAGTAACTACATATGTGAAAGGCAGTATATATGTGTGTTGGAGTATATAAATGACTATAAGTGAGAGTGTGTGATTGTGAGAGTGGCTGTATGGATGAGTGTGTACTTGTATCAGTGCTTGTATAAGAGTGTAAGAATGTGCTAGTATTTGTATGAGTAAGTGAGCTGGTGTGTGTATAACTGTATAGGTGAGTAAATGGGTGTGTGATTAAGTTTTTTGCATGACTGACTAGGTGTGTGAGTACCTCTATGGATGAGTGGCGGTGTGTGAGTGTTTATATAGGTGTATGAGTGCATATGATAGTCCTGTACTGAGTGACTAAGTATGAGTGACTGTACGGGTGAGTGAGTGGGTGTGTGTGTAGACCTAAGAATCAGTGAGTGGGTATGTAGTTTTTGGTGTTGGAGTGTCTATGGTTTTGAGAATGGCAGTCTGTAATTTAGAGTGGGTGTATCAAAAGTTATATTAGGGTGTGAGAAGATGCATGAAATTATCACATGGATGATGTCATCAGTGATGTCATTTGAGATGTCATCAGTGATGTCATCAGTGATGTCACTGATCATGTCATGAGTGATGTAATATGTGACGTCATCAGCAGTGCATTGCGGGGGCGCGAGTTATAGTTAGCTGAACTAACTATAACGGGGGAATTTCTATGGTTTTGTACGAGTGAAATGTCCAACTAACTATAACTGTCCCTAAAACCTATGGTTTTTTCAGTGAATTTCAAAGGTTTTTTAAATGCTAATTTCTAACTATAACGTGTCTGAAACCTATGATTTTTTAAGTGAATTTCAAAGGTTTTTTTTAAATGCTAGTTTCTAACTATGCCTACAGAGGTAGGACATGTGAAGAAAGAAGAAAAAACGCACAGAAAGAAGCAAAAGATGTGCAGAAAGAACCAACAGAGGAGCAGAAAGAGGCCTTGTTGCAAAATCATCCTGTGCCCACAACTTTTTCAGACGGGTACTGGTGGTAACTGACTCTGACTAACCAGAGCCAGTGCTATGCTAAAAGACACTTAGAATACAGTGAAAACACCTACATACACTAGGGAACACTATGCGTTGGGGTACCCCTGTGATTAGCATGACCTCCTCTGCAAGTCCCTAGTACATAATAGGGCAGGGGGATTAAAACTACCTCTTAAAACGCGCTACAGGGCGCGTTTGCACAGTGGTGAAGGGAGGGGGCCTGAGGTGACATGTGTGCAAACGCACCCCGTGGCGCGTTTTAAGTTGCGGGATTAAGTCCCCTTGAATTCTGAGGGTCCCTGGGGCCCAACTAGCCCCCAGGTACCTACAGTTAGGACCACAGAGCTGAGTTGCAGAGAGGCGTTCCGAGGCCACGCACCTTTTTCATCTCTCTGCAACGCAACTCTGTTGTGCTTACTGAAGGTACCTGGTGGGCTAGTTCGCCCCAGGGTCCCTCAGGATTCAAAGGGAATTAATTCCCCAACTTAAAACGCACCACAGGGCGTGTTTGCGCACATGTCACCTGAGGCCCCGCCCCTACCTTCACCACTGTGCAAACGCGCCCCGTGGTGCGTTTTAAGTTGGGGGATTAGGTCACCTTGAATCCTGAGGGTCCCTGGGGCCCAACTAGCCCACTAGGTACTTCCAGTAAGCACCACAGGCCTGCGTTGCAACGCCTGTAACAAATTATGCAGTTGTGTTTAGGTAGTGAAGAGGGTCGTGCTGGGGGTAGTGTTTTAGGGTTTAGGGTAGTGCAGTGGTGTTTGTGTAGTGTAGGGGGTCATGCTGGGGGTAGATTTCGGGTTTAGGGTAGTGCAGTGGTGTTTGGGTAGTGTAGGGAGTCGTGCTGGGGGAGTGTTTTAGGGTTTAGGGTAGTGCAGTGGTGTTTGGGTAGTGTAGGGGGTCGTGCTGGGGGTAGTGTTTTAGGGTTTAGGGTAGTGCAGTTGTGTTTGGGTAGTGTAGGGGGTCGTGCTGGGGGTAGTGATTTAGGGTAGTGCAGTGGTGTTTGGGTAGTGTAGGGGGTACTGCTGGGGGTAGTGTTTTAGGGTTTAGGTTAGTGCAGTGGTGTTTGGGTAGTGTAGGGGTACTGCTGGGGGTAGTGTTTTAGGGTTTAGGGTAGTGCAGTGGTGTTTGTGTAGTGTAGGGGGTAGTGTTTTAGGGTTTAGGGTAGTGCAGTGGTGTTTGTGTAGTGTAGGAGGTCGTGTTTTAGGGTTTAGTGTAGTGCAGTGGTCTTTGGGTAGTGTAGGGAGTCATGCAGGGGTAGTGTTTTAGGGTTTAGGGTAGTGTAGGTGGTCATGCGGGGGGTAGTGTTTTAGGGATTAGGGTAGTGCATTGGTGTTTGGGTAGTGTAGGGGGTCCTGCGGGGGGTAGTGTTTTAGGGTTTAGGGCAGTGCAGTGGTGTTTGGGTAGTGTAGGGGGTTGTGCTGGGGGAGTGTTTTAGGGTTTAGGGCAGTGCAGTGGTGTTCGGGTAGTGTAGGGGTCATGCTGGGGGAGTGTTTTAGGGTTTAGGGCAGTGCAGTGGTGTTCGGGTAGGGTAGGGGGTCGTGTTGGGGGAGTGTTTGAGGGTTTAGGGCAGTGCAGTCGTGTTCGGGTAGTGTAGGGGTTGTGCTGGGGGTAGTATTTGAGGGTTTAGGGTAGTGCAGTGGTGTTCGGGTAGTGTAGGGGGTCGTGCTGGGGGTAGTGTTCTAGGGTTTAGGGCAGTACAGTGGTGTTTGGGCAGTGTAGGGGTAATGCTGGGGGTGGTGTTTTAGGGTTTAGGGCAGTGCAGTGGTGTTCGGGCAGTGTAGGGAGTCATGCTGGGGGTGGTGTTTCAGGGTTTACGGCAGTGCTGTGGTGTTCGGGCAGTGTAGGGGGTGGTGTTTCAGGGTTTAGGGCAGTGCAGTGGTGTTCGGGCAGTGTAGGGGGTCGTGCAGGGGGTGGTGTTTCAGGGTTTAGGGCAGTGGTGTTCGGGCAGTGTAGGGGGTCGTGCTGGTGGTGGTGTTTCAGGGTTTGGGGCAGTGCAGTGGTGTTCGAGCAGTAAAGGGGTCATGCTGGGGGTGGTGTTTCAGGGTTTAGGGCAGTGCAGTGGTGTTCGGGCAGTGTAGGGGGCGGGGCAGGGGGTGGTGTTTCAGGGTTTAGGGCAGTGCAGTGGTGTTCGGGCAGTGTAGGGGTGCTGCAGGGGTGGTGTTTCAGGGTTTAGGGCAGTGCAGTGGTGTTCGGGCAGTGTAGGGGTCATGCAGGGGTGGTGTTTCAGGGTTTAGGGCAGTGCAGTGGTGTTCGGGCAGTGTAGCGGGTTGTGCTGTGGCTGGTGTTTCAGGGTTTAGGGCAGTGCAGTGGTGTTCGGGCAGTGTAGGTGGTCGTGCTGGGGCTGGTGGTTTAGGGCAGTGCAGTGGTGTTCGGGCAGTGTAGGGGGTCATGCTGGGGCTGGTGTTTCAGGGTTTAGGGCAGTGCAGTGTTGTTCGGGCAGTGTAGGGGGTCTTGCTGGGGCTGGTGTTTCAGAGTCTAGGGCAGTGCAGTGGTGTTCGGGCAGTGTAGGGGGTCTTGCTGGGGCTGGTGTTTCAGGGTTTAGGGCAGTGCAGTGGTGTTCGGGAGGTGTAGGGGGTCGTGCTGGGGTGGTGTTTCAGGGTTTAGGGCAGTGCAGTGGTGTTTGGGCAGTGTAGGGGGTCATGCTGGGGCTAGTGTTTCAGGATTTAGGGCAGAGCAATGGTGTTCAGGCAGTGTAGGGGTTTTGCTGGAGGTGGTGTTTCAGGGTTTAGGGCAGTGCAGTGGTGTTCGTGCAGTGTAGGGGGTGGTGTTTCAGGGTTTAGGGCAGTGGTGTTCAGGCAGTGTAGGGGGTCTTGCTGGGGTTGATGTTTCAGGGTTTAGGGCAGTGCAGTTGTGTTCGGGCAGTGTAGGGGGTCGTGCTGGGAGTGGTGTTTCAGGGTTTAGGGCAGTGCAGTGGTTTTCCGGCAGTGTAGGAGGTCGTGCAGGGGGTGGTGTTTCAGGGTTTAGGGCAGTGCAGTGGTGTTCGGGCAGTGTAGGGGGTCGTGCTGGGGGTGGTGTTTCAGGGTTTAGGGCAGTGCAGTGGTGTTCGGGCAGTGTAGGGTGTCGTGCTGAGGGGTGGTGTTTCAGGGTTTAGGGCAGTGCAGTGGTGTTCGGGCAGTGTAGGGGGTCGTGCAGGGGGTGGTGTTTCAGGGTTTAGGGCAGTGCAGTGGTGTTTGGGCAGTGTAGGGGGTGGTGTTTCAGGGTTTAGGGCAGTGCAGTGGTGTTCGGCCAGTGTAGGTGGTCTTGCTGGGGGTGGTGTTTCAGGCTTTAGTGCAGTGGTGTTCGGGCAGTGTAGGGGGTCTTGCTGGGGGTGGTGTTTCAGGGTTTAGGGCAGTGCAGTGGTGTTCGGGCAGTGTAGGGGGTCTTGAAGGGGCTGGTGTTTCAGGGTTTAGGGCAGTGCAGTGGTTTTCGGGCAGTGTAGGCGGTCGTGCTGGGGCTGGTGTTTCAGGGTTTAGGGCAGTGCAGTGGTGTTCGGGCAGTGTACGGGGTTGTGCTGGGGCTGGTGTTTCAGGGTTTAGGGCAGTGCAGTGGTGTTCGGGCAGTGTAGGGGTCGTGCTGGGGGTAGTGTTTCGGGGTTTAGGGCAGTGCAGTGGTGTTCGTGCAGTGTAGGGGGTCGTGCTGGGGGTGGTGTTTCAGGGTTTAGGGCAGTGCAGTAGTGTTCGGGCAGTGTAGGGGATCGTGCAGGGGTGGTGTTTCAGGGTTTAGGGCAGTGCAGTGGTGTTCGGGCAGTGTAGGGGGTCGTGCTGGGGGTGGTGTTTCAGGGTTTAGGGCAGTGCAGTAGTGTTCGGGCAGTGTAGGGGGTCGTGCAGGGGTGGTGTTTCAGGGTTTAGGGCAGTGGTGTTCGGGCAGTGTAGGGGTCTTGCTGGGGGTAGTGTTTCGGGGTTTAGGGCAGTGCAGTGGTGTTCGTGCAGTGTAGGGGGTCGTGCTGGGGGTGGTGTTTCAGGGTTTAGGGCAGTGCAGTAGTGTTCGGGCAGTGTAGGGGATCGTGCAGGGGTGGTGTTTCAGGGTTTAGGGCAGTGCAGTGGTGTTCGGGCAGTGTAGGGGGTCGTGCTGGGGGTGGTGTTTCAGGGTTTAGGGCAGTGCAGTAGTGTTCGGGCAGTGTAGGGGGTCGTGCAGGGGGTGGTGTTTCAGGGTTTAGGGCAGTGCAGTGGTGTTCGGGCAGTGTAGGGGTCGTGCTGGGGCTGGTGTTTCAGGGTTTAGGGCAGTGCAGTGGTGTTCGGGCAGTGTAGGGGTCTTGCTGGGGGTGGTGTTTCAGGGTTTAGGGCAGTGGTGTTCGGGCAGTGTAGGGGTCTTGCTGGGGGTGGTGTTTCAGGGTTTAGGGCAGTGCAGTGGTGTTCGGGCAGTGTAGGGGGTCGTGCTGGGGATGGTGTTTCAGGGTTTAGGGCAGTGCAGTAGTGTTCGGGCAGTGTAGGGGGTCGTGCAGGGGTGGTGTTTCAGGGTTTAGGGCAGTGCAGTAGTGTTCGGGCAGTGTAGGGGGTCGTGCAGGGGTGGTGTTTCAGGGTTTAGGGCAGTGCAGTGGTGTTCGGGCAGTGTAGGGGATCGTGCTGGGGGTGGTGTTTCAGGTTTTAGGGCAGTGCAGTGGTGTTCGGGCAGTGTAGGGGGTCGTGCTGGGGGTGGTGTTTCAGGGTTTAGGGCAGTGGTGTTCGGGCAGTGTAGGGGGTCTTGCTGGGGGTGATGTTTCAGGGTTTAGGGCAGTGCAGTGGTGTTCGGGCAGTGTAGGAGGTCTTGCTGGGGGTAGTGTTTCAGGGTTTAGGGCAGTGCAGTGGTGTTCGGGCAGTGTAGGGGTCATGCTGGGGCGGTGTTTCAGGGTTTAGGGCAGTGCAGTGGTGTTCGGGCAGTGTAGGGGGTTGTGAAGGGGGTGGTGTTTCAGGGTTTAGGGCAGTGCAGTGGTGTTCGGTCAGTGTAGGGGGTCGTGCTAGGGTATGTGTTTCAGGGTTTAGGCCAGTGCCGTGGTGTTCGGGCAGTGTAGGGGGTCGTGCTGGGGGTAGTGTTTTAGGGTTTAAGGTAGTGCAGTGGTGTTTGTGTAGTGTAGGGGGTCGTGCTGGGGGCAGTGTTTTAGGGTTTAGGGTAGTGCAGTGGTGCTTGTGTAGTGTAGGGGGTCGTGCTGGGGGTAGTGTTTTAGGGTTTAGGGTAGTGCAGTGGTGTTTGTGTAGTGTAGGGGGTCATGTTTTAGGGTAGTGCAGTGGTGTTTGGGTAGTGTAGGGGGTCGTGCTGGGGGTAGTGTTTTAGGATTTAGGTTAGTGCAGTGGTGTTGGGGTAGTGTTTTAGGGTTTAGGGTAGTGCAGTGGTGTTTGTGTAGTGTAGGGGGTCATGCTGGGGGTAGTGTTTTAGGGTTTAGGATAGTGCAGTGGTGCTTGTGTAGTGTAGGGGTCGTGCTGGGGTAGTGTTTTAGGGTTTAGGGTAGTGCAGTGGTGTTTTTGTAGTGTAGGGGGTCATGTTTTAAGATGCAACGCTCCAATACCTGACCAGTCTGCACTACATAAAACTGCAAAAAACTAAAAATAAAAAGTGTTTTGCACACTTTTGTCATTGGGCTATATGTGGGCTACATCTGGGTAATATTTGTGCTACATTTGGGCTCTTTTTTCACTGGTGGCCATCTTGGAAGACTTCTTTGTTATGAAGTTTCCTAATTTCCTCATTTACTGCAGTCTCCTCAGTAGGAAATGCTTTCAGTTTTTTACTTTGATTCCATCTAGAAGGCATTCAGATGTGTCACACATTTGCCATAAATTCAGAATGTTATTACTCTAGTTGTTCATTAGATCACTGTAGTAAAGCTACTGCTCACCAAGGTGTTAACTGGAAGTCTACTGCTGGTATTGAAAGTGATTGTTTCAGTCTGCATGTCAGAATTTTCTAATGAAATAGAAGAGGATTTGAGATCTCACTTAAAACATGCACTACATTTTCTTTTGCAGCACTAATCATAATTTCTATGGCAAAATGAACCCCCTCATTTTGTTCCTTTTTAAATTAAATGTTTTAAGTGTTACCAGTTTATTCCAATCAAGATGGCTTCAGGTGTGCCATACTTTTGTCATAAGTAAGGCTGTTAGCACTCTAGTTGTTCTTTAGAACACTCTGGGAAGCTGCAGTAGAACACAAAGGCATCAACTGACATGCTGCTCCTGTTGAAATATAACAGGAAGATATTTGAGATCTCACTTAAAACATGTCCTAATTTTTCTTTCTACAGCACTAACCATAATTTCTATGGCAAAATGAACCCCTCATTTTGTTCCTTTTTAAATTAAATGTTTTAAGTGTTACCAGTTTATTCCAATCAAGATGGCTTCAGGTGTGCCATACTTTTGTCATAAGTAAGACTGTTAGCGCTCTAGTTGTTCTTTAGAACACTCTGGGAAGCTTCAGTAGAACACAAAGGCATCAACTGACAGGCTGCTCCTGTTGAAATATAACAGGAAGATATTTGAGATCACACTTCAAACATGTCCTAATTTTTCTTTCTACAGCACTAACCATAATTTCTATGGCAAAATGAACCCCCTCATTTTGTTCCTTTTTAAATTAAATGTTTTAAGTGTTACCAGTTTATTCCAATCAAGATGGCTTCAGGTGTGCCATACTTTTGTCATAAGTAAGACTGTTAGCGCTCTAGTTGTTCTTTAGAACAATCTGGGAAGCTGCAGTAGAACACAAAGGCATCAACTGACAGGCTGTTCCTGTTGAAATATAACAGGAAGATATTTGAGATCACACTTGAATCATGTCCTAATTTTTCTTTCCAGAGCACTAACCATAATTTCTATGACAAGATGAACCCCATCATTTTGTTCCTTTTTAAATTAAATGTTTTAAGTGTTACCAGTTTATTCCAATCAAGATGGCTTCAGGTGTGCCATACTTTTGTCATAAGTAAGGCTGTTAGCACTCTAGTTGTTCTTTAGAACACTCTGGGAAGCTGCAGTAGAACACAAAGGAATCAACTGACAGTCTCTGCCCTTGTTGGATGTACATGTTTTACTGAGAATGTCAGACTTCATTCTCACATGACTGAGAAAGATAATGTGAATTTACAGAAAATATGCTCTCATTTTAGCTTCTGGGGCACCTTCCAAAACTGTATGGGACAAGCATGTGAAAATAGTTTTCTCTCAAACATGATTCATGATATCCCAGCAGAAGGTTTTTCACAGGGTAAAATCACCTTAGAACACACCACAATTCCTGAAATTAGTATGGTACCATCAACAAATGAATTCTAATGTAACTAAAGTCTGTTATCACCCTTTATAGTTCTCCTTTTGGTAACCCTCAAAATCTTCGATTCACTACAATGCATTTCAATGGGGTACTATCATTTATATTGGTCCCAAGATGGCTGCCAGCAATTCCAGGATGAAGTGCTGACAGCCAATCAGATCTCACGATGACATGTGTGGTTAGGCTCCGCCCACATATATATGTGTTTTTACTTTTGATTTTCTCAGCAACTACTGAACGGATTTACACCATTTAACAAAAAGGGTTCTTTTGAACCAAGAACTACCTCTTTGCCAAATTTGGTGTAATTCCGTTCAGCAGTTCGAGCTGTAGCCTTGCATAAAGTTTCCTATGGGAAATTGATTTTATGACTTATTTTTTAATTTCTCTGCAACTACTGAACGGATTTACACCATTTAACAAAAGGGTTCTTTCTGAACCAAGAACTACCTCTTTGCCAAATTTGGTGTAATTCCGTTCAGCAGTTCGGGCTGTAGCCGTGTCTAAAGTTTCCTATGGGAAAATGAATGGGGAAAACACGTTTTGGGACCCCCTTTTTCTCGGCCCCGCTTGACGAATCACCCTGAGACTTTCAGGGTGGGAGCGGACCGGAGTGGGCCATAAAGTTTGAAAATTTCGCGAAGATTCGTCAACCGACGCAAGAGTTATTTCAAATAGAATGTCGTGGATTTCCTATGGAAATAGGTCCTAACTATAACTATCTACTGGCGACCGCCAGTAGATAATATATATATATATATTCACTGAAAAAACCATAGGTTTCAGACACGTTATAGTTAGAAATTAGCATTTAAAAAACCTTTGAAATTCACTGAAAAACCAGAGGTTTTAGGGACAGTTATAGTTAGTTGGACATTGCACTCGTACAAAACCCGTGAAATTCCCCGTTATAGTTAGTTCAGCTAACTATAACTCGCGCCCACAATGCACTGCTGATGACGTCACATATTACATCACTCATGACATGGTCAGTGACATCACTGATGACATCACTGATGACATCTCAAATGACATCACTGATGACATCATCCAGTGACTGTGTGTTTCTGTAAAGTTTAAATATTTTTATATATATAGGAAAAGACGTATTGAAGAATGAGTGGGTGTGTAAGTGTCTGTATGGATGATTTAGTAGGTGCGTGACTGACTCTATAAGTGAGTGATTTAACGTATCTTACTGAATGCATGGGTTAGTGACTAAACTGGGTGAATGTCTGTATCCGTCTGTCTGTTGCTGTGTAAGTGGCTGCATGGGTTTGTGAATAGCTACATGAGTGTCTATAAGAGTTATTGATTTGTTGTCTGAGTATCTGTATGGGTGCCTGAGTGTTTGTGTGGATGGGGTGTGTGCGACTGTGCATAGATGTGTGAGTGGGTGATTCACTGGGTGGATGGTTTCAAGAGTGCATCTGTGATAGACTGTATGGGTGGGTAAGTGTGTGTAAGAGTGTGTTAGTGAGTGAATGTATGTCCCAGTGGTACATGTGTGAGTAACTACATAAGTGAAAGGCAGTATATATGTGTGTTGGAGTATATAAATAGCTATAAGCGAGAGTGAGTGATTGTGATAGTGGCTGTATGGATGAGTGTGTGCTTGTATCAGTGATTATATAAGAGCATAACAATGTGCTAGTATTTGTATGATTAAGTGAGCTGGTGTGTGTATAACTGTATAGGTGAGTAAATGGCAGTGTGTTTAATTATTTGCATGACTGACTAGGTGTGTGAGTACCTCTATGGATGAGTGGCGGTGTTTGAGTGTCTATATAGGAGTAAGAGTGCATATGATAGTCCTGTACTGAGTGACCATAAGTATGAGTGACTGTACGGGTGAGTGAGTGGATGTGTGTGTGTAGACCTAAGAATCAGTGAGTGGGTATGTAGTTATTGGTGTTGGAGTGTCTATGGTTTTGCGAATGGCAGTCTGTAATTTAGATTGGGTGTATCAAAGGTTATATTAGGGTGTGAAGAGCTGCATCAGATTATCACGTGGATGATGTCATCAGTGATGTCATTTGAGATGTCATCAGTGATGTCATCAGTGATGTCACTGACCATGTCATGAGTGATGTAATATGTGACGTCATCAGCAGTGCATTGCGGGGGCGTGAGTTATAGTTAGCTGAACTAACTATAACGGGAATTTCACGGGTTTTGTACGAGTGAAATGTCCAACTAATTATAACTGTCCCTAAAACCTATGGTTTTTTCAGTGAATTTCAAAGGTTTTTTAAATGCTAATTTCTAACTATAATGTGTCTGAAACCTATGGTTTTTTCAGTGAATATATATATATATATATATATATATTGTGCGGCAGAGCACCCATCATATGTATATATATATGCATGTATGTATGTATGTATGTATGTATATATATATATATATATATATATATTCACTGAAAAAACCAGAGGTTTTAGGGACAGTTATAGTTAGTTGGACATTGCACTCGTACAAAACCCGTGAAATTCCCCCGTTATAGTTAGTTCAGCTAACTATAACTCGCGCCCCGCAATGCACTGCTGATGACGTCACATATTACATCACTCATGACATGGTCAGTGACATCACTGATGACATCACTGATGACATCTCAAATGACATCACTGATGACATCATCCAGTGACTGTGTGTTTCTGTAAAGTTTAAATATGTTTAATATATATAGGGAAAGGCGTATTGAAGAATGAGTGGGTGTATAAGTGTCTGAATGGATGATTTAGTACGTGCGTGACTGACTCTACAAGTGAGTGATTTAACGTATCTTACTGAATGCATGGGTTAGTGACTAAACTGTGTGAATGTCTGTATCCGTCTGTTGGTGTGTAAGTGGATGCATGGATTTGCGAATAGCTACATGAGTGTCTATATGGGTTATTTATTGGTTCTATGAGTATCTGTATGGGTGCCTGAGTGTTTGTGTGGATGGGGTGTGTGCGACTGTGCATAGATGTGTGAGTGGGTGATTCACTGGGTGGATGGTTTCAAGAGTGCATCTGTGATAGACTGTATGGGTGGGTAAGTGTGTGTAAGAGTGTGTTAGTGAGTGAATGTATGTCCCAGTGGTACATGTGTGAGTAACTAAATATGTGAAAGGCAGTATATATGTGTATTGGAGTATATAAATAGCTATAAGCGAGAGTGAGTGATTGTGATAGTGGCTGTATGGATGAGTGTGTGCTTGTATCAGTGATTGTATAAGAGCGTAACAATGTGCTAGTATTTGTATGATTAAGTGAGCTGGTGTGTGTATAACTGTATAGGTGAGTAAATGGCAGTGTGTTTAATTATTTGCATGACTGACTAGGTGTGTGAGTACCTCTATGGATGAGTGGCGGTGTTTGAGTGTCTATATAGGAGTAAGAGTGCATATGATAGTCCTGTACTGAGTGACCATAAGTATGAGTGACTGTACGGGTGAGTGAGTGGATGTGTGTGGTAGACCTAAGAATCAGTGAGTGGGTATGTAGTTATTGGTGTTGGAGTGTCTATGGTTTTACGAATGGCACTCTGTAATTTAGATTGGGTGTATCAAAGGTTATATTAGGGTGTGAGGAGCTGCATCAGATTATCACGTGGATGATGTCATCAGTGATGTCATTTGAGATGTCATCAGTGATGTCATCAGTGATGTCACTGACCATGTCATGAGTGATGTAATATGTGACGTCATCAGCAGTGCATTGCGGGCGCGAGTTATAGTTAGCTGAACTAACTATAACGGGGGAATTTCACGGGTTTTGTCGAGTGCAATGTCCAACTAACTATAACTGTCCCTAAAACCTCTGGTTTTTTCAGTGAATTTCAAAGGTTTTTTAAATGCTAATTTCTAACTATAACGTGTCTGAAACCTATGGTTTTTTCAGTGAATTTCAAAGGTTTTTAAAATGCTAATTTGTAACTATAACGTGCCTGAAACCTACGGTTTTTTCAGTGAATTTCAAAGGTTTTTTAAATGACAATTTTTAAATGTATTAATTTTTATATTAATTTTTTTCATACTGATTTACTACATTTTTAGAAACAATTTCTTTTACATATTTTATTTTTTAAATTACATTGTAATTACATTATACATTACATTACAAAAAATACTTTCTCAGAATGAATTACTTTAGTTTAAATACTTTGCACATAGGCAATAGACTTTTAAGTACAGTAGTTACAGTTGTTGCAATGGGCAACACATTTTCAAACACAATGCAACATTCAGCTCAATGTGAATTTCTAGTTAAATGCAATTAGTTACTTTATGGATTACTTTTCTAACCACAGGACTGGATCCTAGATTCAGTCCTGGTACATCTCCTGTAAACAGTTGAGTAAAAGCGTTTTGGTTACAGTCGTGATTTTTAAGGAATATTATTGTATTTTAAAAGTTGACACTTGGAAACTTTTTCTCATAGAATCACCAATGTTATCCTATGGAAGGAAATTCACTTAGCAGGTAAAAACTGTTATCGTTACTTTTTCTTACTCAGTGTTGGATCCTGGATCCAGCACTGGTGCATCTCCTGTAAACAGTTGAAAGAATGCGTTTAAGTCATACAGGCGATTTTTAAGAAATATTTGTAGTTTGTGAAAATCGACACTTTGAAACTTTTCTGCTGAAAACCAGACAATGGATTCCTATGGAAGAAAATATAAGTTACTGGTAAGTACGGTTAAAATTACTTTTCAGGACCAGTACTGGGCTGAAAGATACAGCACTGAGGTCTCTCCTTATAACAGGTGAGTAAATCGGAATTCGTATTTCGGCTGATTTTAGAGGAATATTTGTATGTTTCAAAAATCAACACTTAGAAACTTTTTCAGCAAAAAGCAGGCAATGATATCCTATGGAAGGAAATTCAAGTTACTGGTAAGTACGGTTAAAATTACTTTTGAGGATCAGTACTGGGCTGAAAGATGCAGCACTGAGGTCTCTCCTGATAACAGATGAGTAAATCGGAATTCGTATTTCGGCTGATTTTAGATGAATATTTTAAAGTTCCAAAACTCCACACTTAGAAGAATTTCCAAGTGAAACCAGTCAATGTTAGCCTATGGAAGGAAATTCAAGTTACTGGTAAGTACGGTTAAAATTACTTTTCAGGACCAGTACTGGGCTGAAAGATGCAGCACTGAGGTCTCTCCTGATAACAGGTGAGTAAATCAGAATTCGGATTTCGGCTGATTTTAGAGGAATATTTGTATGTTTCAAAAATCAACACTTGGAAACTTTTTCAGCAAAAAGCAGGCAATGATATCCTATGGAAGGAAATTCAAGTTACTGGTAAGTACGGTTAAAATTACTTTTGAGGATCAGTACTGGGCTGAAAGATGCAGCACTGAGGTCTCTCCTGATAACAGGTGAGTAAATCGGAATTCGTATTTCGGCTGATTTTAGAGGAATATTTTAAAGTTCCAAAACTCCACACTTAGAAGAATTTCCAAGTGAAACCAGTCAATGTTAGCCTATGAAGGAAATTCAAGTTACCGGTAAGTACGGTTAAAATTACTTTTGAGGATCAGTACTGGGCTGAAAGATGCAGCACTGAGGTCTCTCCTGATAACAGGTGAGTAAATCGGAATTCGTATTTCGGCTGATTTTAGAGGAATATTTTAAAGTTCCAAAACTCCACACTTAGAAGAATTTCCAAGTGAAACCAGTCAATGTTAGCCTATGAAGGAAATTCAAGTTACCGGTAAGTACGGTTAAAATTACTTTTCAGGACCAGTACTGGGCTGAAAGATGCAGCACTGAGGTCTCTCCTGATAACAGGTGAGTAAATCGGAATTCGTATTTCGGCTGATTTTAGAGGAATATTTTAAAGTTCCAAAACTCCACACTTAGAAGAATTTCCAAGTGAAACCAGTCAATGTTAGCCTATGAAGGAAATTCAAGTTACCGGTAAGTACGGTTAAAATTACTTTTGAGGATCAGTACTGGGCTGAAAGATGCAGCACTGAGGTCTCTCCTGATAACAGGTGAGTAAATCGGAATTCGGATTTCGGCTGATTTTAGAGGAATATTTGCACAATGGTGAAGGGAGGGGCGGGGCCTGAGGTGACATCTGTGCAAACGCGCCCGTGGTGCGTTTAAGTTGGGGGATTAAGTCCCCTTGAATCATGAGGGTCTCTACGGGTCAACTAGCCCACCAGGAACCTCCAGTATGCGCCAGGGCTGCGTTGCAGAGACATGTACAGAGGCCACACCCCTTTACACCTCTCTGCAACGCAGCTCTGTGGCGCTTTCTGGACGTACCTGTTGGGCTAGTTGGCCCCCAGGGACCCTCAGGATTGAAGAGGATTTAATTCCCCATCTTAAAACGTGCCACGGGGCCTGTTTGCACACATGTCACCTGAAGCCCCGCCCTCCCTTCACCACTGTGCAAACGCGCCCGTGGCGCGTTTTAAGTCGGGGATTAACTCCCTTGAATCCTGAGGGTCCCTGGGGTGCAACTAGCCCACCATATACCTCCAAAAGCGCCATAGAAGCTGCGTTGCAGAGAGGTGTAAAAAGGGGCGTGGCCTCTGTACACCTCTCTGCAAGGCAGCCTCCTGGCGCATACTGGAGGTTCCTGGTGGGCTAGTTGGCCCCCAGGACCCCCAGTATTCAAGGGGACTCGTTCCTCTCTGCAAACGCGCCAGGGGCGCGTTTGCAGAGTGGTGAAGGAAGGGGGCGGGACCTGCGGCCCGATCGTTTTTTAAATTTTTTTGGGGGAGGGGGCCGCGTGGCCCCCCTCCCAGGCCACTACTTGCCCCGGGACCCCATCCCCGGGGCTGGCTCCTCTCGTTGGGGACTGTGGGGGTCCCCAATCCCCCACAGTCCCGCCGGCTCCCCGTGTCCTACGGGAGCCGGCATTGCTTACACATGGGGAGCAGCTAACATGCTGCTTCCCATGTGGAAAGCAATCGGCTTTGGATATTGGAAGAGAGAGCAGGCTTCCTGCTCTCTCTTCCAATATCCAAGCAGTTTGTAATGACAGGACGGGAGCCGCGAGGCTCCCGTCCTGTCATTGCAAACAGCAGTGTCCCGGGGTAGGCACCCGGGACACTGCAGGAGCCGGCCCTGGGGGTGGTGGTCCCCAGGGCCATCAAGGGCTCCAGGAGGGGGCCGCGCGGCCCCCTCCCATTCAGTGCACAGCCCCGGGAGGTGGTGGTCCCTGGGCTCTGGGGGTCCAAAACGGACCCCCATTGTAATTTTTCTTAGTGCCCCGGGAGGTGGTGGTCTCGGGCGTGTGGGGGACTGGAGCCCCCCACACAGGTTTTTATAAAAAAAGAAGCCCCGGGGAGGTGGTGGTCTCGGGGCTGCGGGAGGGCTCAGAGCCCTCCCGCACCATTCTACATAAAGCCCCGGGGGTGGTGGTCCCTGGGCTTGGGGGCCCTTAGAGGCCCCCACACATAAAATTAACCCCCCAGCATGCCCCCGGGACTTGGCCCACCCGGGGGCCAATCACTATCGAGCGCGGGAGACCGCGCTCGATTTTCTTCGGCAGGGTTCGCGCTCCCTGAGCGCATCCTGCCGATTTAAAAAAAAAAAAAATTTTTGCCCAGGGGTCCTTGTGGGACCCCTGAGCAGACCTAGGGGGTCAGGGTGTTTCTACCCTGCCCCCTTTGTGCGCTTTGCGCACTTGTTTCTGTCCCTCGGTTCTACCGAGGGACAAAATGGCTGCCAACACTTCCTGATTTGGAGTGTTGACAGCCAATTAACATGCAGCTCGTGATCGGGACGGTGCGCGCAGGGTGCGCTGAGGGTACGCGGACCCTACTCGGCCATAGATATCACTAACTTTTTACTTTTCATTTTCTCAGCAACTACTGAACGGATTTACACCATTTAACAAAAAGGGTTCTTTCTGAACCAAGAACTACCTCTTTGCCAAATTTGGTGTAATTCCGTTCAGCAGTTCGGGCTGTAGCCGTGTCTAAAGTTTCCTATGGAAAATTGCATGGGGAAAACGCGTTTTGGGACCCCCTTTTTCTCGGCCCCGCTGACGAATCCCCCGAGACTTTCAGGGTAGGAGCGGACCGGAGCGGGCCACAAAGTTTGAAAATTTCGCGAAGATACGTCAACCGGCAAGAGAGTTATTTCAAATAGAATGTCGCGGATTTCCTATGGATAATAGGTTGTAACTATAACTATCTACTGGCGACCGCCAGTAGATAATATATGTATATATATATATATATATATATATATACATAAACGTAGTTCAGCTAAACCCAAGCCTCTTAATCACGGCGGGCAACACGGCAGGGAAGCCAACCCCTAATATCCACACAATTCCAATGAAATAGAATATAAGAAAACACTGGAGCCGCGGCCACTATTCCAAGCGTGTTTATTGCAACACTAGGTCCCGACGCGTTTCGGAGTTGCGTCACTCCTTTCTCACGGGCAAAGCTTAGTGCATCATTAGTTTCTTTTAAAGAGGCAAGTGCTCATACTTGTGCCATAAACATAAAAGACATACTAGTGTTCGTCATCTAAGTCAATAAAGTTGTAAATGATGTTATACATAATTTTTGGGAAATGCAGGTAAATGTTAACATTGCTACACCCATATCACGAAAAATACATGAAAGTGAAATACATATAACATGTATAAAATCATGCCACAACAAAACTTAAATCGGCATTACTGCCCGAACGCGCTATCACATTTACATGATACCCTGTGAAACGCTACAATGTATCGAGCAGTGTCATTCCAATCTGCCAAAGTTTAACTAAAATAGTTGATAATTCAGCTGAAAGCTGCCACAATGCATAAAAATAAATATACATCAGTATAAACATCAATTCAGCCCCAGTGGGCAAACAATCAAAGAGAAAGAAACCATGCCACATATCTATTCATTCGATACAAGTGACCTGATAGTGATATGCCGAAAAGTCTTGCTCATGTGAGCGTGTTATCCCAAACATTATTCAATTGCCAAAGAGACAGGTAAAACACCCTTTGACCGCTTCAGTATCAGATATTAAAGCTCTTCTGCATTCCCAGTCGACGTCTGTAAAAAACCAGACAGAGATGACACTTTTAAAATCCTGTAAAAATTGTGCACAAAGAATAAATTGTAACTAACCAAAAAACCTCAAAAGACATCGACGGAGAACATGAAAACATGTGTACAAGCAAAAGCATGTTATAGATGAACGGACATTTCTTTGTCAAGGTTAAAACCTGTAGGAACTAAAGTGTTGTATTTGACAATCATTTTCGATTCCAACCTTCTCAGTTCAACAGTTCTGTTACCTCCTCTTGTTCTAGGTGGTACACAATCTAAGATGCAGAATCTAAGGAGGTTAGCATTTTGATTATGACTAACACTAAAATGGCGGGCGACTGGATATTGTTTGTCATTTTTCTTAATCGCACGTAAGTGCTCTAGTACCCTCTTTTTACCTTTATGGATCGTACTCCCTATGTAATATCTATCACATGGGCATTTTAACTCATACACCACAAATTCGGTGTTGCAATTCAGGTATTTGTTGATATAATATGGGGGTTTGTCTTTACTTAGTTTAACAGATTTACAGCTAGTACTAAACTTGCACGCCTTGCACTGATTACAAGTGAAGAAACCTCTGATGTCCAGGCATTTTTTAGCTTGATTTACTAGACTTCTACTCAGTGTGTCACGTAATGATCTGGGTTTTCTAAATGTGAGAGAGGGTATTCTCCAACCCATTCCCTCAGATCGTCATCAGTCTTAAGGACCTCCCACATTTTTATAAGACTTCTCTTGATCTCCCATGTTTGATTGTTAAACTTGGTGATGAACCTAATAGGTTCTTTCACCAACGTGCTCTCTTTCTCTTTGGGAGTCAATAGTTCTTCCCTTTTGAGTTTTTCCACTTTTGCAACAGCTTGCTTTATGATAGTTTTACTGTACCCCCGCACCAGGAATCTCTGGGTCATTGTTTGTTTTTCCATTTGATAACCCTGTTCGGTACTGCAATTCCTTTTGGCCCTTAACAATTCACCGAAAGGAATGCTCTGAATTAGGTTTTTGGGGTGACAACTATTGGCGTGAAGCAAACTGTTGCCCGCAGTGGTTTTTCTAAACAGTCTGGTGGTAATTTTACTGTCCTTAATCTCTAATTTGAGATCTAAGAATTGTATACTCTTGCTGTTAGTTTCACTGGTGAAGTGCAATTTTAAACTGTTATTGTTAAGGACATCAACAAACTCGCGCGCCTGGATTTCAGTACCCCTCCAGATGCAAAAGATATTGTCAATGTACCTCACCCAGAGGACGACGTGGTCAACAAATTGTCTGATGTAACTGACAACCTGCTTCTCCCACCAGCCGAGGTACAATCCTGCAAAACTGGGGGCGAAGCAGGTTCCCATCGCCGTTCCCTGGGTTTGTCTGTACATCTTATTATCAAACAGGAAGAAATTGTTACTCAGGCATAACTGGATCATCTCTAAAATCATTTCCGTGTGGAAAAGAAAAGATAGAGATCTACTTTTCAAGAAAAACCTACAGGCCTCAATACCAAGATCTTGAGGGATGCAAGTGTATAAGCTGCTGACATCCATACTCATTAATAGATAATTTTGCTCCCAGGTGATTTTATCAATAATTCTCAAAAAAATCACCTGTATCTTTAACAAATGACGGTAGTGCTTGGACAAATGGCTGTAAGAAGTGGTCCACGTATTTGGATATATTCTCAAATGCACTATCTCTTGACGACACAATGGGTCTGCCTGGTGGATTAGTGGCGTCTTTGTGAATTTTAGGGAGAAGGTACAATACTGGGATTTTAGGGTCTTTACAGACTAAAAATGAAAAATCATCTTGATTTAAAAGCCCACTATCCCTCCACTCGGCCAACTTATTTAAGACATGTTTGTTAGCTGTATCATATTCAGCTTTAGAGGAGATGCAATACCTATCTTTCTCCGATAGTTGTTTCTTGCCTTCATTGAGATACATGTGCAGTGGCCAAATCACAACATTCCCCCCCTTATCTGACTTTTTGATAACAATGTCACTATTAGCCTCCAACTCTTTTAATGCAATTCGATGCCTCTTTTTCAAATTATGCACCATGTTGGTTTTGCGGGAATCTAATTTCTGTAATTCTCTAATCATGCCTTTTTCAAAACAATTGATTGCCTCGTTATTAATCTGTGGGATAAAAACTGATTTAGGCTTAAAACCGGTTTCCCCCCCATTTCTAAATCAATATCAGTATTCAACAGATTTAAAAAAGGATCATTACTATCACCATCCTCATCGGCCAACTCATGAACTGTTTGTAAAATATGTACATCATCAATAGTGAGAACCGAAGGATTGGCCTGTACTTGGCTCTGTGTCTTAGGTTTATTCATGGAGAACCATTTTTTCAATTTTAGTTTCCTAATGAAACTGAACAGATCAATACGAGTTTCTGTGTAATCATAATTAGCAGTGGGGCAAAAGGATAACCCCAATGCTAATACTTCTAGTTGATTGTCAGTAAATGACTGATTCGAGAGATTTACCACTGTCATGTTCTCCATTACTTCTTTGCATTTCGACCCCTCGTACGAGCTCCCACTGGGCTGTCTGTTAAGTTGCTTTTCATAAACCTTTCTTTGTTTCCTCCTCTTGCGCCGCGACCACGACCTCTGACCGGACTTTCGCTGTGTGCCTGTGTAATTTTTCTCTCTTTGGCCATCAGCGTAAATTCTTTTAAAAAACGTGCTTTTACTATGTTAGGTTCTCTGATGGGAGAAATGTCACTTTCGCTATTGTCACTGTCCGGTTTCTCCACTGTGTTGGTTACAGTCTCTGTTTGTTCTATATCTATAATGTCATTGGATGTAGAAGGTTGTGCCTCACTTAATCCTTTAGTTTCTTTTCTTAATTGATCAAACTTTCTGCCAAAGGTAAGGATTTGACCATTGTTGTAATCAATTTCATCACGATGAAATTTACTTAATTTTTTTGCTTTTATATCCTCCTCAATTTTTTCCAGCTTTTTCTCCATTTTGGCCATTTCTGTTTCAAATTCCTCTTTCGTATAAAGATCTTTCAATTTCTTAATAATGTCCTCACTTTCTTCAGTTAGTTTAGTACTTTCTTTTTCTGCATATTTAATCAGTATCTTTAACATATTGATAGAGCAGGCGTGATTGTTTGTCATCCACTCTTCGATCATATCTGGATCTGGTTTCAGAAAAGTGGGAGTGATAAAAATACGGAGACCTCACGGTATTCTGTCGCACTCTACATACTGCTGTAAGGCTGTGGACTCCCACCACTTACATTGTTCTTTTTTTAATATTTTCAACAACTTGTCCCATAGTTTCCTTTTGTCCGTAGTAACAGTTTCGCTAGATGTTTGTGCGATATTATTACCCCATGGTTCTGTTGATTTCATAAACAGCTTGCTTGCTGCATCACGTCTCCTACTGTCTCTAGTAGTTGCCATCGTTCAAGTTTCCTCTCCGTCCAAGTTGAAACTAGCAGTGATTCTTTTACTGCCAACACGAGTTTCTAGGTAAGACACAGATCCATGCAATCTGTTATCTTAAAGCCGTATAGCTCCCCATCACATACAACCCACAGCCGCTCTTGAAACAAAAATGTGTCTCCGCTTACCTTTTGAACAACGAAGTCGAGAACAGAGGAAACGTTCTCCGACCAAACCTCCTCCTCCTTCGGGTTCGCCGGGTAGCCTCTGACACGCCCGTCTCGTTAGTATCGGCTCGATTGCTGGGGGCGGGCAAGGGATTCAAATAAATCCATAAACGTAGTTTGGCTAAACCCAAGCCTCTTAATCACGGCGGGCAACACGGCAAGGGAAGCCAACCCCTAATATCCACACAAGTCCAATGAAATAGAATAAAAGAAAACACTGGAGCCACGCACCCATACAACCAATCACACACTCACTCACACACCGACACAACCACTTACACACCCATTCACACATCCATTCCAGTACTTACACATCTGCTCACTCACCCACACAGCCATTCAGAGAGACACATACTATATTCACTGAAAAAACAGGTTTCAGGGACGTTATAGTTAGTAATTAGCATTTAAAAAACCTTAGAAATTCTCTGAAATACGACAGGTTTCACGGACGTTATAGTTAGTCTGACATTTCACTCGTACAAAACCAGAGAAATTCGGCCGTTATAGTTAGCTGAGCTAACTATAACTCGCGACTCTGCAATGCACTGCTGATGATGTCACATATTACATCACTCATGACATGGTCAGTGACATCACTGATGACATCTCAAGTGACATCACTGATGACAACATCCACTTAATCTCTGATGCACCTCCTCACTCCCTAATATAACCTATCATACACCCACTCTAAAATACAGACTACCATTCTCGAAACCATAGACACACTTATACCAGTTAGCACATACCCACTCACTAATTCATAGGTCTACACACACATCCACTCACTCACCCATACAGTCACTGATATATGCACTCATACACCCATACAGACACTCACACACCGCCACTCACCCATAGAGTTACTCACACACCTAGTCAGTAACACAAAGAGTGAATCACACTGCCATTTACTCACCTATACAGTAATACACACACCACCTCACTTATTCATACAGATACTAACACATAGTTACTCTCTTATACAATCACAGACACAAGCACACACATCCATACAGCCACTCTCACAATCACTCACTCTCCCATACAGTCACTTAGATACTCTAACACTCACATATACTGTCTTTCACATATGTAGTTACACACACATACACCACTGAGACATCTATTCACTCGACAACACAGCCATACCCACACTCACTCACCCATACAGCCCCTCGCAGATGCACTCATGACCCCCTACACCCAGTGAATCATCCACTCACACATCCATGCAGGGGGTCACGCACCCCCCACCCACCCATACAGATACTCAGGCACCCATACAGGTACTCAGACAACCAATCATTAACCCATATAGACACTCATGTAGCTACTCACTAACCCATGCAGCTACTTACACACCAACCGACATACGGATACAGACATTCACACAGATTAGTCACTCACTCATACATTCTCTAAGACACGTTTAATCACTCACTTATACAGTCAGTCACGCACCCACTAAATCATTTATATAGACACTCATACAACCACTCATTCTTCAATACACCTTGGCGTATATATAGTTAACATTCCTAAACTTTTCAGAAACAGTCACTGGAGGATGTCATCAGTGATGTCATTTGAGATGTCATCAGTGATGTCATGAGTGATGTCACTGACCATGTCATGAGTGATGTAATATGTGACGTCATCAGCAGTGCATTGCGGGGGTGCAAGTTATAGTTAGCTCAGCTAACTATAACGGCTCAATTTCCCTGGTTTTGTACGAGTAAAATGTCAGACTAACTATAACGTCCCTGAAACCTGTGGTTTTTTCAGTGAATTTCTAAGGTTTTTTAAATGCTAATTACTAACTATAACGTCCCTTAAACCTCTAGTTTTTTCAGTGAATATATATATATTTATAAATTCACTGAAAAAGCCATCACTGTTGACATCACTGATGACATCATCCAGTAACTGAGTGTTTTTAAAAGTTTAAGAATTTTATATATATACAGATGATTTGACAATATTTTTGATCGCTGCTATATATATTTGTGCACTATGAAATTTATGTCTGTTATAGCTGCTTGTGGCTACACTTGATATTGCACTTTTTTGCACCTTGCACTTTCTCTGCATTGTCTTTTGACATAGTATTGTATGCATTCAGCACTTTGTGGCATTGCACTAAGCACTTTTTGTTCAGGTTGTACAGTGATCTTAGAAACCTATAGCCACGTAGTTTCATATGCTTTTAGAATCTGATTTTAACATGACTATTTAAACTTATCGTATTCTCATTTAATGCAATTATGGTATATGACCTGTGCCAGACAACATGGACCATTAGGTAATGTGTTTTAATTCGGCTCTGATGTAGCTAACGTGGCATTGTCCATTATATATATTTTTTTGTTGACTGACCTAATGTAAAGCAGGTTTTAAACGCTTTTATGCTGCAATGAGTTATAGCGATTTGTTATGTCATGAGAAATGCATGAACATTATTTTCTAAAAGGTTATGATACAGTTCGAACTACTTCTTTGTGGTAATGAGTCTGTTTTCCATTTTGATCATTGTCTGTACGTGCATGTTAGTGTTCATGGTGGTATATAAAGGGTAATTATCGCAGGTTCATCATGTGATCAAGACCGCACGTCAGTGGTTGAAACGCGTCAAGGACATAAGGCAGATGCCTTTTGTACTGACTCATTGGAGTATGATACCTGAATAAAAGCTAAAGTTTGGATAACAACTTACCTGCATTGAGAGGTCTATTCCTGCTTTGTGGAAGCGGCTATCTGCTTTTTGCCAGGATGGTGTTTGATATTTGGTGTCGGAGTAAGGCTGTCTCCGGATCAACAGACCCTCTCCCCAAGCTGTGGCAAAATGGTGTACTGCCAACATTGCGGAAGCGATTGACTTTGACCCGGAAGGAGTACATGCCGGTTTTGCCCCCTGTCGCTGGAAGCAAGTCGAAGGAGCAGCGGTGAGTAGACACTGCCTAGGGAGTCGGAGGACTCGTGGGACAGAATAGATATCACCGGTAAGACTACTTGAGACTTTAAGCAGCATGTTTTGACAGGTGGGAAGATAACGCAATAAGTGGTGCAGCGTATAAAGCGGAAGCACAAAACCATAAATTTAATTCAGGAATAAAGTTAACCATGTCCATTAACGATGCCTTGCGAGACCGTGAAGCTGCAGCAGAGGCACTCTTTCTGAACCTCCCCGGGGTCAGTAATGAGAAAAATGCACAGATAGGAGCAAAGGAAGGGAACAACGATGTGAGAACCTTATTGAAAGCCCTTGAAAAGCATATGAAGACAGAACTTACCAAATGGTGGGAGAAAAAATCCTTTGAAAAATATCGAGATGTCGGAAGGGTACCGAGTGGATTGCGTATCATGATGGCACCCACATTTGAGAACCCCAACCCTCTAATGTTAAGAGACTGGGCTGAGAACAATTTACATCCTCCATGAACATGGTATTGATTTTAATTAAATACGCAGAGATCGACAGAGAAGCTACATTGAAAGAAATCGTGCGCATCAATGATATTCTGCAAGGACATGAGCAAAAAGATTTGATAATGAAGGGTCGTAAATAAATTGATGATCATTTGAGGAAATATGAGTAAACGATAAAAGCCAGAAAAATATTCAAATTTGCAAGGGATAAGAAAGACTACGAGTCAGGAAGAGTATTCACATTCGCGCGTAAATTTGACACAGTAAAAAGACAACATATGGCTAAAAGTCTATCCACTAATCCGCAGTCAGTGGTGGCGAGCAACACTAATGACAACACTTCAATATCGGATTTGAGCTCTTCACCAAGCAGTACTGATTCAGATGATAACAACGAGGCAACACATAACAGCAGAGGCTCAGTAACATCAAATCTTACACCTGCAGAGGAGTTACATTTTTTGAGGCAGGACAGAAGGCAAACCCTGAGGCCTTGGAACCCCCAACAGAAACAAGGAGGCGTAGAAACCAGAGAAGAAGGGAAAGGAGGAGGAGCTCCAGGAAACAACGCCAACAGGGGGAACCAAGCGAGAAAATGGAGTCGGTTACCACCTCCACAGATAACACAGTAATCAATTTGACAAATGTGGAACTGACCAAAGCAGAAACTCAGCTACTTGCCCTCGGTTTAACTTACTGCCCTGAGAGTAATTTTAAATACAAGCAATCCAGGGTGGATGTATACAAATTCATCCGTAAGTTAAAATTGATCACATTCTACAAGCTGAAGAATACTGCAACCTGTCCAACCGATGTATCTACACCATGGATTTGTGCTAACACTCTGCAGGCATCTGATGTGCGCATCCTCAGTATACTCCAATCTTTGGAGAACGAGGCAAGGGAATCAGAAGTGTCCACACAGCAAGTTATGATGAATGCAGGGATCAATATCACCCAACCTGCTAAGAGCCCCTTTAAACCTCCCTCAACGTTTGTTCCTTTGATGCCTAGAGACTCTATCGGTGTGTTCAGCGATAGGGTGATCGATGAATTAAAGAAACTCAATTGATCGGTCAATTGCCAAAAAGTAAGAAGAAAGAATCAGGAGGTCCAATACTTCAATTTGATGAAGAAGCTGGGTGATAACAAAGAGATCTTCATCAACAAAGCAGATAAGGGGGGAAACATTGTTTTATGGCCAAGGGACCGATATATGGAAGAAGCACATAAGCACTTGGGGGATGCTGAATGCTACAGAAAGGCCAGTGCTCTTGACCTATGGAAAGTTAAACAGAGGGTGAGCAGCGAGCTGACACAATGGAAAAGAAATGGGTTGCTGACAAAAGATGAGTTCAGTTTCCTCAACACTGAGTTTCCAATAACCCTGGTGCTTTACTTTATCCCCAATGTTCATAAGGGCACCGTGCCGGTGCCTGGTCGCCCCATTATATCTGCTAGAAAGAGCACATTTGAACCAATCTCTAAGTATGTGGACTTTTTTTTACAGGATTTTGTGGTTGAGTTACATTCTTTTATTAAGGACACAGGGGACATTCTCCAGAAAATCTGTAAAATTGAGTGGGACAAAGATTTTCTCTTTTAAGTGATGGATAATCACCACGCTATACACAAGTATCAACCACAGTGATGGCATAAGGGCTGCTCAATACTTTCTGGACAAAAGACCATTAGGGCTCTATGAACATAACAAAATGTTAATTTGTATGATCAATTTGTGTTTAATGAACAATTACTTTATGTTCAACAAAGAAGTGTACCAGCAGATGAGGGGTGTGGCTATGGGGGCCTGCTTCTCCCCCAGTTACGCTTGTTTGCATGTGGGCTGGTGGGAGGAGTGGGTCCTCAGGGGACACCTCAACAAGTTATGGGAACTACATGTCATAAAATGGTGGCGTTTTATCGACGACGTCTTTGTAATCTGGAGGGGCACTGCGGAAAGCGCAAAAGAATTTGTTGACAAAATCAATGTGAATGATTTAAATTTAAACTTCACAGCACAGATCAGTGCTAAAACTGGTGAGTTCTTGGACGTACAAGTATACATAGATCAGGGCAAGATACAAACGAAGTTACACAGAAAAACTACAGCAGGCAATTCCATCTTGCATGCCACTAGTGCACACCCCAGGCACCAGATCCAAAGCATCCCTTATGGTGAATATTTAAGAATCAGACATATTTGTAGCTCAGAAAAGGACTTGCACCAATGCCAGAAAGAAGCAACTGACAGATTTATCACACGTGGCTACAAGGCCACTGAATTACATAAGGCCTTAGTCAAAGCTAATGCCCAGTCCAGAGAGAGTACACTCAGCAAAGGGAGAGGAGACAATTGTCTGACCACAACCCCGGGGCCAACAGTAGAAGTTGAACTCCAGGAGGTTAGAATGATAACGGCATTTAGCAAACAAGAGCGACAGATTGGACAAATCATCAACACCCAGTGGCCTATTGTATTGACAGACATCACTCTGAATCAGATTTTACCTAGTAAACCCTCCCTTACATTTAGAAGAGCAACATCTATGCGGGACACACTAGTTAGAAGTAGCCCAGAAGTTAGCCCGGTGCTCAATTGGTTGTCACCCAAAACTGTTTTTTTTAAATGCAGTTCTTGCAGAGCTTGCAAGTTTGGGGTTAATACGACCAACTATACAACTACATTCAGTGACAAGAGCATCAAGATCAAAGGGCACTACACATGCAGGACGGACCATGCAGTGTACATCTTGGAGTGTCCCTGTGAAGGAAGTGACCCGTTTAGGGTCACTCGGGTCACTCTAGACCTCCGCTAGCCTTCCATGCAATGAAGAGTCGAGACAAGCTAGTTTATTCAGAATTTACACTGAAGTGGAGTCCAGTCTAACCAGCCTCTACTACTGGCTGACCAGGGACTGACTTGAATAAGCATAAAGTTACATTATGTAGGTTGCAGAGCCCACTAGGACCCGCCTTTTATGGAAAAGTACTGGTAGCTGTCGTAATACAATGGGGGTACAGTGAATAAGTTTCAGTTCCACAGCCTGGCACACGCTATCTACTGCCCAAGGTCGTCTAGCTTATCCTCCCCACCAGACAGGTGGGAGAAGGCCTTGATGTAACAGTATAAGAATGTACTAACAAGCAAAATCTTAGCATTGAAGATACGAAACTTACCAAGGACTATTTCTCAGAAAGAACAAACATAACAGTTTCGTTCTGATTATAAAATGGCGTCTAACAAGACAAAATGGTAGTGCACATGTCAATCGAACGAATATAATGCCGGCATCCACTGACTACATATTACACACAATATACGTATTAATGCATTAGTTATATCAATGCTAACATTACTTTGAGTATAATACGAATAATATAGTCATTTTCAGTTTTATTCTAACAGATCCTCCTTTTAGCATTGATTGCTAATGACAATTGTCTTTATTAGTGCCATCAGGTTAGGGTCTTTACAATTCTAATCAAAGAGTAGATATATATTTATGTGCTTGTATATATATACTAACAGACAAAAGATAGAACCAAAACTGATATTTAGTCAACAAAAGAAACTTTGGGGACAGACTCAACAATAGAAGGTGAAGAACCAAAAATCTCGTCATCCATGTTCATTAGATGATCGACATCCTGTTGGAGCATGACCTTTGTATTGGTGTCACGGATTGAGAATTTCTTAGGAGTTAAATAGGTGGTACAATAGGAGCATCATAAGGGAAGGCACTGAATCAAAACACAACAGCAGATCAGGATAGCTATAAAATATATTATTTTCTCTAAAATCCAACCCCAACCTCCAAACAGGGACCAGCTCCAATTACCACTCTGCATGCCTTGAACATTTACATAATGTCTAAAATATGTTTGGTAATATTTTTCTCCATATTGGTGATACCTACTACACACTGATCTCCTATTACTTAGCATGCACCACCGTTTTTAGCTAAACTAAAATCAACTGCATATCTAGTCTGTTCAGAAAATATTCTCATGCTCTCTAATTGAATGGTGATGTCACGCAATGCTGCCATGGTAGTATTGGACAATATCTCTCATTTACAGCCGAAATAGTCCCTGGCCTTTTCAGTCCTACTCATAGCCATGCCCCCTAAAGTGAAAATAGCAGACAGAATATAACCAAAAGTGATGCCATTACTGTAATTATTTATTTCTGTTACTCCTTCACAAAATTCTTTCGTAAGTGTTCTTTTTACCCTTTTTACCCATTTTATCTGTCTATGAGTATATCTGCAAGGGACTCCCAGAGGTAGTACCATACCAAGGGCTACATCATTGGTACCATTATGAACATTTGAATATGTTCCGTTTGTGAGGAAAAAGAATCCAGGGTGAGCATATATTGGTCTGTCATAATCCACAGCTGCATAACGAGAATTACCGACAACAGTTGTAGAACCCCTCACACTCTTTAAAGGAAAAGTCTGTTTAGAGACATAATTACTCCGGAGCAATTGATGTACAAAATAGAGTCATTACTATTTAGAATGGGGCAATAAGCAGGATAATAACCAGCTTTTCGGGGAACTATCACTTGTTTGTAATGCCAGCCTACTAATGTGATGTTTTGCTCTTCAAAATAAAAATTATCACAATAGGTATTATTGTCACAACCGGAGTACCCTGTTCCTGTGGGCTGATGATGATACAAACATGGCCCTGGGTAACCGAAGCCGAATCCCCGTTTACCTCAACAAAATTTGTCGGCTTGGAATATGTATAATTTATTAAAGACAGAGGATAAGCAGTCCCTAGCCTAGTAACAGAGTGTGTAGGATAACAAGCAACACCATTACCGAAAAATCTATTATGCGTGTTTAGAAAAACATTATTGGAGAGCATTCGTTTTCGTCTTGGTGTGGAAGAAACATTATTACTAGAAACAGATGAATCACTTGCATGTTCTAACACCCAGAGAATCCCACCAAATATGATCATTAACAAAATAGCAAGCAAAAGGAAATGTATCCTCCGCTGTCTTATCCAGAATAGTCGAGGAAAAACGACAAATTCTAATGGCTGTTCTTTATCCCTCATCGGCCTACCAAAAGGATACATGACAACTTTATCCACTACAAATGAGAAGTTTCAGAAAAAGACTACTGAATGGAACCCACGGTGGAAAGGACACACCAAAAAAATAAAATAAAATCAAAAACAAGGAAAAGAAATGTATCAGGGTCCGTTACAAGCCTCCCTGGCAGGCTTCTATTGTTCAATCCTCGTTGGTGCTATGACGCACGGGTCGGTGGAGTCACACTGTTGCAACTCATCTGCAAATGTTCACGAACCTCAGGATAGGGTACTCTTCCCCCCCAGGGAAAACACCCTCAACTTATCCTGCCCAGTGTCACTGACAGTGCACCAATTATTCCGATCCTAACTGAAAGAAACACCCAATCAAAGGAACATATTGCTAATCTTTTTCCACAAAGTCCATCCCTGCTACACTTCACTAATCCTTTGGTACACTATCCTTCCATCGAGGGCGCAAATGGTACCTTTTTACTGCAGGAACTGTTTCATATTGCAACAGGATTTGAAATTCAGGTGTCGGAGAGCGAGGCTCAGGTTCCTGTCGATCAGGAGAGGAGGAACCCTGTGCAGTGTTAATTTCTGGGGGAAATGCTTCATTCAAAATTGCCTCACTCTCGTCTTCAGTGTTGGTCATCAGAAAAAGGCACAAAACGGGGGACATGCTCTGTTTCATGGTCCCCTATTCCTTCTTGTACCCAACGATCATAAGGGAGGGGGAGCGGAACCCGTCGGCAGTGCATAGAGTGGATTCAGTGTTTCCGACCTTCCACTCTCACCGCCGTCCTCGTCGTAAGGAGGACCAAGAAGGGTCCCTTTCACCGGTGTTCCAAACAGTTCTTTCGCTGAAAGCTCTTGATCAAAACATACTCCCCGGGCTGTATAAGGTGCCCAGGTCCTTCTGGTGCTGGAGGCAGCGTCTCGTGTATCTGTTGATGAATAGAACGTAGACTTTTAGTAAGGTCATACAGATAATCAATCAACAAAGGGTGCTCTATCTAGGAGTATTTCTTGGGTCTAGGGACGCCCGATACATTCGCAGGACGTCCAAAAACCACCTCATATGGGGATAGCCCTGTCCTAGTGTGTGCAGTCATTCTAGTAAACAATAGAGCAAGGGGTAATGCATCTAGCCACTGTAACCCGGTACTTTCTGTTATCTTAGCCAATTTTAACTTAAGGATGCCATTGTATTTTTTAACCAGGCCCGCTGATTGAGGATGATTCGCTGCATGAAATTTCTGTTTAATGTGCAGGCCTTCACACACCAATTGAATCAATCTGGCGTTGAAGTGACTGCCGTTATCACTCCAGATCAAGCGGTGCAAGCTGTAGCGTGGGAAGAACTCTTTTAGAAGAGCCTTCGCCATGGCCATGGCTGTATTTTCCTTTTTTGGGTAAGCCTCAACCCATTTGCTAAATGTGCAAACCACTACCAATACATATTTCAAATTGATAATCCGTTGCATCTCTATATAATCCATCTGAAGCACCTCAAAGGGTAAAGAAGGTGGTGCAAAATTTCCAGAAGGTGTAGGGGTACCTTTTCCAGGATTGTGTCTCATACATATAATACAGTGCCTTACAAGGTGGGCAGCAACTTTTGAAATATTGTCATTCTGCCATACTGGATCTAATACTTTACAAATTCCCCTTGCGCTAATTTGAGCTGGGCCATGTGCCATGCTAACTACAGGAAAAACATATGCATTAGGTAACATCCATCTTTGCTTCACCCCTTTGTCAGTCCAGCACCCTTCATCATCCAACCGCCCTGTACTTTCCTGCCATACAGCCAACTCTTCAAATTTCGCTTCAGACTGTATTTCCCTGACGATGTCCAGTATATTTTCGAACATGGCAACATCCGGTACCCATCTAGCAGGGCCTGCCACAAACATGTTCGTCATCTTTGATCTAGCTGTCTCTTTTGCTGTTTGATCTGTAAAAGGCATTTCCTCTTTCTACATTGTCAGTGATTGCTTTATGGGCACTACATTTCACTATTGCCAATCGTTTAGGAAGGATCAAAGCTGTCAAAAGTCTTTCCATCAATGGACCATGCTGTATCTTGGTCCCATGTGAAGTCAAAAATCCTCTCTCTGCCCCGAGGCGTCCAAAGTTATGGGCCACCCCGAAGGCGTACTGACTGTCAGTATAAATATTGACAGCCAGTTCTTCGCTTAATTTGCATGCACGCAAAAGAGCTATCAGCTCCGCAGCCTGAGCAGATTGGTAGGGAACGCGCACTGTCTCAACTATAGTGCGTAGCGTAGTAATAGCATACGCCGCTGTAGTGGTGCCATCTGACAATTTGAAACAAGAGCCATCGACATATAGTTCCCCTTGCGGGTCGGATAAAGGAACATCAGTCAAGTCTACCCGTCCCTTTGTCTCTTCTTCAGTACGAAACAAATAATCATGGACATCTTGGTCCTTTTCATCTGAAGGGAGGGGCAGTAACGTCGCTGGATTCAGACTGGCACATCGTTTGATGACAATATGTGGTGCAAATAACGATAACTCATATCCAGTAAGACAAGCACTGGTAAGGTGCTGCGTCTTTGTCTTGTTCAAAAGTATATCCACAGCATGGGGTACCATTACTGTGAGATCATGATTGAGGACGAGCCCTGCCGACTGTCGTATAGAGACTGCAGCAGCCGCCGTGGCTCTTAAACAACTCGGGAGAGCTCTGGCGACAGGATCAAGCGTAGCAGAAAAATAAGCACACGGCCTCTGCTTACCACCAAAGGTTTGTGTTAACACCGAAAGCGCACACCCAGCCGTCTCGTGTACGTACAGCACGAAAGGCTTCTGATAGTCAGGCGTACCAAGCACAGGTGCAGAGCAAAGCGCAATCTTTAATTGTTCAAAAGCATGCTGGCATTCATGCGTTCAAGGTAAAGGTTCATGCACATCTTTAGTAATCAAATGAAGTAAAGGCTATATTAGTAAAGAATAAGTAGGAATCCAGTGACGACAATACGAGGTGATGCAAATAAAAGCACGCACATCTCTCTGTGTCACAGGGACAGGCATCTTAACTATGGCATCAACTCGTTCGGGTGTTAACCTCCTACCCTCCTTCGACAGCAGGTGACCTAAGTAGGTGACCTGCTGTTGACAATATTGGAATTTGGAAAGGGACACTTTATGCCCTGCACCAGCCAAATATTTCAACAAGATAACGGTAGCCTCCCTACAACCCTGTTCAGTATCGGAGGCGATCAGGAGGTCATCCACATATTGCAATAATACATTACCTGCGGGAAGAGAGAGAGAATACAATTGACTTTTTAAAGCCTGACTATAAATACTAGGACTTTCAGTATACCCTTGAGGAGCCCTGCAGAATTGGAAACTCCTTCCAGCTAGGGCAAAACCAAAAAGGTGGTGCCTGCTGTCGGAGTGAATAGGAATAATAAAGAAAGCATTCTTTAAATCTATTACAGAAAAGAACTGAGCTGTGGAAGGAACCATCGTTAAAAGAACAGTGATGTCTGGCACCACTGGGAACTGTGGAACAACTACTTTGTTGACCTTCCGGAGGTCAATTACAAAATGATAGACATGAGGGTGGGTATCAGGAGAATCTAACAGTGAATTCTTAAGAATAGGGAGTATAGGGCTATTGCATATGTTTCCTGCTGTCGCCTCAACCACCCCTGATTTAATCAGGTCCTGTATAATCTGCATCAGTGCCTGTTCTCCTGCCTGTGATATCTTATACTGAGGAATACGAAGGAGCACAGCATTCTCCTTAACTTTTATAGAAACTGGTGGTATGGGTAGCAGCCCTACATCGGTATCCCCTTTTGCCCACAATGAGGATGGTACATCTTTAAATTCAACTGGAAGGGGTGCATCTTTTGACAAACACTGTTTCGCCTTAGCCACAATAGGTCCAATAGTCATATACACACCATCAGGGGAACAGGAAATGGGAGCATGTAACTTTTTCAACAAATCCAATCCCATCAAATTCTTGCCACAATTAGACATCAAGAAAAATGGAGAGTCCACAGTAAAAGGACCCAATGTTAAAGCAAGGGGTGTGGAAATGGGGCTCACAACCGGCACGCCTGAAAAGCCTACCGAAACATTATTACGGCCAGACAGAGTTGCCCCAGGGACCAGTTTATGTGAAACAGAGCTATTCATCGCACCTGTGTCCACCAAACATTTCTGTACGGAACCATGCAAATCTGCTGTGACATAAGGACCACACTGATCTACAGGAATTTGGACTGGACCCTTACCCTGCCCTTGGCTGTCCTAGCCCTACAACACTCCCGCAGCATCATCCATAGCATAATCATCATGATAATATTGTCGTCCCCGGGGATCATCAAAATAATTTGAATCAGAACGATCCCCTGAAGGCACACCCACTTGCCCTTCTTCTCTATTAGCCTCATAACGGCCTCTTCTTCGCGAAACTCGCCCTCCAGGAACCGCAAGCTTTTGTAACAAATCTGGGCACTCACTCCACCAGTGTCCCTCCTTTTTACAATAGGCACACTGGTTTAACCCCAAAGGTGCACCACCTCTACCAACACCTCGGCCCCTTTGAGTCGGGGGACCGCCACCACGTCCCCTTCCAGACCATCTAGCAACTTGCTGCAACAATACTTTTGTTTTCAAATCCTTACTCTTCTTCTCTACCTTGTCTTTTTCTTCATTTTCACGATGCTCGTAATACTGAGCCATACTCAACATCACTCAAGGGAAGAGGTAGTCCAAGTACTCTCTGAGGCCTGTAGCCGGGCCGCAATTTCCGGAAGCAAATTTGTAACAAACATATTAACAAACAAACAAACGCCCCCTTCCACTGACAAGTCCTGCCCACTGAAATCCAAGAAAACCCCTTCAAACCTTGTAAAAAAATTCTGATACACTTTCCTCTTTCTTCTGTCTACATGCTGTTAGCTTGTCCCAATCAACCCGTTGAGGTGGGATAAGGGAATGCATATACGTAATAATACGACTCGGCAAAGCCAGAATCTCAGCCCTAGGTTTTTCACCGGGTTTTCGCTCTGCATCCCACCCTTTAATCTCGTCCCACGTACTGCCTAGCTCCACCCTATGGTCTTGAGTATGTACCTGTCTCCATATATCCACTGGTACTAGTAACCCAAGGAAAATTTCTATGTCTGCAAGAGTCATAACTGACGAAGAGGCTGCCTCTGTCAGCTCCTTATAGTACCCTGGGGGAATCTTTTGTGGGTCTGGTAATTGACCCTTGAGGGCCAATACCTCACTCCTTTTCCATGGAGTATAAACCCACTGCTCCTGAAAACGAACCTCCACCCGTGGTTGGACCACCTCATTTGTTTGGTTCCTCTGCTCTGGGATCTCAGGATGAAAAATAGGATGCACCTCCCTCATTGGAAACTGGGATTTCCCAACCGGAGTATTACTTTGTAATTTCTCCCGATAGCGTATCAACGTCCACACATTACCAAAAACCTCCCCGGGGGCCATGCCAGCTGAATATACTCGATCTCGAATTTCATAAATTATTTGAGGGGCTATGCCCCCAATACACTGTTCCCATAAATTGATCAAAGTAGCTGACATATGTTGGAGGGCATGCTGCTGTACAAATGGATCAAAATCTTTCATTACACTCCATATATCCTCCACACTATAGATCGGACTCCGAGCCCACTGCGCTGCTTGATTCGCCACCATCCTCTTCTCTTCCTCACCTACATTCGATCGAGTTAACACCTGTTCCATCCGCTCTTGTACTGTCGCCCAATTCCCTCTATCCGGCCCCCTTACTGGTGTCTGAACACTACTTAACACTGTAGGTAACAACCCTGGGGAAGACATAAATGACAAGGGTAAAGGAGACAATGTCATCAGTGGCTGTGTAGTGGGGGCAAGGGAAGGAGGGGAAACAAAAGCAAACATAACAGACGTCACAGGGGTGCCTGCAGTCACCGCACTCGTAATCGGTAAGGCAGAAAGGGGGGCAGACAAAACAGGGGCCGAAGCCGTCGAACTCACAGGAACACTTAACGAAGGTGAAGGAACATGTGAAGGAATATCAGAATATATTCTCTGTGGGGCATACGGAGGTGGAGGAAGGGTCTCCAATAGTTCCTCCACAAAAGTACTCCCCTCCTCTCTAACCACATATGACTTATCACACTGTAACCGAAATTTCCTATCTGCACACTCAATACATTTCTCTGTCTGTTCTCTATCATACGCTACAGCTTTCTGCTCCACTGTCTGCATTGCTTTCTTCCTAGACACCTTCTCGGCCCTTATACATCGCTGTTTGGCTTCTTTCTGCCATACCTGCAAGGTATCGAACATTGACTGCCTACTTCTTCTAGCGAACAATTTATCTTGTAAATAATTCAATTTCTGTTCATCAAAAGTACCATCAAGTGGCCACTGAAGCTCAGCATTGTCTCTCGTATATTTGTGCCACAATGTACGAAACATAATAGGGCCAATACCATGCTTCACATACATCTCAAAACCCGGAGTGCCTTCCGGAGGCGCGGACTGCCGTTCCTCCAGTCTGTTTTCCGCTGAGCATCTTCGACACCCAAAACACCACAATTTACTCCAACAAGACATCTTAGCATCAGACACTTCCACTCATCACACAGACACGCACTCACTCACAATACAAACAAAGATCTCCCAAGAAGCAGTCCAAAAACTGCACCAAAACAAGACAGTCCTCAGACTGCACCAAAACAAGATAGGCTCTAGCCCTAGGCCTTTTCAAGAATACCGAATTACCAGGTGGCCTGGCGGAACGTTTTCAAACACCCCGTATCACAAGGGTCCGCAGACCTACCAAATTAATCAACACGGTGCCGCACTAACCAAAGCTCACCTAGTGCACACAGGTCAAATAAGATTATTTTCCACTGTTCACTCTTCAGACCTAAACAGTCAGATCCAAGGGTTTTGCCTCTTCAGGATGCCAGCCGAGATGACCACTAGACGAGGAGCCGCCCGATCAGACAGGCGGGGCAGCTGCGAGAACTAACGATCGATCGTGTGGGGATACCCCGATCCGACCAGACGCAACCCCAACCTCTGCAACCCATCTACGGGCGAGATGGGTCATCTGGTGGAGTCCCTGTTCGGGCACCAACTGAAGGAAGTGACCGGTTTAGGGTCACTCGGGTCACTCTAGACCTCCGGTAGCCTTCCATGCAATGAAGAGTCGATGACACAGTAGAGAATGCTAACAAGCTAGTTTATTCAGAATTTACACTGCAGTGGAGTCCAGTCTAACCAGCCTCTACTACTGGCTGACGAGGGACTGACTTGAACAAGCATAAAGTTACATTATGTAGGTTGCAGAGCCCACTAGGACCCGCCTATTATGGAAAAGTACTGGTAGCTGTCATAATACAATGGGGGTACAGTGTATAAGTTTCAGTTCCACAGCCTGGTACACGCTATTTACTGCCCAAGGTCGTCTAGCTTATCCTCCCCACCAGACAGGTGGGAGAAGGCCTTGATGTAACAGTAGAAGAGTGTACTAACGAGCAAAATCTTAGCATTGAAGAAACAAAACTTACCAAGGACTATTTCTCAGAAAGAACAAACATAACAGTTTCGTTCTGTTTATAAAATGGCGTCTAACAAGACAAAATGGCAGTGCACATGTCAATCGGACGAATATAATGCCGGCATCCACTGACTACATATTTCACACAATATACGTATTAATGCATTAGTTATATCAATGCTAACATTACTTTGAGTATAATACAAATAATATAGTCATTTTCAGTTTTATTCTTACACCTGCGGTATAAGATACGTGGGTAGCACAAAACTTCAAGTTTATAACAGAATTTTGCAACATCTAAGAGCCATCATTAACTCTGACCCTGGCTACCCGGTGGCTCAGCATTTTAAACTAGTACACCAAAATAACATCAAGGAGCTAAAGTATTTTGTTATTGGAGCGATTCCTACATTGAGTCAGGGAGGCAACAGAGAAAAACTACTAAGACAACTGGAATCATATTTTATAGTTGAGCTTGACACTAAGATGCCGAATGGATTAAACACAAGTGAAGATCTTCACAATTTTTTGTAATGATTAAACATCACGTTGTTACATCTGGCATAATGTAACCAGATTAAGCAATAGTAGAACTCCCACACATCCCTGAGTATCATGTCAATATATTAGAAGGATGATCTCCCCACTGCAATCAGGGCCTGGTTTCAACAGGGATCAGTATTAGTGCTACTTATATGATGATCCTCCTCATGAAATGTAGTTCCTTCTGATTCAACATTAAGCACTAGCACTTTAATGTATGACAGATGATTTTACAATATTTTTGATCGCTGCTTTACATATTTTTGCACTATGAAATTTATGTCTGTTATAGCTTCTTGTGGCTACACTTGATATTGCACTTTTTTGCACTAATTTGCACCATGCACTTTCTCTGCATTGTCTTTTGACATAGTATTGTATGCATTCAGCACTTTGTGGCATTGCTCTAAGCACTTTTTGTTCAGGTTGTACAGTGATCTTAGAAACCTATAGCCACGTAGTTTCACATGCTTTTAGAATCTGATTTTAACATGACTATTTAAACTTATCGTAATCTCATTTGATGCAATTATGGTGTATGACCTGTGCCAGACAACATGGACCATTAGGTAATGTGTTTTAATTCGGCTCTGATGTAGCTAACGTGGCTTTGTCCATTATATATATTTTTTTGTTGACTGACCTAATGTAAAGCAGGTTTTAAACGTTTTTATGCTGCAATGAGTTATAGCGATTTTTTATGTCATGAGAAACGCATGAACATTATTTTCGAAAAGGTTATGATACAGTTCGAACTACTTCTTTGTGGTAATGAGTCTCTTTTCCATTTTGATCATTGTCTGTACGTACATGTTACTGTTCATGGTGGTATATAAAGGGTAATTATCGCAGGTTCATCATGTGATCAAGACCGCACGTCAGTGGACGAAACGAGTCAAGGACGTAAGGCGGATGCCTTTTGTACTGACTCATTGGAGTATGATACCTGAATGAAAGCTAAAGTTTGGATAACAACTTACCTGCATTGAGAGTTCTGTTCCTGGTTTGTGGAAGCGGCTATCTGCTTTTTGCCAGGACGGACTCCATTTATAAAGGTGACGTGCCGAAACGCGTCTGTCAGTACTTGGAGGCTTGTACAGTAAAGTTTTACTTTGATTTAATACCCGTAAGTGCACTCGTTTTTTTGGTTGACGAAGGAAATTTCAACCTTGTGGTTTCATATATATATATATATATATATGAAACCACAAGGTTGAAATTTCCTTCGTAAACTAAAAAAACGAGTGCACTCACGGGCATTAAATCAAAGTAAAACTTTACTGTGCAAGCCTCCAAGTACTGACAGACGCGTTTAGGCACGTCACCTTTAGCAATGGAGTAATGCACCCAGGACGCGAGGTGCGGCGGCGGTGAATTTGAAAGTGTGGAATATATATTTATATACGCCAATGTATATTGAAGAATGAGTGGGTGTATGAGTGTCTGAATGGATAATTTAGTGGCTGCGTGACTGACTGTATAAGTGAGTGATTAAACATGTGTTAGTGAATACATGGGTGAATGACTAAACTGTGTGAATATCTGTATCAGTCTGTCAGTTGGTGTGTACGTGGCTGTATGAGTTGGTGAGTAGCTACATGGTATATATATATATATATATGGTGGTCGCCAGTAGGTAGTTATAGTGAGGACCTAGTTTCCATAGGAAAAGTGTTTTTTTTGATTTGCCAATATCTTTGGCGCTGTTTGACTAATCTTCGTGAAATTTTCAAAACTAATGCCCTGCTCAGGTCAGCTCCTGTCTTGAAAGTTTCGGGGTGATTCATCAAGCGGGGGCCGAGAAAAATGCAGGTCCCAAAACGCCTTGTGACGCGGCTGAACCGAGTCACAAGAAAAAAGATTAAAAAAACTATTAAAAATAAGAAAAGGGGTAGGGTAGAAACACCCTGACCCCCTAGGCCTGCTCAGGGTATCCCACAGGGACCCACAGGGCCAAAAAAAGCATTTTGTTTTTTTAAATTTTGGCGGTATTCACGTACAGTACGTAAATCCAGCGGATTTTTGCTTTTAAAAAAACGAAGTGCGGTCTCCCGCGCTTTGTTTTTTAAGCCCCCGGATGGGCCAGGTTCCGGGGGCAATCCTTAATTATTATGTGGGGGCCCCTGCAGTCCTGAGGACCCCCACCTCCCCGGAGCTTTATTAACAATATGCAGGGGGCACGTGGCCCCCCGCAGCCCCAGGGACCACCACCTCCCCGGGGCTTTAAATTAAAACAGTGTGGGGGGGCACTGGTCCCCCACGCTGCCCCGGGGACCGCCACCTCCCCAGGGCATCACTTTTATTATGGGCGGGTGGCCTTGCAGGCCCAACCAAACCCCGGGGACAGCCACCTCCCCAGGCTTAAATTTGAAAAAAGAAGTGTGGGGGGAGCTCCTGCCCCTCCCCACACTGCCCCGGGAACCACCACCTCCCCGGGGCAAACTTAAATTAAGGGCAGGGTCTGTTGCAGACCCCCAGCACTGGGGACCACCACCTCCCCGGGGCTTTAATCATGCAGTGAGGGGGGCTGTGTGGCCCCCCTCCAGGAGCCTTCCATGGCCCTGGGGACCGCCACCCCCCAGGTCCGGGGGTGTAAAAAGGGGGTATGGCCTCTGACCACTCTCAGCAATCCAGCTGTGTGGGGCTTACTAGAGGTAACAGGAGGGCTAGTTGGCCCCCAGGGACACTCAGGAGACAATGGGACTTCATCCCCTAACCAAGAGCATGCCAGGAGGTGTGTTTGCAGAGTGGTGGAGAAAGGGGGTGTGGCCTGTGTCCACCTCTCAGCAATCCCACTGTGTCGGGCTTACTGGAGGTAACAGTTAGGCTAGTTGGCCCCTAAGGACCCCCAGCAGCGAAGGAAACTTCAATCCCCATCCAAGAGCACACTAGGGAGCGTGTTTGCAAAGTGGTGGGCAAAGTGGGCATGGCCTGCTATGAGAACTTAGCAATCCTGCTGTGTGGGACTTACTTGAAGTAATAGGAGGGGTAGTTGGTCCCCAAGGATGTCCTTGGAGACCAACTACCCCTCCTGTTACCTCCAGTAAGTCCCACACAGTGGGATTGCTAAGAAGGTCTTCGGAGGCCACGCCCCCTTTCTCCACCACTCTGCAAACGTGCCTCCTGCCACACTACTGGTTGGGGGATGATGTCCACTTTACTCCTGAGGGACTTTGGGGGCCAAGAAGCCCTCCTGGTACCTCCTGTAAGTCCTACGCTGTGGAAATCCTAAGCACTGGTCAGAGGCCCAGCCCCTTTCTTCATCACTCTGCTAATGTGACTACTAGTTAAAGAAGCATTTGCAATGTAATAGGTCTCACATTTGCGAGAGTTAGAGCTATTGGCGTTGTAAATATAAAAGTTTTTTACTAATGTTTTTTGGAGTGGAGTGGATGTATGTTGAGTGTAGTGAAATTATGTGGTATGTTGTGAAGTGAAATTATGTGGATAGAAAGTATGTGGTATTTAGTGTATAGGAATTATGTAGAGTGGGATTATGTGTTATGGAGAGTAATTATGTGGTATGGTAGTCTGTTTTGTGGAGTGGTAACCTCAGGTTTAGTTTTCCTCGTTTCCATAGAAGCTAAATTATAAACTCAATGAGACAAAAAAGAAGGTACCACTGAGGAGTGCTTCTGGACCTAGTCAGAGGCATGAGCAGGGCCACTGGAATTATGAGACTGTTTGGCTGCACCGACTTTTGCACAATTATACATTTTGCGCATTTGCCATCTAATCCATTGTCTGCTGCATAATCTGCAGATTTCAACAAAGAAAAACCTTATTTCTAGCTCAAACTGCTCAAACATTACCACAAATGCAGCAACAAGTGTTATAGCGTGGTGGAAGGCCCTTTGCAAACCTAGAATGGTCACCGCTTACTTATTGCTAAATGTGGGTGTTAAATTGGTACTAATGGTGTACAAACCACTCTTGCTTGTTTCTGCGCCTCTCTTGCCTCTTTCTGCATTTCTCTTGCTTCTTTCTGCACCTTTCTTCCTTTTTCTGCACTTCTCTTGCCTCTTTCTGCACATCTCTTCTGCTTTCTGCACCTCCCTTCTTTCTGCACCTCTCTTGCCACTTTCTGTACCTCTGTTGCTTTTTTCTGCATTTTCTTGCCTCTTTCTGCACCCTCTTCCCTCTTTCTGCACCTCTTTTGCCTGTTTCTGCAACTCTCTTGCCTCTTTCTACACTTCTCTTACTTCTTTCTGTACCTCTGTTGCTTCTTTCTGGAAGTCTCTTGCCTCTTTCTGCACCCCTCTTGCCTCTCTCTGCACCTCTGTTGCTTCTTTCTGCACTTCTCTTGCTTCTTTCTGCACCTCTCTTGCTTTTTTCTGCACCCCTCTTGCCTCTTTCTGACCCCTTCATCCTTCTTTCTGCACCTCCCTTGCCTCTTTCTGCACACCTGTTCCCTTTTTCTGCACCTCTCTTGCCTGGTTCTGCAACTCTCTTGCCTATTTCTGCATTTCTCTTGCCTCTTTCTGCACCTCTATTGCTTCTTTCTGGCACTTCTCTTGCCTCTTTCTGTACCCCTCTTGTCTGTTTCTACACCTCAATTGGTTCTTTCTACACTGCTCTTGCTTCTTTCTGGACCGCTCTTGTAAATTTCTGCATCCCTCCTGCCTCTTTCTGCACCCCTCTTGCCTCCTTCTGCACTTCTGTTGGTTATTTCTGCACTGCTCTTGCTTCTTTCTGCACCTCTTTTGCCTCTTTCTGCAACTCTCTTGCATCTGTCTGCACTTCTCTTGCCTCCTTCTGCAACTCTGTTGCTTCTTTCTGCACTTCTCCTGCCTTTTTCTGCACCTCTCTTGCTTCTTTCTGCACCTCTCTTGCTTCTTTCTGCAGATCTAATGCTTCTTTCTGCACCCCTCTTGCCTATTTATGCACCCTTCTTCCCTCTTTCTGTACCTTTCTTGCCTCTTTCTGCACCCCTGTTCCCTTGTTCTGCAATTCTCTTGCCTGTTTCTGCAACTCTCTTGCCTCTTTCTGCAACTCTCTTGCCTCTTTCTGCAGTTCTCTTGCCTCCTTCTGCACCTCTGTTGCTTATTTCTGCACTTCTCTTGCCTCTTTCTGCAACCCTCTTGTCTGTTTCTGCACCTCTGTTGGTTCTTTATGAACTGCTCTTGCTTCTTTCTTCACCTCTCTTGCAAATTTCTGCCCCCCTCTTGCCTATTTCTGCACCCCTCTTGCCTCCTTCTGCACCTCTGTTGGTTCTTTCTGCACGTCTCCTGCTTCTTTCTGCACCCCTCTTGCTTCTTTCTGCACTCCTCTTGCTTCTTTCTGTACCTCTCTTGCCTCTTTCTGCTCTTTTCTTGCCTCTTTCTGCACTTCTCTTGCCTCTTTCTACACTTCTCTTGCCTCTTTCTGCAATTCTCTTGCCTCTTTCTGCACATTTCTTACTCTTTCTGCACCTCTCTTTTTTTCTGCAATTCTCTTGCTTCTTTCTGTACTTCTCTCGCCTCTTTCTGTATTCAAATGGGAATTGCAAGTTGCCAAGTTTAAAGATCTCCGTGCTCTCGTGACTGAGGTTTGTATCTACTTGTACATGTATTCTCACATGTGTTATATGTAGGGGTGGGCGGAATTTGCGGAGTTGCGTTCCGCAAAATTCCACGAAACGGCAAGAAATCTCCGCGAGCACGCAGAATTTCGCGTGCTCGCGGAGATTTTGCTGCGCCTGTGTTGTTCATTCTGGGACGATGCTCGTCTGCCCCTGAGAGTGACCCTGCATAGATTACAACTTGTAATCTATGCAGGGTCACTCTCAGGGGCAGACGAGCATCGTCCTAGAATGAATACTGCCCTGCATATTTATCCACGAAGAAGCCACCGTTTTGTGCAATACCTCTACTCAACTGGACTACTTTCTACTGGCTAATCAGTAAGTGCTACCTCGTTGGGTAAATGTATAGTGCCTTTCCTACACTACAGCTGTGTAAAGGCCCAGCAGAATTGTCTCCAGTGACCTTGTGTGTCTGTAACTTTGCCACCGCGCCGGAAAGGCGCCGGGCTCCTTTGAGTAAGCTGTCCATCATAGTGGGGAAAGGGCGGGAAGACGTTGCATACCACTAGTGTATGCGGGGCAAAACGGACGGGGCTTCCATGCGAGTTCACATGCATGTTGTTTATAAAGGGTCAGAGCACGATCTGAGCAGCAGATGAGGAGAAAGGACCTCCTGGCCACTGGACCTACACGGGGATTGCGCTCGAGAAAATCAAGGATGCAAAGACCTCCATCAAGGATTACAGCTAACTTTTCACGTTGGAAATGGAGAGAAGGCACATCTGCTTAACAACGCTCACGAATTCTACACGAGGATTGCGCTCGAGAAAATCAAGGATGCAAAGACCTCCATCAAGGATTACAGCTAACTTTTCACGTTGGAAATGGAGAGAAGGCACGTCTGCTTAACAACGCTCACAAATTCTACACGAGGATTGCGCTCGAGAAAATCAAGGATGCAAAGACCTCCATCAAGGATTATAGCTAACTTTTCACGTTGGAAATGGAGAGAAGGCACATCTGCTTAACAACGCTCACGAATTCTACACGAGGATTGCGCTCGAGAAAATCAAGGATGCAAAGACCTCCATCAAGGATTACAGCTAACTTTTCACGTTGGAAATGGAGAGAAGGCACATCTGCTTAACAACGCTCACGAATTCTGCACACCTGCCCTGCATATTTATCCAAGAAGATGCCTCCGTTTTGTGCAATACCTCTACTCAACTGGAGTACTTTCTACTGGCTAATCAGTAAGTGCTACCTCGTTGGGTAAATGTATAGTGCCTTTCCTACACTACAGCTGCGTAAAGGTCCAGAAGAATTGACCCCAGTGACCTGTGTGTCTGTAACTTTGCCACCGCGCCGAAAGCGCCGGGGTCCTTTGATTAAGCTGTCCATCATAGTGGGGAAAGGGCGGGAAGACGTTGCATACCACTAGTGTATGCGGGGCAAATCGGGCGGGGCTTCCATGCGAGTTCACATGCCTCTTGTTTATAAAGGGTCAGAGCATGATATGAGCAGCAGATGAGGAGAAAGAACCTCCTGGTCACTGGACCTACACGGGGATTGCGCTCGAGAAAATCAAGGATGCAAAGACCTCCATCAAGGATTACAGCTAATGTTTGGCGGTAGATCTGGGCAGAAAGCACTCCTGCTTAGCCTCGACCTTGCTGACGAATTTTTTGTGCTGATTAATGCATTACAGAATTTGAGCTTCAACTCGGGCACCTGCTTTATTTATATCTGTAAGTGCTTCCTGTTGAGGTTTTATTTTTGTGACAGGAGCATCATGCCAGAATGAATCCTGCCCTGCATATTTATCCATGAAGATGCCACCGTTTTGTGCAATACCTCTACTCAACTGGAGTACTTTCTACTGGCTAATCAGTAAGTGCTACCTTGTTGGGAAAATGTATAGTGCCTTTCCTACACTACAGCTGCGTAAAGGCCCAGCAGAATTGTCTCCAGTGACCTTGTGTGTCTGTAACTTTGCCACGGCGCCGGGGTCTTTGAGTAAGCTGTCCATCAAAGTGGGTAAAGGGCGGGAAGACATTGCATACCGCCAGTGTATGTGGGGCGGGGCCAAACGGGCGGGGCTTCCATGCGAGTTCACATGCCTCTTGTTTATAAAGGGTCAGAGCACGATATGAGCAGCAGATGAGGAGAAAGAACCTCCTGGTCACTGGACCTACACGGGGATTGCGCTCGAGAAAATCAAGGATGCAAAGACCTCCATCAGGGATTACAGCTAATGTTTGGCGGTAGATCTGGGCAGAAAGCACTCCTGCTTAGCCTCGACATTGTTCACAAATTTTTTGTGCTGATTAATGCGTTACAGAATTTGAACTTCAACTCGGGCACCTGCTTTATTTATATCTGGAAGTGCTTCCATGCCCCCGAATTCCGTTCCGCCGCAGATCGCGGAAGTTTCGACATTTCCGCGTTCCGCGTGGAACGCAGAAATGCCGAAATTTCGCAAGTTCCGCGAGCGGAACGGAATTTGCCACCCACCCTTAGTTATATGCACCTGAAGATAGTAGCTTAAAAATTGGGTAGCTTCTCCTATAGGTGGTCAAATATTAGTTCTGCTCTCTCATTCGGTTGCACTGGCAGACATGTCAGACAAATTTACAGATGATGCTGTTTGAAACACAGGTATTCAAGTATTTGTATGTTTATTTGTATGTAACATGTCACTAGGTAAAAGCACAGACATGCATGCATACCTTCACAAACTTGGTCAGACTTACAACAGTGATATGTTTATGATTGCTGTTTTATATTTGGTAGGCCTCAGTCGATTAATAGTGAACCTTCAAGAGAAAAGTGAGGTTTAAGACATTTTGGGAGAAGGATTAGTGATTAGGCTACTTTGTATGAGTCTGATGTAAGGTACAGTCAAAGTAGGCCTCTTTCTGCACCTCCGTTGGTTCTTTCTGCACATCTCTTGCTTCTTTCTGCATCTCTCTTGCAAATTTCTGCACCCCTCTTGCCTCTTTCTCTACCCCTTTTCCCTCTTTCTGCACCTCTTGCCTCTGTCTGCACCCCTGTTCCCTCTTTCTGCACCCTCTTCCCTCTTTCTGCACCTCTTTTGCCTGTTTCTGCAACTCTCTTGCCTCTTTCTACACTTCTCTTGCCTCTTTATGTACCTCTGTTGCTTCTTTCTGCACGACTCTTGCCTCTTTCTGCACCCCTCTTGCCTCTCTCTGCACCTCTGTTGCCTCTTTCTGCACCCTTCTTCCTTCTTTCTGCACCTCCCTTGCCTCTTTCTGCACACCTGTTCCCTTTTTCTGCACCTCTCTTGCCTGGTTCTGCAACTCTCTTGCCTATTTCAGCATTTCTCTTGCCTCTTTCTGCACCTCTATTGCTTCTTTCTGGCACTTCTCTTGCCTCTTTCTGTACCCCTCTTGTCTGTTTCTGCACCTCAGTTGGTTCTTTCTACACTGCTCTTGCTTCTTTCTGGACCGCTCTTGTAAATTTCTGCATCCCTCCTGCCTCTTTCTGCACCCCTCTTGCCTCCTTCTGCACCTCTGTTGGTTATTTCTGCACTTCTCTTGCTTCTTTCTGCACCTCTTTTGCCTCTTTCTGCAACTCTCTTGCATCTGTCTGCACTTCTCTTGCCTCCTTCTGCAACTCTGTTGCTTCTTTCTGCACTTCTCCTGCCTTTTTCTGCACCTCTCTTGCTTCTTTCTGCACCTCTCTTGCTTCTTTCTGCAGATCTATTGCTTCTTTCTGCACCCCTCTTGCCAATTTATGCACCCATCTTCCCTCTTTCTGTACCTCTCTTGCCTCTTTCTGCACCCCTGTTCCCTTGTTCTGCAATTCTCTTGCCTGTTTCTGCAACACTCTTGCCTCTTTCTGCAGTTTTCTTGCGTCCTTCTGCACCTCTGTTGCTTATTTCTGCACTTCTCTTGCCTCTTTCTGCAACCCTCTTGTCTGTTTCTGCACCTCTGTTGGTTCTTTATGAACTGCTCTTGCTTCTTTCTTCACCTCTCTTGCAAATTTCTACACCCCTCTTGCCTATTTCTGCACCTCTCTTGGCTCCTTCTGCACCTCTGTTGGTTCTTTCTGCACTGCTCAGGCTTCTTTCTGCACGTCTCCTGCTTCTTTCTGCACCCCTCTTGCTTCTTTCTGCACTCCTGTTGCTTCTTTCTGCATCCCTCTTGCCTCTTTCTGTACCTCTCTTGCCTCTTTCTGCTCTTCTCTTGCCTCTTTCTGCACTTCTCTTGCCTCTTTCTACACTTCTCTTGCCTCTTTCTGCAATTCTCTTGACTCTTTCTGCACATTTCTTACTCTTTCTGCACCTCTCTTTTTTTTCTGCAATTCTCTTGCTTCTTTCTGTACTTCTCTCGCCTCTTTCTGTATTCAAATGGGAATTGCAAGCTGCCAAGTTTAAAGATCTGCATGCTCTCGTGACTGAGGTATGTGTCTACTTGTACATGTATTCTCACATGTGTTATGCACCTGAAGATAGTAGCTTAAAAATTCGGTAGCTTCTCCTATAGGTGGTAAAATCTTAGTTCTGCTCTCTCATTCGGTTGCACTGGCAGACATGTCGGACAAATTTACTGATAATGCTGTTTGAAACACAGGTATTCAAGTATTTGTATGTTTATTTGTATGTAACATGTCACTTGGTAAAAGCACAGACATGCATGCATACCTTCACAAACTTGGTCAGACTTACAACAGTGATATGCTTATGATTGCTGTTTTATATTTGGTAGGCCTCAGTCGATTAATAGTGAACCTTCAAGAGAAAAGTGTGGTTTAAGACATCTTGGGAGAAGGATTAGTGATTAGGCTACTTTGTATGAGTCTGATGTAAGGTACAGTCAAAGAAGGCCTCTTTGTGCACCTCTGTTGGTTCTTTCTGCACATCTCTTGCTTCTTTCTGCATCTCTCTTGCAAATTTCTTCACCCCTCTTGCCTCTTTCTCTACCCCTCTTCCCTCTTTCTGCACCTCTCGCCTCTGTCTTCACCCCTGTTCCCTCTTTCTGCACCTCTTTTGCCTGTTTCTGCAACTCTCTTGCCTCTTTCTGCATCCCTCTTGCCTCTTTCTGCACCTCTGTTGCTTCTTCCAGCACTTCCCTTGCTTCTTTCTGCACCTCTATTGCTACTTTCTGCACCCCTCTTGCCTCTTTCTGCACCCTTCTTACCTCTTTAAGCACCCCTCTTGTCTCTTTCTGCACCTCTGTTGCTTTTTTCTGCACTTCTCTTGCTTCTTCTGGACCTCTCTTGTTTCTTTCTGCACATCTCTTGCCTCTTTCTATACCCCTCCTGCCTCTTTCTGTACCTCTGTTGATTCTTTCTGCACTTCTCTTGCTTCTTCCTGCACCCCTCTTGCCTCTTTCTGCACCTATGTTGGTTCTTTCTGCACTGCACTCTCTTCTTTCTGTACATCTCTTGCAAATTTCTGCACCCCCCTTGCCTCTGTCTGCACTCTTCTTCCCTCTTTTTTCACTTCTCTTGCCTCTGTCTGCAACCCTGTTCCCTCTTTCTGCACCTCTTTTCCCTGTTTCTGCAACTCTCTTGACTCTTTCTGTACATCTCTTGCCTTTTTCTGCACCCCTCTTGCATCTTTCTGCACCCCTCTTGCATCTTTCTGCACCCCTCTTGCCTCCTTCTGCACCTCTGTTGGTTCTTTCTGCACTGCTCTTGCTTCTTTCTGCACCTCTTTTGCCTGTTTCTGCAACTCGCTCGCCTCTTTCGGCATTTCTCTTGCCTCCTTCTGTACCTCTGTTGCTTCTTTCTGCACTTCTATTCCCTTTTTCTGCACCCCTCTTGCCTCTTCCTGCACCTCTGTTTCTTCTTTCTGCACCTCTGTTGCTTTTTTCTGCACCTCTGTTGCTTCTTTCTGCACACCTCTTGCCTCTTTCTGCACCCTCCTTCTCTCTTTCTGCACCTCTCTTGCCTCTTTCTGCACCCCTGTTCCCTTGTTCTGCACCTCTCTTGCCTCTTTCTGCAACTCTCTTGCCTCTTTATGCAGTTCTCTTGCCTCCTTCTCCACCTCTGTTGCTTTTTTCTGCACTTCTCTTGCCTCTTTCTGCACCCCTCTTGTCTGTTTCTGCACTTCTGTTGGTTCTTACTGCATTGCTCTTGCTTCTTTCTGCACCTCTCTTGCTTCTTTTTGCACCCCTCTTGCCTCTTTCTGCACCCTTCTTCACTCTTTGTGCACCTGTCTTGCCTCTTTCTGCACCTCTCTTGTCTCTTTGTGTACCACTCTTGCCTCCTTCTGTACCTCTGTTGTTTCTTTCTGCACTGCTCTTGTTTTATTCTGCACCTCTCTTGCAACTTTCTGCACCCCTCTTGCCTCCTTCTGCTCCTCTGTTGGTTCTTTCTGCACTACTCTTGCTTCTTTCTGCACCTCTTTTTTTCCTCTTTCTGCAACTCTCTTGCCTCTTTCTGCACTTCTGTTGCCTCCTTCTGCACCTTTGTTGCTTCTTTCTGCACTTCTCTTGCCTCTTTCTGCACCCCTCTTGCCTCTTTCTGCACCTCTGTTGCTTATTTCTGCACTTCTCTTGCTTCTTTCTGCACCTCTCTTGCATCTTTCTGCAATCCTCTTGCCACTTTCTGCACCCTTCTTCCCTCTTTCTGCACCCCTTGCCTCTTTCTGCACCTCTGTTGCTTGTTTCTGCACTTCCCTTGCTTCTTTCTGCACCTCTCTTGCTTGTTTTTGCACCCCTCTTGCCTCTTTCTGCACCCTTCTTCACTCTTTGTGCACCTCACTTGCCTCTTTATGCACCTCTCTTGCCTCTTTGTGAACCCCTCTTGCCTCCTTCTGCACCTCTGTTGTTTCTTTCTGCACTGTTCTTGCTTCTTTCTGCACCTCTCTTGCAAATTTCTGCACCCCTCTTGCCTCCTTCTGCCCCTCTGTTGGTTCGTTCTGCACTGCTCTTGCCTCTTTATGCACCTCTTTTGCCTCTTTCTGCAACTCTATTGCCTCTTTCTGCACCCCTCTTACCTCCTTATGCACCTCTGTTGTTTCTTTCTGCACTGTTCTTGCTTCATTCTGCACCTCTCTTGCAACTTTCTGCACCCCTCTTGCCTCCTTCTGCCCCTCTGTTGGTTCTTTCTGCATTGCTCTTGCTTCTTTATGCACCTCTTTTGCCTCTTTTTGCAACTCTCTTGCTTCTTTCTGCACTTCTCTTGTTGCTTTCTGCACTTCTCTTGCCTCTTTCTGCACCTGTGCTGCTTCTTTCTGCACTTGTCTTGTTGCTTTCTGCACCCCTCTTGCCTCTTTCTGCACCTCTGTTGCTTAATTCTGCACTTCTCTTGCTTCTTTCTGCACCTCTCCTGCTTCTTTCTGCAACCCTCTTGCCTTTTTCTGCACCTTTCTTCCCTCTTTCTGCACCCCTCTTGCCTCCTTCTGCCCCTCTGTTGGTTCTTTCTGCACAGCTCTTGCCTCTTTCTGCACCCCTCTTGCCTCTTTCTGCACATCTGTTGCTTCTGTATGCACCTTTTTTGCCTCTTTCTGCAACTCCCTTGCATCTTTCTGCACATCTCTTGCCTCCTGCACCTCTGTTGCTTCTTTCTGCACTTCTCTTGCCTCTTTCTGCACCCCTCTTGCCTCTTTCTGCACGTCTGTTACTTCTTTCTGCACTTCTCTTGCTTCTTTCTGGACCTCTCTTGTTTCTTTATGCACATCTCTTGCCTCTTTCTGCACCTCTGTTGCTTCTTTCTGCACTTCGTTTCCCTCTTTCTATACCCCTCCTGCCTCTTTCTGTACCTCTGTTGATTCTTTCTGTACTTCTCTTGCTTCTTCCTGCACCCCTCTTGCCTCTTTCTGCACCTATGTTGGTTCTTTCTGCACTGCACTTGCTTCTTTCTGTAGATCTCTTGCAAATTTCTGCACCCCTCTTGCAAATTTCTGCACTCTTCTTCCCTCTTTTTTCACTTCTCTTGCCTCTGTCTGCAACCCTGTTCCCTCTTTCTGCACATCTTTTCCCTGTTTCTGCAACTCTCTTGAATCTTTGTGCACCTCTGTTGGTTCTTTCTGCACTGCTCTTGCTTCTTTCTGCACCTCTTTTGCCTGTTTCTGCAACTCACTTGCCTCTTTCTGCATTTCTCTAGCCTCCTTCTGTACCTCTGTTGCTTCTTTCTGCACTTCTATTCCATTTTTCTGCACCCCTCTTGCCTCTTCCTATACCTCTGTTGCTTCTTCTGCATCTCTGTTACTTCTTTCTGCACCTCTCTTGCTTCTTTCTGTACCCCTCTTGCCTCTTTCTGCACCCTCCTTTTCTCTTTCTGCACCTCTCTTGCCTCTTTCTTCACCCCTGTTCCCTTGTTCTGCACCTCTCTTGCCTCCTTCTGCACCTCTGTTGTTTCTTTCTGTAGTGTTCTTGCTTCTTTCTGCACCTCTCTTGCAAATTTCTGCACCCCTCTTGCCTCCTTCTGCCCCTCTGTTGGTTCGTTCTACACTGCTCTTGCTTCTTTATGCACCTCTTTTGCCTCTTTCTGCAACTCTCTTGCCTCTTTCTGCACCCCTCTTACCTCCTTCTGCACCTCTGTTGTTTCTTTCTGCACTGTTCTTGCTTCATTCTGCACCTCTCTTGCAACTTTCTGCACCCCTCTTGCCTCCTTCTGCCCCTCTGTTGGTTCTTTCTGCAACCTCTTGCTTCTTTATGCACCTCTTTTGCCTCTTCTTGCAACTCTCTTGCCTATTTCTGCACTTCTCTTGTATCCTTCTGCACCTCTGTTGCTTCTTTCTGCACTTCTCTTGCTTCTTTCTGCACCTCTCCTGCTTCTTTCTGAAACCCTCTTGCCTTTTTCTGCACCTTTCTTCCCTCTTTCTGCACCCCTGTTGCCTCTTTCTGCACGTCTGTTGCTTGTGTCTACACTTCTCTTGCAAATTTCTGCACCCCTGTTGCCTCCTTCTGCCCCTCTGTTGGTTCTTTCTGCACAGCTCTTGCCTTTTTCTGCACCCCTCTTGCCTCTTTCTGCACATCTGTTGCTTCTGTATGCACCTCTTTTGCCTCTTTCTGCAACTCTCTTGCATCTTTCTGCACATCTCTTGCCTCCTTCTGCACCTCTGTTGCTTCTTTCTGCACTTCTCTTGCCTCTTTCTGCACCCCTCTTGCCTCTTTCTGCACGTCTGTTGCTTCTTTCTGCACTTCTCTTGCTTCTTTCTGGACCTCTCTTGTTTCTTTATGCACATCTCTTGCCTCTTTCTGCACCTCTGTTGCTTCTTTCTGCACTTCGTTTCCTCTTTCTATACCCCTCCTGCCTCTTTCTGTACCTCTGTTGATTCTTTCTGCACTTCTCTTGCTTCTTCCTGCACCCCTCTTGCCTCTTTCTGCACCTATGTTGGTTCTTTCTGCACTGCACTTGCTTCTTTCTGTAGATCTCTTGCAAATTTCTGCACCCCTCTTGCAAATTTCTGCACTCTTCTTCCCTCTTTTTTCACTTCTCTTGCCTCTGTCTGCAACCCTGTTCCCTCTTTCTGCACATCTTTTCCCTGTTTCTGCAACTCTCTTGACTCTTTGTGCACCTCTGTTGTTTCTTTCTGCACTGTTCTTGCTTCATTCTGCACCTCTCTTGCAACTTTCTGCACCCCTCTTGCCTCCTTCTGCCCCTCTGTTGGTTCTTTCTGCAACCTCTTGCTCTTGCTTTTATGCACCTCTTTTGCCTCTTCTTGCAACTCTCTTGCCTATTTCTGCACTTCTCTTGTCTCCTTCTGCACCTCTGTTGCTTCTTTCTGCACTTCTCTTGCCTCTTTCTGCACCTGTGCTGCTTCTTTCTGCACTTCTCTTGTTGCTTTCTGCACCCCTCTTGCCTCTTTCTGCACCTCTGTTGCTTATTTCTGCACTTCTCTTGCTTCTTTCTGCACCTCTCCTGCTTCTTTCTGAAACCCTCTTGCCTTTTTCTGCACCCTTCTTCCCTCTTTCTGCACCCCTGTTGCCTCTTTCTGCACGTCTGTTGCTTGTGTCTACACTTCTCTTGCATCTTTCTGCACCCCTCTTGCCTCCTTCTGCCCCTCTGTTGGTTCTTTCTGCACAGCTCTTGCCTCTTTCTGCACCCCTCTTGCCTCTTTCTGCACATCTGTTGCTTCTGTATGCACCTCTTTTGCCTCTTTCTGCAACTCTCTTGCATCTTTCTGCACATCTCTTGCCTCCTTCTGCACCTCTGTTGCTTCTTTCTGCACTTCTCTTGCCTCTTTCTGCACCCCTCTTGCCTCCTTCTGTACCTCTGTTGCTTCTTTCTGCACTTCTATTCCCTTTTTCTGCACCCCTCTTGCCTCTTCCTGCACCTCTGTTTCTTCTTTCTGCACCTCTGTTGCTTTTTTCTGCACCTCTGTTGCTTCTTTCTGCACACCTCTTGCCTCTTTCTGCACCCTCCTTCTCTCTTTCTGCACCTCTCTTGCCTCTTTCTGCACCCCTGTTCCCTTGTTCTGCACCTCTCTTGCCTCTTTCTGCAACTCTCTTGCCTCTTTATGCAGTTCTCTTGCCTCCTTCTCCACCTCTGTTGCTTTTTCTGCACTTCTCTTGCCTCTTTCTGCACCCCTCTTGTCTGTTTCTGCACTTCTGTTGGTTCTTACTGCATTGCTCTTGCTTCTTTCTGCACCTCTCTTGCTTCTTTTGCACCCCTCTTGCCTCTTTCTGCACCCTTCTTCACTCTTTGTGCACCTGTCTTGCCTCTTTCTGCACCTCTCTTGTCTCTTTGTGTACCACTCTTGCCTCCTTCTGTACCTCTGTTGTTTCTTTCTGCACTGCTCTTGTTTTATTCTGCACCTCTCTTGCAACTTTCTGCACCCCTCTTGCCTCCTTCTGCTCCTCTGTTGGTTCTTTCTGCACTACTCTTGCTTCTTTCTGCACCTCTTTTTTCCTCTTTCTGCAACTCTCTTGCCTCTTTCTGCACTTCTGTTGCCTCCTTCTGCACCTTTGTTGCTTCTTTCTGCACTTCTCTTGCCTCTTTCTGCACCCCTCTTGCCTCTTTCTGCACCTCTGTTGCTTATTTCTGCACTTCTCTTGCTTCTTTCTGCACCTCTCTTGCTTCTTTCTGCAATCCTCTTGCCACTTTCTGCACCCTTCTTCCCTCTTTCTGCACCCCTTGCCTCTTTCTGCACCTCTGTTGCTTGTTTCTGCACTTCCCTTGCTTCTTTCTGCACCTCTCTTGCTTGTTTTTGCACCCCTCTTGCCTCTTTCTGCACCCTTCTTCACTCTTTGTGCACCTCACTTGCCTCTTTATGCACCTCTCTTGCCTCTTTGTGAACCCCTCTTGCCTCCTTCTGCACCTCTGTTGTTTCTTTCTGCACTGTTCTTGCTTCTTTCTGCACCTCTCTTGCAAATTTCTGCACCCCTCTTGCCTCCTTCTGCCCCTCTGTTGGTTCGTTCTGCACTGCTCTTGCCTCTTTATGCACCTCTTTTGCCTCTTTCTGCAACTCTATTGCCTCTTTCTGCACCCCTCTTACCTCCTTATGCACCTCTGTTGTTTCTTTCTGCACTGTTCTTGCTTCATTCTGCACCTCTCTTGCAACTTTCTGCACCCCTCTTGCCTCCTTCTGCCCCTCTGTTGGTTCTTTCTGCATTGCTCTTGCTTCTTTATGCACCTCTTTTGCCTCTTTTTGCAACTCTCTTGCTTCTTTCTGCACTTCTCTTGTTGCTTTCTGCACTTCTCTTGCCTCTTTCTGCACCTGTGCTGCTTCTTTCTGCACTTGTCTTGTTGCTTTCTGCACCCCTCTTGCCTCTTTCTGCACCTCTGTTGCTTAATTCTGCACTTCTCTTGCTTCTTTCTGCACCTCTCCTGCTTCTTTCTGCAACCCTCTTGCCTTTTTCTGCACCTTTCTTCCTCTTTCTGCACCCCTCTTGCCTCCTTCTGCCCCTCTGTTGGTTCTTTCTGCACAGCTCTTGCCTCTTTCTGCACCCTCTTGCCTCTTTCTGCACATCTGTTGCTTCTGTATGCACCTTTTTGCCTCTTTCTGCAACTCCCTTGCATCTTTCTGCACATCTCTTGCCTCCTGCACCTCTGTTGCTTCTTTCTGCACTTCTCTTGCCTCTTTCTGCACCCCTCTTGCCTCTTTCTGCACGTCTGTTACTTCTTTCTGCACTTCTCTTGCTTCTTTCTGGACCTCTCTTGTTTCTTTATGCACATCTCTTGCCTCTTTCTGCACCTCTGTTGCTTCTTTCTGCACTTCGTTTCCCTCTTTCTATACCCCTCCTGCCTCTTTCTGTACCTCTGTTGATTCTTTCTGCACTTCTCTTGCTTCTTCCTGCACCCCTCTTGCCTCTTTCTGCACCTATGTTGGTTCTTTCTGCACTGCACTTGCTTCTTTCTGTAGATCTCTTGCAAATTTCTGCACCCCTCTTGCAAATTTCTGCACTCTTCTTCCCTCTTTTTCACTTCTCTTGCCTCTGTCTGCAACCCTGTTCCCTCTTTCTGCACATCTTTTCCCTGTTTCTGCAACTCTCTTGAATCTTTGTGCACCTCTGTTGGTTCTTTCTGCACTGCTCTTGCTTCTTTCTGCACCTCTTTTGCCTGTTTCTGCAACTCACTTGCCTCTTTCTGCATTTCTCTAGCCTCCTTCTGTACCTCTGTTGCTTCTTTCTGCACTTCTATTCCATTTTTCTGCACCCCTCTTGCCTCTTCCTATACCTCTGTTGCTTCTTCTGCATCTCTGTTACTTCTTTCTGCACCTCTCTTGCTTCTTTCTGTACCCCTCTTGCCTCTTTCTGCACCCTCCTTTTCTCTTTCTGCACCTCTCTTGCCTCTTTCTTCACCCCTGTTCCCTTGTTCTGCACCTCTCTTGCCTCCTTCTGCACCTCTGTTGTTTCTTTCTGTAGTGTTCTTGCTTCTTTCTGCACCTCTCTTGCAAATTTCTGCACCCCTCTTGCCTCCTTCTGCCCCTCTGTTGGTTCGTTCTACACTGCTCTTGCTTCTTTATGCACCTCTTTTGCCTCTTTCTGCAACTCTCTTGCCTCTTTCTGCACCCCTCTTACCTCCTTCTGCACCTCTGTTGTTTCTTTCTGCACTGTTCTTGCTTCATTCTGCACCTCTCTTGCAACTTTCTGCACCCCTCTTGCCTCCTTCTGCCCCTCTGTTGGTTCTTTCTGCAACCTCTTGCTTCTTTATGCACCTCTTTTGCCTCTTCTTGCAACTCTCTTGCCTATTTCTGCACTTCTCTTGTATCCTTCTGCACCTCTGTTGCTTCTTTCTGCACTTCTCTTGCTTCTTTCTGCACCTCTCCTGCTTCTTTCTGAAACCCTCTTGCCTTTTTCTGCACCTTTCTTCCCTCTTTCTGCACCCCTGTTGCCTCTTTCTGCACGTCTGTTGCTTGTGTCTACACTTCTCTTGCAAATTTCTGCACCCCTGTTGCCTCCTTCTGCCCCTCTGTTGGTTCTTTCTGCACAGCTCTTGCCTTTTTCTGCACCCCTCTTGCCTCTTTCTGCACATCTGTTGCTTCTGTATGCACCTCTTTTGCCTCTTTCTGCAACTCTCTTGCATCTTTCTGCACATCTCTTGCCTCCTTCTGCACCTCTGTTGCTTCTTTCTGCACTTCTCTTGCCTCTTTCTGCACCCCTCTTGCCTCTTTCTGCACGTCTGTTGCTTCTTTCTGCACTTCTCTTGCTTCTTTCTGGACCTCTCTTGTTTCTTTATGCACATCTCTTGCCTCTTTCTGCACCTCTGTTGCTTCTTTCTGCACTTCGTTTCCCTCTTTCTATACCCCTCCTGCCTCTTTCTGTACCTCTGTTGATTCTTTCTGCACTTCTCTTGCTTCTTCCTGCACCCCTCTTGCCTCTTTCTGCACCTATGTTGGTTCTTTCTGCACTGCACTTGCTTCTTTCTGTAGATCTCTTGCAAATTTCTGCACCCTCTTGCAAATTTCTGCACTCTTCTTCCTCTTTTTTCACTTCTCTTGCCTCTGTCTGCAACCCTGTTCCCTCTTTCTGCACATCTTTTCCCTGTTTCTGCAACTCTCTTGACTCTTTGTGCACCTCTGTTGTTTCTTTCTGCACTGTTCTTGCTTCATTCTGCACCTCTCTTGCAACTTTCTGCACCCCTCTTGCCTCCTTCTGCCCCTCTGTTGGTTCTTTCTGCAACCTCTTGCTCTTGCTTTTTATGCACCTCTTTTGCCTCTTCTTGCAACTCTCTTGCCTATTTCTGCACTTCTCTTGTCTCCTTCTGCACCTCTGTTGCTTCTTTCTGCACTTCTCTTGCCTCTTTCTGCACCTGTGCTGCTTCTTTCTGCACTTCTCTTGTTGCTTTCTGCACCCCTCTTGCCTCTTTCTGCACCTCTGTTGCTTATTTCTGCACTTCTCTTGCTTCTTTCTGCACCTCTCCTGCTTCTTTCTGAAACCCTCTTGCCTTTTTCTGCACCCTTCTTCCCTCTTTCTGCACCCCTGTTGCCTCTTTCTGCACGTCTGTTGCTTGTGTCTACACTTCTCTTGCATCTTTCTGCACCCCTCTTGCCTCCTTCTGCCCCTCTGTTGGTTCTTTCTGCACAGCTCTTGCCTCTTTCTGCACCCCTCTTGCCTCTTTCTGCACATCTGTTGCTTCTGTATGCACCTCTTTTGCCTCTTTCTGCAACTCTCTTGCATCTTTCTGCACATCTCTTGCCTCCTTCTGCACCTCTGTTGCTTCTTTCTGCACTTCTCTTGCCTCTTTCTGCACCCCTCTTGCCTCTTTCTGCATGTCTGTTGCTTCTTTCTGCACTTCTCTTGCTTCTTTCTGGACCTCTCTTGTTTCTTTATGCACATCTCTTGCCTCTTTCTGCACCTCTGTTGCTTCTTTCTGCACTTCGTTTCCCTCTTTCTATACCCCTTCTGCCTCTTTCTGTACCTCTGTTGATTCTTTCTGCACTTCTCTTGCTTCTTCCTGCACCCCTCTTGCCTCTTTCTGCACATATGTTGGTTCTTTCTGCACTGCACTTGCTTCTTTCTGTAGATCTCTTGCAAATTTCTGCCCCCCTCTTGCAAATTTCTGCACTCTTCTTCCCTCTTTTTTCACTTCTCTTGCCTCTGTCTGCAACCCTGTTCCCTCTTTATGCACATCTTTTCCTTGTTTCTGCAACTCTCTTGACTCTTTCTGCACCTCTGTTGGTTCTTTCTGCACTGCTCTTGCTTCTTTCTGCACCTCTTTTGCCTGTTTCTGCAACTCACTTGCCTCTTTCTGCATTTCTCTAGCCTCCTTCTGTACCTCTGTTGCTTCTTTCTGCACTTCTATTCCCTTTTTCTGCCCCCCTCTTGCCTCTTCCTGTACCTCTGTTGCTTCTTCTGCATCTCTGTTACTTCTTTCTGCACCTCTCTTGCTTCTTTCTGTACCCCTCTTGCCTCTTTCTGCACCCTCCTTTTCTCTTTCTGCACCTCTCTTACCTCTTTCTGCACCCCTGTTCCCTTGTTCTGCACCTCTCTTGCCTCTTTCTGCAACTCTCTTGCCTCTTTATGCAGTTCTCTTGCCTCCTTCTGCACCTCTGTTGCTGTTTTCTGCACTTCTCTTGCCTCTTTCTGCACCCCTCTTGTCTGTTTCTGCACTTCTGTTGGTTCTTACTGCATTGCTCTTGCTTCTTTCTGCACCTCTCTTGCTTCTTTTTGCACCCCTCTTGCCTCTTTCTACACCCTTCTTCACTCTTTCTGCACCTCTCTTGTCTCTTTGTGTACCACTCTTGCCTCCTTCTGCTCCTCTGTTGTTTCTTTCTGCACTGGTCTTGCTTCTTTCTGCACCTCTCTTGCAAATGGCTGCACCCCTCTTGCCTCCTTCCGCCCCTCTGTTGGTTCTTTCTGGACTGCTCTTGCTTCTTTATGCACCTCTTTTGCCTCTTTCTGCAACTCCCTTGCCTCTTTCTGCACCCCTCTTGCCTCCTTCTGCACCTCTGTGGTTTCTTTCTGCACTGCTCTTGTTTCATTCTGCACCTCTCTTGCAACTTTCTGCACCCCTCTTACCTCCTTCTGCTCCTCTGTTGGTTCTTTCTGCACTGCTCTTGCTTCTTTATGCACCTCTTTTGCCTCTTTCTGCAACTCTCTTGCCTCTTTCTGCACTTCTGTTGCCTCCTTCTATACCTCTGTTGCTTCTTTCTGCACTTCTCTTGCCTCTTTCTGCACCTCTCTTGCCTCTTTCTGCACCCCTCTTGCCTCTTTCTGCACCTCTGTTGCTTATTTCTGAACTTCTCTTGCTTCTTTCTGCACCTCTCTTGCGTCTTTCTACAACCCTCATGCCACTTTCTGCACCTTTCTTCCCTCTTTCTGCACTCCTCCTGCCTCTTTCTACACCTCTGTTGCTGTTTCTGCACATCCCTTGCTTCTTTCTGCACCTCTCTTGCTTCTTTTTGCACCCTTCTTGCCTCTTTCTGCACCCTTCTTCACTCTTTGTGCACATCTCTTGCATCTTTCTGCACCTCTCTTGCCTCTTTGTGTACCCCACTTGCCTCCTTCTGCATCTCTGTTGTTTCTTTCTGCACTGTTCTTGCTTCTTTCTGCACCTCTCTTGCAAATTTCTGCACCCCTCTCTAGCTTCTGTCTGCAACCCTCTTGCCTCTTTCTGCACCCTTCTTCCCTTTTTCTGCACCCCTCGTGCCTCTGTCTGCACCTCTGTTGCTTGTGTCTACACTTCTCTTGCAACTTTCTGCACCCCTCTTGCCTCCTTCTGCCCCTCTGTTGGTTCTTTCTGCACGGCTCTTGCTTCTGTATGCACCTCTTTTGCCTCTTTCTGCACGTCTGTTGCTTATTTCTGCACTTCTCTTGCTTCTTTCTGTACCTCTCTTCTTTCTGCAACCCTCTTGCCTCTTTCTGTACCTCTGCTGCTTGTTTCTGCACTTCTCTTGCTTCTTTCTGCACCTCTCTTGCTTCTTTCTGCAACCCTCTTGCCACTTTCTGCACCCTTCTTCCCTCTTTCTGCACCCCTCTTGCCTCTTTCTGCACCTCTGTTGCTTGTTTCTGCACTTCCCTTGCTTCTTTCTGCACCTCTCTTGCTTCTTTTTGCACCCATCTTGCCTCTTTCTGCACCCTTCTTCACTCTTTGTGCACCTCTCTTGCCTCTTTCTGCACCTCTCTTGCCTCTTTGTGTACCCCTCTTGCCTCCTTCTGCACCTCTGTTGTTTCTTTCTGCACTGTTCTTGCTTCTTTCTGCACCTCTCTTGCAATTTCTGCACCCTCTTGCCTCCTTCTGCCCCTCTGTTGGTTCGTTCTGCACTGCTCTTGCTTCTTTATGCACCTCTTTTGCCTCTTTCTGCAACTTTCTTGCCTCTTTCTGCACCCCTCTTACCTCCTTCTGCACCTCTGTTGTTTCTTTCTGCACTGTTCTTGCTTCATTCTGCACGTCTCTTGCAACTTTCTGCACCCCTCTTGCCTCCTTCTGCCCCTCTGTTGGTTCTTTCTGCATTGCTCTTGCTTCTTTATGCACCTCTTTTGCCTCTTTTTGCAACTCTCTTGCCTATTTCTGCACTTCTCTTGTCTCCTTCTGCACCTCTGTTGCTTCTTTCTGCACTTCTCTTGCCTCTTTCTGCACCTGTGCTGCTTCTTTCTGCACTTCTCTTGTTGCTTTCTGCACCCGTCTTGCCTCTTTCTGCACCTCTGTTGCTTATTTCTGCACTTCTCTTGCTTCTTTCTGCACCTCTCCTGCTTCTTTCTGCAACCCTCTTGCCTTTTTCTGCACCCTTCTTCCCTCTTTCTGCACCCCTGTTGCCTCTTTCTGCATGTCTGTTGCTTGTGTCTACACTTCTCTTGCAACTTTCTGCAACCCTCTTGCCTCCTTCTGCCCCTCTGTTGGTTCTTTCTGCACAGCTCTTGCCTCTTTCTGCACCCCTCTTGCCTCTTTCTGCACATCTGTTGCTTCTGTATGCACCTCTTTTGCCTCTTTCTGCAACTTTCTTGCATCTTTCTTCACATCTCTTGCCTCCTTCTGCACCTCTGTTGCTTCTTTCTGCACTTCTCTTGCCTCTTTCTGCACCCTTCTTGCCTCTTTCTGCACGTCTGTTGCTTCTTTCTGCACTTCTCTTGCTTCTTTCTGGACCTCTCTTGTTTCTTTATGCACATCTCTTGCCTCTTTCTGCACCTCTGTTGCTTCTTTCTGCACTTCGTTTCCCTCTTTCTATACCCCTCCTGCCTCTTTCTGTACCTCTGTTGATTCTTTCTGCACTTCTCTTGCTTCTTCCTGCACCCCTCTTGCCTCTTTCTGCACCTATGTTGGTTCTTTCTGCACTGCACTTGCTTCTTTCTGTACATCTCTTGCAAATTTCTGCACCCCTCTTGCAAATTTCTGCACTCTTCTTCCCTCTTTTTTCACTTCTCTTGCCTCTGTCTGCAACCCTGTTCCCTCTTTCTGCACATCTTTTCCCTGTTTCTGCAACTCTCTTGACTCTTTCTGCACCTCTGTTGGTTCTTTCTGCACTGCTCTTGCTTCTTTCTGCACCTCTTTTGCCTGTTTCTGCAACTCACTTGCCTCTTTCTGCATTTCTCTAGCCTCCTTCTGTACCTCTGTTGCTTTTTCTGCAATACTATTCCCTTTTTCTGCACCCCTCTTGGCTCTTCCTGTACCTCTGTTGCTTCTTCTGCATCTCTGTTACTTCTTTCTGCACCTCTCTTGCTTCTTTCTGTACCCCTCTTGCCTCTTTCTGCACCCTCCTTTTCTCTTTCTGCACCTCTCTTGCCTCTTTCTGCACCCCTGTTCCCTTGTTCTGCACCTCTCTTGCCTCTTTCTGCAACTCTCTTGCCTCTTTATGCAGTTCTCTTGCCTCCTTCTTCACCTCTGTTGCTGTTCTCTGCACTTCTCTTGCCTCTTTCTGCACCCCTCTTGTCTGTTTCTGCACTTCTGTTGGTTCTTACTGCATTGCTCTTGCTTCTTTCTGCACCTCTCTTGCTTCTTTTTGCACCCCTCTTGCCTCTTTCTACACCCTTCTTCACTCTTTGTGCACCTCTCTTGCCTCTTTCTGCACCTCTAATGTCTCTTTGTGTACCACTCTTGCCTCCTTCTGCACCTCTGTTGGTTCTTTCTGCACTGGTCTTGCTTCTTTCTGCACCTCTCTTGCAAATTTGTGCACCCCTCTTGCCTCCTTCCGCCGCTCTGTTGGTTCTTTCTGCACTGCTCTTGCTTCTTTATGCACCTCTTTTGCCTCTTTCTGCAACTCCCTTGCCTCTTTCTGCACCCCTCTTGCCTCCTTCTGCACCTCTGTGGTTTCTTTCTGCACTGCTCTTGTTTCATTCTGCACCTCTCTTGCAACTTTCTGCACCCCTCTTGCCTCCTTCTACTCCTCTGTTGGTTCTTTCTGCACTGCTCTTGCTTCTTTATGCACCTCTTTTGCCTCTTTCTGCAACTCTCTTGCCACTTTCTGCACTTCTGTTGCCTCCTTCTATACCTCTGTTGCTTCTTTCTGCACTTCTCTTGCCTCTTTCTGCACCCCTCTTGCCTCTTTCTGCAACTCTGTTGCTTATTTCTGAACTTCTCTTGCTTCTTTCTGCACCTCTCTTGCTTCTTTCTATAACCCTCATGCCACTTTGTGCACCCTTCTTCCCTCTTTCTGCACTCCTCTTGCCTCTTTCTACACCTCTGTTGCTGTTTCTGCACTTCCCTTGCTTCTTTCTGCACCTCTCTTGCTTCTTTTTGCACCCCTCTTGCCTCTTTCTGCACCCTTCTTCACTCTTTGTGCACCTCTCTTGCATCTTTATGCACCTCTCTTTCCTCTTTGTGTACCCCACTTGCCTCCTTCTGCACCTCTGTTGTTTCTTTCTGCACTGTTCTTGCTTCTTTCTGCACCTCTCTTGCAAATTTCTGCACCCCTCTTGCCTCCTTCTGCCCCTCTGTCAGTTCGTTCTGCACTGCTCTTGCTTCTTTATGCACCTCTTTTGCCTCTTTCTGCAACTCTCTTGCCTCTTTCTGCACCCCTCCTAACTCCTTCTGCACCTCTGTTGTTTCTTTCTGCACTGTACTTGCTTCATTCTGCACCTCTCTTGCAACTTTCTGCACCCCTCTTTCCTCCTTCTGCCCCTCTGTTGGTTCTTTCTGCATTGCTCTTGCTTCTTTATGCACCTCTTTTGCCTCTTTCTGCAACTCTCTTGCCTATTTCTGCACTTCTCTTGCCTCCTTCTGCACCTCTGTTGCTTCTTTCTGCACTTCTCTTGCCTCCTTCTGTACCTCTGTTGCTTCTTTCTGCACTTCTCTTGCTGCTTTCTGCACCCCTCTTGCCTCTTTCTGCACCTCTGTTGCTTATTTCTGCACTTCTCTTGCTTCTTTCTGCACCTCTCTAGCTTCTATCTGCAACCCTCTTGCATCTTTCTGCACCTTTCTTCCCTTTTTCTGCACCCCTCGTGCCTGTCTGCACCTCTGTTGCTTGTGTCTACACTTCTCTTGCAACTTTCTGCACCCCCTCTTGCCTCCTTCTGCCCCTCTGTTGGTTCTTTTTGCACGGCTCTTGCTTCTGTATGCACCTCTTTTGCCTCTTACTGCACATCTGTTGCTTATTTCTGCACTTCTCTTGCTTTTTTCTGTACCTCTCTTCTTTCTGCAACCCTCTTGCCTCTTTCAGTACCTCTGCTGCTTGTTTCTGCACTTCTCTTGCTTCTTTCTGCACCTCTCTTGCTTCTTTCTGCAACCCTCTTGCCACTTTCTGCACCCTTCTTCCCTCTTTCTGCACCCCTCTTGCCTCCTTCTGCACATCTGTTGGTTCTTTCTGCACTGCTCTTGCCTCTTTATGCACCTCTTTTGCCTCTTTCTGCAACTCCCTTGCCTCTTTCTGCACTCTTCTTGCCTCCTTCTGCACCTCTGTTGTTTCTTTCTGCACTGTTCTTGCTTCATTCTGCACCTCTCTTTCAACTTTCTGCACCCCTCTTGCCTCCTTCTACCCCTCTGTTGGTTCTTTCTGCATTGCTCTTGCTTTTTTATGCACCTCTTTTGCCTCTTTCTGCAACTCTCTTGCCTCTTTCTGCCCTACTCTTGCCTCCTTCTGCACCTCTGTTGCTTATTTCTTCACTTCTCTTGCCTCTTTCTGCATCCCTCTTGCCTCTTTCTGAACCTCTGTTGCCTCTTTCCGCACCCCTCTTGCCTCCATCTGCATCTCTGTTGGTTCTTTCTGCACTGCTCTTGCTTCTTTCTGTGCCTCTTTTGCCACAGTCTGAAACTCTCTTGCCTCTTTCTACACTTCTCTTGCCTCCTTCTGCACCTCTGTTGCTTCTTTCTGCACTTCTCTTGCCTTTTACTGCACCCCTCTTGCCTCTTTCTGCACCTCCCTTGCTTCTTTCTGCAACTGCCTTGCTTCTTTCTGCACCTCTCTTCCTTCTTTCTACACCCCTCTTGCCTCTTTCTGCACCCTTCTTCCCTCTTTCTGTACCTCTCTTGCCTCTTTCTGCACCCCTGTTCCCTTTTTCTGCACTTTTCTTGCCGGTTTCTGCAACTCTCTTGCCTCTTTCTGCAGTTCTCTTGCCTCCTTCTGCAGCTCTGTTGCTTCTTTCTGCTCTTCTCCGGCCTTTCTCTGCACCCCTCTTGTCTGTTTCTGCACCTCTGTTGGTTCTTTCTGCAATGCTCTTGCTTCTTTCTGCACCTGTCTTGCAAATTTCTGCACCCCTCTTGCCTCTTTCTGTACCCCTCTTGCCTCCTTCTGCACCTCTCTTGCTTCTTTCTGCAACCCTCTTGCCTCTTTGTGTACCTTTCTTCCCTCTTTCTGCACCTCTCTTGGCTGGTCTGCACCCCTGTTCCCTTTTTCCACACCTCTCTTGCCTGTTTCTGCAACTCTGGTGCTGTTGTCTGCACTTCTCTTGCCTCTTTCTGCACCCCTCTTGTCTGTTTCTGCACTTCTGTTGGTTCTTACTGCATTGCTCTTGCTTCTTTCTGCACCTCTCTTGCTTCTTTTTGCACCCCTCTTGCCTCTTTCTGCACCCTTCTTCACTCTTTGTGCACCTCTCTTGCCTCTTTCTGCACCTCTCTTGTCTCTTTGTGTACCCCTCTTGCCTCCTTCTGCTCCACTGTTGGTTCTTTCTGCACTGCTCTTGCTTCTTTATGCACCTCTTTTGCCACTTTCTGCAACTCTCTTGCCTCTTTCTGCACTTCTGTTGCCTCCTTCTGTACCTCTTTTGCTTTTTCTGCACTTCTCTTGCCTCTTTCTGCACCCCTCTTGCCTCTTTCTGCACCTCTGTTGCTTATTTCTGAACTTCTCTTGCTTCTTTCTGCACCTCTCTTGCTTCTTTCTGCAACCCTCATGCCACCTTCTGCACCCTTCTTCCCTCTTTCTGCACCCCTCTTGGCTCTTTCTGCACCTCTGTTGCTTATTTCTGAACTTCTCTTGCTTCTTTCTGCACCTCTCTTGCTTCTTTCTGCAACCCTCATGCCACCTTCTGCACCCTTCTTCCCTCTTTGTGCACCTCTCTTGCCTCTTTCTGCACCTCTCTTGTCTCTTTGTGTACCCCTCTTGCCTCCTTCTGCTCCACTGTTGGTTCTTTCTGCACTGCTCTTGCTTCTTTATGCACCTCTTTTGCCACTTTCTGCAACTCTCTTGCCTCTTTCTGCACTTCTGTTGCCTCCTTCTGTACCTCTTTTGCTTTTTCTGCACTTCTCTTGCCTCTTTCTGCACCCCTCTTGCCTCTTTCTGCACCTCTGTTGCTTATTTCTGAACTTCTCTTGCTTCTTTCTGCACCTCTCTTGCTTCTTTCTGCAACCCTCATGCCACCTTCTGCACCCTTCTTCCCTCTTTCTGCACCCCTCTTGGCTCTTTCTGCACCTCTGTTTCTTGTTTCTGCACTTCCCTTGCTTCCTTCTGCACCTCTCTTGCTTCTTTTTGCATCCCTCTTGCCTCTTTATGCACCCTTCTTCACTCTTTGTGCACCTCTCTTGCATCTTTCTGCACCTCTCTTGCCTCTTTGTGTACCCCACTTGCCTCCTTCTGCACCTCTGTTGTTTCTTTCTGCACTGTTCTTGCTTCTTTCTGCATCTCTCTTGCAAATTTCTGCACCCCTCTTGCCTCCTTCTGCCCCTCTGTTGGTTCGTTCTGCACTGCTCTTGCTTCTTTATGCACCTCTTTTGCCTCTTTCTACAACTCTCTTGTCTCTTTCTGCACCCCTCTTACCTCCTTCTGCACCTCTGTTGTTTCTTTCTGCACTGTTCTTGCTTCATTCTGCACCTCTCTTGCAACTTTCTGCACCCCTCTTGCCTCCTTCTGTCCCTCTGTTGGTTCTTTCTGCATTGCTCTTGCTTCTTTATGCACCTCTTTTGCCTCTTTCTGCAACTCCATTGCCTATTTCTGTACTTCTCTTGCTTCCTTCTGCACCTCTGTTGCTTCTTTCTGCACTTCTCTTGCCTCCTTCTGCACCTCTGTTGCTTCTTTCTGCACTTCTCTTGCTGCTTTCTGCACCCCTCTTGCCTCTTTCTGCACCTGTTTTGCTTATGTCTGCACTTCTCTTGCTTCTTTCTGCACCTCTCTTGCTTCTTTCTGCAACACTCTTGCCTCGTTCTGCACCCATCTTCCCTCTTTCTGCACCCCTCTTGCCTCTTTCTGCACCTCTGTTGCTTGTGTCTACACTTCTCTTGCAACTTTCTGCACCCCTCTTGCTTCCTTCTGCCCCTCTGTTGGTTCTTTCTGCATGGCTCTTGCTTCTGTATGCACCTCTTTTGCCTCTTTCTGCACGTCTGTTGATTATTTCTGCACTTCTCTTGCTTCTTTCTGCACCTCTCTTCTTTCTGCAACCCTCTTGCCTCTTTCTGTACCTCTGCTGCTTGTTTCTGCACTTCTCTTGCTTCTTTCTACACCTCTCTTGCTTCTTTCTGCAACCCTCTTGCCACTTTCTGTACCCTTCTTCCCTCTTTCTGCACCCCTCTTGCCTCTTCCTGCAACCCTCTTGCCACTTTCTGTACCCTTCTTCCCTCTTTCTGCACCCCTCTTGTCTCTTTCTGCACCTCTGTTGCTTGTTTCTGCACTTCCCTTGCTTCTTTCTGCACTTCTCTTGCTTCTTTCTGCACCTCTCTTCTTTCTGCAACCCTCTTGCCTCTTTCTGTACCTCTGCTGCTTGTTTCTGCACTTCTCTTGCTTCTTTCTGCACCTCTCTTGCTTCTTTCTGCAACCCTCTTGCCACTTTCTGTACCCTTCTTCCCTCTTTCTGCACCGCTCTTGCCTCTTTCTGCACCTCTGTTGCTTGTTTCTGCAACCCTCTTTCCACTTTCTGTACCCTTCTTCCCTCTTTCTGCACCCCTCTTGCCTCTTTCTGCACCCTTCTTCACTCTTTGTGCACCTCTCTTGCCTCTTTCTGCACCTCTCTTGCCTCTTTGTGTACCCCTCTTGCCTCATTCTGCACCTCTGTTGTTTCTTTCTGCACTGTTCTTGCTTCTTTCTGCACCTCTCTTGCAAATTTCAGCACCCCTCTTGCCTCCTTCTGCCCCTCTGTTGGTTCGTTCTGCACTGCTATTGCTTCTTTATGCACCTCTTTTGCCTCTTTCTGCAACTCTATTGCCTATTTATGCACTTCTCTTGCTTCCTTCTGCACCTCTGTTGCTTCTTTCTGCACTTCTCTTGCCTCCTTCTGCACCTCTGTTGCTTCTTTCTGCACTTCTCTTGCTGCTTTCTGCACCCCTCTTGCCTCTTTCTGCACCTCTGTTGCTTATTTCTGCACTTCTCTTGCTTCTTTCTGCACCTCTCTTGCTTCTTTCTGCAACCCTCTTGCCTCTTTCTGCACCCTTCTTCCCTCTTTCTGCACCCCTCTTGCCTCTTTCTGCACCTCTGTTGCTTGTGTCTAAACTTCTCTTGCAACTTTCTGCACCCCACTTGCTTCCTTCTGCCCCTCTGTTGCTTCTTTCTGGACGGCTCTTGCTTATGTATGCACCTCTTTTGCCTCTTTCTGCACGTCTGTTGCTTATTTCTGCACTTCTCTTGCTTCTTTCTGCACCTCTCTTCTTTCTGCAACCCTCTCGCCTCTTTCTGTAGCTCTGCTGCTTGTTTCTGCACTTCTCTTGCTTCTTTCTGCACCTCTCATGCTTCTTTCTGCAACCCTCTTGCCACTTTCTGTACCCTACTTCCCTCTTTCTGCACCCCTCTTGCCTCTTTCTGCACCTCTGTTGCTTGTTTCTGCACTTCCCTTGCTTCTTTCTGTACCTCTCTTGATTCTTTTTGCACCCTCTTGCCTCTTTCTGCATCATTCTTCACTCTTTGTGCACCTCTCTTGCCTCTTTCTGCACCTCTCTTGCCTCTTTGTGTACCCCTCTTGCCTCCTTCTGCACCTCTGTTGTTTCTTTCTGCACTGTTCTTGCTTCTTTCTGCACCTCTCTTGCAAATTTCTGCACCCCTCTTGCCTCCTTCTGCCACTTTGTTGGTTCGTTCTGCACTGCTCTTGCTTCTTTATGCACCTCTTTTGCCTCTTTCTGCAACTCTCTTGCCTCTTTCTGCACCCCTCCTACCTCCTTCTGCACCTCTGTTGTTTCTTTCTGCACTGTTCTTGCTTCTTTCTGCACCTCTCTTGCTTCTTTCTGCACCCCTCTTGCCTCCTTCTGCCCCTCTGTTGGTTCTTTCTGCACTGTTCTTGCTTCTTTATGCACCTCTTTTGCCTCTTTCTGCAACTCCCTTGCCTCTTTATGCACCCCTCTTGCCTCCTTCTGCACCTCTGTTGTTTCTTTCTGCATTGCTCTTGTTTCATTCTGCACCTCTCTTGCAACTTTCTGCACCCCTCTTGCCTCCTTCTGCTCCACTGTTGGTTCTTTCTACGCTGCTCTTCCTTCCTTATGCACCTCTTTTGCCTCTTTCTGCAACTCTCTTGCCTCTTTCTGCACTTCTGTTGCCTCCTTCTGTACCTCTGTTGCTTCTTTGTGCACTTCTCTTGCCTCTTTCTTCATCCCTCTTGCCTCTTTCTGCACCTCTCTTGCTTCTTTCTGCAACACTCATGCCACTTTCTGCACCCTTCTTCCCTCTTTCTGCACCCCTTTTGCCTCTTTCTGCACCTCTGTTGCTTGTTTCTGCACCTCCCTTGCTTCCTTCTGCACCTCTCTTGCTTTTTTTTGCACCCCTCTTGCCTCTTTCTGCACCCTTCTTCACTCTTTGTGCACCTCTCTTGCCTCTTTGTGTACCCCACTTGCCTCCTTCTGCACCTCTGTTGTTTCTTTCTGCACTGTTCTTGCTTCTTTCTGCACCTCTTTTGCAAATTTCTGCACCCCTCTTGCCTCCTTCTGCCCCTCTGTTGGTTTGTTCTGCACTGCTCTTGCTTCTTTATGCACCTCTTTTGCCTCTTTCTGCAACTCTCTTGCCTCTTTCTGCACCCCTCTTACCTCCTTCTGCACCTCTGCTGTTTCTTTCTGCACTGTTCTTGCTTCATTCTGCACCTCTCTTGCAACTTTCTGCACCCCTCTTGCCTCCTTCTGCCCCTCTGTTGGTTCTTTCTGCATTGCTCTTGCTTCTTTATGCACCTCTTTTGCCTCTTTCTGCAACTCTCTTGTCTATTTCTGCACTTCTCTTGCTTTCTTCTGCACCTCTGTTTCTTCTTTCTGCACTTCTATTGCCTCCTTCTGCACCTCTGTTGCTTCTTTCTGCACTTCTCTTGCTGCTTTCTGCACCCCTCTTGCCTCTTTCTGCACCTCTGTTGCTTATTTCTGCACTTCTTTTGCTTCTTTCTGCAACTCTCTTGCTTCTTTCTGCAACCCTCTTGCCTCTTTCTGCACTCTTCTTCCCTCTTTCTGCACCCCTCTTGCCTCTTTCTGCATCTCTGTTGCGTGTGTCTACACTTCTCTTGCTTCTTTCTGTACCTCTCTTGCTTCTTTTTGCACCCCTCTTGCCTCTTTCTGCACCCTTCTTCACTCTTTGTGCACCTCTCTTGCCTCTTTCTGCACCTCTCTTGCCTCTTTGTGTACCCCTCTTGCCTCCTTCTGCACCTCTGTTGTTTCTTTCTGCACTGTTCTTGCTTCTTTCGGCACCTCTCTTGCAAATTTCTGCACCCCTCTTGCCTCCTTCTGCCCCTCTGTTGGTTCGTTCTGCACTGCTCTTGCTTCTTTATGCACCTCTTTTGCCTCTTTCTGCAACTCTCTTGCCTCTTTCTTCACCCCTCCTACCTCCTTCTGCACCTCTGTTGTTTCTTTCTGCACTGTTCTTGCTTCATTCTGTACCTCTCTTGCAACTTTCTGCACCCCTCTTGCCTCCTTCTGTCCCTCTGTTGGTTCTTTCTGCATTGCTCTTGCTTCTTTATGCACCTCTTTTGCCTCTTTCTGTAACCCTCTTGCCTATTTCTGCACATCTCTTGCCTCCTTCTGCACCTCTGTTGCTTCTTTCTGCACTTCTCTTGCCTCCTTCTGCACCTCTGTTGCTTCTTTATGCACTTCTCTTGCTGCTTTCTGCACCCCTCTTGCCTCTTTCTGCTCCTCTGTTGCTTATTTCTGCACTTCTCTTGCTTCTTTCTGCACCTCTTTTGCTTCTTTCTGCAACCCTCTTGCCTCTTTCTGTACCTCCGCTGCTTGTTTTTGCACTTCTCTTGCTTCTTTCTGCACCTCTCTTGCTTCTTTTTGCACCCCTCTTGCCTCTTTCTGCACCCTTCTTCACTCTTTGTGCACCTCGCTTGCCTCTTTCTGCACCTCTCTTGTCTCTTTGTGTACCACTCTTGCCTCCTTCTGTACCTCTGTTGTTTCTTTCTGCACTGCTCTTGTTTTATTCTGCACCTCTCTTGCAACTTTCTGCACCCCTCTTGCCGCCTTCTGCTCCTCTGTTGGTTCTTTCTGCACTACTCTTGCTTCTTTCTGCACCTCTTTTTTCCTCTTTCTGCAACTCTCTTGCCTCTTTCTGCACTTCTGTTGCCTCCTTCTGCACCTTTGTTGCTTCTTTCTGCACTTCTCTTGCCTCTTTCTGCACCCCTCTTGCCTCTTTCTGCACCTCTGTTGCTTATTTCTGCACTTCTCTTGCTTATTTCTGCACCTCTCTTGCTTCTTTCTGCAATACTCTTGCCACTTTCTGCACCCTTCTTCCCTCTTTCTGCACCCCTTGCCTCTTTCTGCACCTCTGTTGCTTGTTTCTGCACTTCCCTTGCTTCTTTCTGCACCTCTCTTGCTTGTTTTTGCACCCCTCTTGCCTCTTTCTGCACCCTTCTTCACTCTTTGTGCACCTGATTTGCCTCTTTCTGCACCTCTCTTGCCTCTTTGTGTACCCCTCTTGCCTCCTTCTGCACCTCTGTTGTTTCTTTCTGCACTGTTCTTGCTTCTTTCTGCACCTCTCTTGCAAATTTCTGCACCCCTCTTGCCTCCTTCTGCCCCTCTGTTGGTTCGTTCTGCACTGCTCTTGCTTCTTTATGCACCTCTTTTGCCTCTTTCTGCAACTCTCTTGCCTTTTTCTGCACCCCTCCTACCTCCTTCTGCACCTCTGTTGTTTCTTTCTACACTGTTCTTGCTTCATTCTGTACCTCTCTTGCAACTTTCTGCACCCCTCTTGCCTCCTTCTGTCCCTCTGTTGGTTCTTTCTGCATTGCTCTTGCTTCTTTATGCACCTCTTTTGCCTCTTTCTGTAACTCTCTTGCCTATTTCTGCACTTCTCTTGCCTCCTTCTGCACCTCTGTTGCTTCTTTCTGCACTTCTCTTGCCTCCTTCTGCACCTCTGTTGCTTCTTTATGCACTTCTCTTGCTGCTTTCTGCACCCCTCTTGCCTCTTTCTGCACCTCTGTTGCTTATTTCTGCACTTCTCTTGCTTCTTTCTGCACCTCTTTTGCTTCTTTCTGCAACCCTCTTGCCTCTTTCTGTACCTCCGCTGCTTGTTTTTGCACTTCTCTTGCTTCTTTCTGCACCTCTCTTGCTTCTTTTTGCACCCCTCTTGCCTCTTTCTGCATCCTTCTTCACTCTTTGTGCACCTCTCTTGCTTCTTTCTGCACCTCTCTTGCCTCTTTGTGTACCCCTCTTGCATCTTACTGCACCTCTGTTGTTTCTTTCTGCACTGTTCTTGCTTCTTTCTGCACCTCTTTTGCCTCTTTCTGCAACTACCTTGCCTCTTTCTGCACTTTTCTTGCCTCCTTCTGCACCTCTGTTGGTTCTTTCTGCCCTACTCTTGCCTCCTTCTGCACCTCTGTTGCTTCTTTCTTCACTTCTCTTGCCTCTTTCTGCACCCCTCTTGCCTCTTTCTGCACCTCTGTTGCTTCTTTCTGCACTTCTCTTGCTTATTTCTGCACCTCTCTTGCTTCTTTCTGCAACCCTCTTGCGTCTTTCTGCACCTTTCTTCCCTCTTTCTGCGCCTTTCTTGCCTGGTCTGCACCCCTGTTCCCTTTTTCCACACCTCTCTTGCCTGTTTCTGCAACTCTCTTGCCTCTTTCTACAGTTCTCTTGCCTCCTTTTGTACCTCTGTTGCTCCTTTTTGTACTTCTCTTGCCTTGTTCTGCACACCTCTTGTCTGTTTCTACACATCTGTTGTTTCTTTCTGCACTGCTCTTGCTTCTTTCTGCACCTCTCTTACCTTCGTCTGCACTTCTGTTGGTTCTTTCTGCACTGCTCTTGATTCCTTCTGTACCTCTTTTGCCTCTTTCTGCACTTCTCTTGCCTCCTTCTGCACCTCTGCTGCTTCTTTGTGCACTTCTCTTGCCTTTTTCTGAACCCCTCTTGCCTCTTTCTGCACCTCCCTTGCTTCTTTCTGCACATGCCTTGCTTTTTTCTGCACCTCTCTTGCTTCTATCTGCACCCTCTTGCCTCTTTTTACACCCTTCTTTTCTCTTTATGTACCTCTTTTGCCTCTTTCTGCACCCCTGTTCCCTTTTTCTGTACCTCTCTTGCCTCTTTCTGCAACTCTCTTGCCTCTTTCTGCAGTTTTCTTGCCTCCTTCTGCACCTCTGTTGCTTCTTTCTGCTCTTCTCTTGCCTGTTTCTCCACCCCTCTTGTCTGTTCCTGCACCTCTGTAGGTTCTTTCTGCACTGCTCTTGCTTCTTTCTGCACCTCTCTTGCAAATTTCTGCACCTCTTGCCTCTTTCTGCACCCCTCTTGCCTCCTTCTGCACCTCTGTTGGTTCTTTCTGCACTGCTCTTGCTTCTTTCTGCTCCTCTTTTGCCTGTTTCTGCAACTCTCCTGCCTCTTTCTGCACTTCACTTGCTTCTCTCTGCACTTCTCCTGCTTCTTTCTGCACCCCTCTTGCTTCTTTCTGCACTCCTCTTGCTTCTTTCTGCACCCCTCTTGCCTCTTTCTGCACCTCTCTTGCCTCTTTATGCAACTCTCTTGCCTCTTTCTGCACTTCTCTTGCCTCCTTCTGTCATAGGGTTTCTGCACACACAGAGCTATGCACAGGATAATAGAACCTCGGAATATAGTGGTGAGCCAACAATAACCCTTAGTACCTAAAACCCCAACCCAACTAGCCTTAGCGTCCCATTAGCACCAATGTACCAATGATTAGACAACGCAGAACACGGTATCTCTCTCTCTCAGGACTCGCAGAAACAAGAACACTCTTTCGTTACTAGCTCGTACCTGTCCACAACATGCGTAAGAAGAGACACTGTATAGGTTAAAATGTTTATTTCAACTTACGTGCTCTAAGATACAGTACACGTGTCAGTACTACTAGCATAATACATATGAATAATATAATCAGCATAGTTACAACTCCATAGAATACGAACGGGGAAAGCATCTCATAAAGCAGTGGATATATGTCTAACTAACATCACCACCCTCCCCGTGCTGGAAGCCAGTTTATTATAGAAATAGAAGACCTCTGGGCTTTGACTAGTGAACCCACATACCTCAGTCTCTAGATGCAAAACTACATCAGCAGACAATCACAGCTCTTCTCTCTGGAAAGGTTGTCTCCAAGTGTTTCTAGAGCGGACCAACCGCAATATTAAAAGCACACTAAGTCATTCCATGGCAGCTGTACCTAGTGTTATGTCTAGGTGTGAGGGACTGGCCAAATCAGCAAGACAAGGAAACGTTGTTATTCAACCTTGTACATGTTGTGCAGTCTGAGCCTAAAGTGAACAGGAGAAAAGGTGAAAGATAGAAAAGCAGAAAATGCAGACAGTGCAAGAAGAACTTGGCAAGAGCAGAGGTCGATAGAACAACGGCCCAGAGTAACGTGTGCAAAGGAAAGAATTATGGCAGCCAGGCCCAAGACAACTCAACGAGGCAGGCCAGGGCCGGGAAGCCACAAACCACAAGACACCCTCCCCTGGACAGTCCATCGGCCAAGACAAAGGACAAAGACAGAGATCAAATGGGCCGAGCAGAACAAAAATGTCTGTAGGCTATGCAGTCCCAATAAGGGAGAGGGACACAAAACAAAAGTGTCCATGCAAGGCAGGTCTTTCAATCCAGGAGCATGTAAGAGCAGAAAAATGCGATAGCATCCAGGAGGACATCATTGGAAGTGTCTGAAAACATAGACGCCATCCAGTCCATCAGATCAAACGAGCAGGAATGTTCCTCAGAGGACGGAGCATCCAAAAGCAATGCGGGACAGCTTGCGTGATATTCAATATAGCTCTGTTGTAGGAGATCCTGAGCAGCCGCCCAGATATCCCATTGTGCCAAAATCCCAAGTGCAGCCACACGCGTCATACAGCCAGTAACGGAACAGTCCTGTTCGTGGGCCTCTAAGGGACCCACCAACCGAACAAAATCCGGAACAGACAACGACGAATTGGAGAGGCAATAATCCATGGTCCAGGTGAAAGGACAGCGGATGCAAGACATCACAGGTTGCACGCAAGTGAAATACGCAAAGCGAAATGAAAGGGTATATGACACACTGATGGTCGCCAATGGCAGAAGACCGAAACTGTCCAGGAGTCGCTCACGGAGCAGCTGGAGGCGTTCGGGATCGAAAAGGGCCCATCGGGGAGCAGCCATTGAGCAGAAAACAGACCAACAGCAAGACACCAGCCGCCAAGGCGAGGATCAAGGGGAATCCACCAAAGACGCTGGAGAAAATAGAGTGAATGAACGCTGGTATCACACCGAAAATAGTTTGGAAGGTGGACACCAGGCCGGACCCCACAACTTTAAAAAAGTGCACCAGACCCTCAGTGTTTGATGCGTTAAAAATACGATGAATCAACTCCCCAAAATGTTGAGGGAGGTCAGTGTTCAAAAGGGCCTGTATTTCACTGTGGGTACTCGCCACCTGGAGAATGAAGGTCTCCCGGGCGGATGTGAGCATAACTTCCTCATTCAATAATAGGAGCTTTATTCTGCTCAACTTATTGAAATCTGCCTCCATGGTTGGAATGGAAGGCCAAATAGAATTATCAACGATGTCGTGAGGGGGAGGAAAAAGCACATTCTTGCAGCAGACAACTCTGTGCGAAACCGTGACAATATACGGAATGCCGGCTTGTAAGCCACAACAGTCTTCGTTATTTAAAAGCAAATAGCTACCATTGGTAAGCAAAGTAAAGGTGGGAGAAATAGCAGGAGCAGGAATACCTTTTAGCACACATGCAAGATTTGGAACGGAAACTCTACAAGCTCCGTGCAGCTTAATATGTTTACAAATAAGAGCATGACCTAAGGTTGAATCACAAGACTCCCCCGTGAGAAAAACTTCCTTGCCGTCTCTAAGGCATTTATACATGAAAGGCAAGGACCAGAGTTCATGCAGGAAGGCACTTCCCAAAGGCTGGAAACGGCCCACAGGATAATGCTTCATGCATGAGCTAAATTCAAACAAGGAAAAAGGTAAAGCGATAACCCCATGAACTAACCACACAGCAGAATCTAGTTCAGCTACAGAGAATGGTAAAGGATCCACTTTTTCAATATGTAACAAAGTGTACGATGCATCTTTCATGGACATGAACTGCTGTTTTTCAGTCAAATTAAACGGCAGAAATAGGGCGGTGGTGTTCAAGAAATTCCAAGGAACTTTACCTAACTTAAGGGTTTGCAAAGTCCACGCAAACTGCATTACTGAACGCAATTGATTCTGACCATGGTACAATATAGAAACATCATCTTGTACAATATCAACAACAGAGGACACAATATTCTCTAAAGTGTAAATGCGGGAAGCCAGGGTATTAATACTATTGTCAACAACAGCAAGCACCTTTTCCAAATTTGCTTGGTCTATTTCCCGAAGACGGGATGCAGCTTCCATTTGTGATAGCTTCCAGAGTTCATTATACGCTTCATAAATGAACCTCTTCGGTCGTGGACCATGAGGCCCCAAAACAAAGTCGGACAGATCAATGTTGCCTGAAAGGAGGGATAAATGCTGTTTTACAGAGTCTAGGGACGAATGCTGCAACCACTGTTTGCATAATTTACCAACAGAATATGTGGTGACAGTACGGGAATTAGAAAACCTCGGATCAGGCCTGTCCTGTTTGTATCCAGGAACTGAGCCGTGAAAACGCATTTGGCATGCATTAGACGATATGGGCCATACCAACCAGGGTGAATGTACAAGTGTAGAAACATTAAATGAATTGTCCTGTAACATGGCCTGCAAAGTTGCAATGGACATATTAAAACGCAAACTATCATTGGGAGCACTCGACAGGGATGGTAGGGAAGGCGCGTTTAATTGTTTAGTAGTAGCCAAACCCCAACATGTAGTCTGATAGATGGAAACGTTCAGAAACATAATTTGGGCTGGGATAAGGCAAGCCCGGTGCAAAGCCTCTGTGCCCTGCACCTGCCATGACTTTGAGCCCCAGATTGATTTCAAATCTACAGTGTCCTTCCAGTACTCATAACCACCCACAGCCAAGGCTTTCAAAAAGGAGCCAGAATAAAGTAATTTTGTGTGGGTCAACATGATTTTCTGAGTTGCTGGGGCATTCAGTTTAAAATAATAGGACCTAGGGTTAGATCGATTGAAATCAGTGAAATAGGTACATTTATTTCTAAGGGTCTGGGAGCTACCTGGTTTGGGGTTTGGGCAATGTTCCCATTGGGTATAGGTAACAGGGCTACGTAGTGCACTAGGTTTATGGAGAAAATGGTTGCCCCAATGCTGGTAGCAGTACAAATCGGCATAATTTGCAGAATTCATATACAAATCCTCGGCATTAAAAGAAGCATAATATTTTAAATCAGCAAATAATGCTTCAACGGCATGCACATCCCAATCATCAGAATGAATATTACTTTTTACCACATCACCCATCGAAACTCGAAGGACATTTGGTACATTAATAATTTCTGTCGGTCCATGAATTTGAAAGTTTACCGCATCCCATACGATGCCATCAGCAACTGGAAATGCTGAAATGTTCACAAATGTGTGGTCACGCTTCATGATGTGAGAGGAGGAATGTGGAGCCAAAGTTCCAGTAACACTGTTCACAGCAGAGCGTTCAGGTAAATAGTGACCATTGATAAGTAGAAAAAACACTGTGACAAAGCCAATGGACATGAACAAAAAAATCAGGAAAAGCACCAACCAGAGATATGTCCAGGGTGGAACCAAAAATTGTCTCTAAACCAGGATACAAAAGACTGAACTTGGACGGGACATTTGAAGAGGTCGAATCCGAGTCAAAGGAAAAACGTGTCGGTCTCAGTGGCGTTGTTGGTTGGTGTGCCACCGACTCTGTTGCGGGATAGGTATACTCGTCCTCATCAATGCAGGGGGAGGCAGGGGGTTCGAATATATTTTCAGGCAAATCAACCATCTCCATGGTAACACCAGTGACCGTCCGGGCAGGAGTGCCTCGAACACATGTCCGATAAATGGCAGGACAAGAGACCGCCGGTGTAACACTATTCAGGGTCGGCCAGATGTTGTAGCTTGACATTTTCCACTGAGATGTATCTGTTCTCCTTGCGACCAGGAAGCGGTGGTAAGATTACTGTACGTGTTCCCTTCAAGCCTAGAACTGGAACCGGTGCTCGAAAAGAGGGGCCAAATTCTTTTTTGTTCTCCACCTTCTCTCGAACGAGTTCGCCAATCTTCGGAAGCCAGCCGGCAACCGGAATCTGCAGAGCAGGGTCTGTGGCTGAAGGCAAATGTGCAAGTGCAAGCTTGTCTCGGGCTTCTTGTAAGTCCTGTAACATAGCAGAATGGTTATCTACATCAAACTTGGTGGATTGCACCGCCATGTCTAGACCATCAAGGTCAGGCACAAACATTCGTATGCCAAAAAGCATTTCGTATGGGGTCCGCCCACCCAGAGGTCTTCTAGGGAGATTATTAAGTGCATGTTGTACGGTATACAAGTGGGCCAGCCAGTTCCTGCCAGTACCTATAACTCTAGCTGTCAAGGATTGCTTTAAGTCACGGTTCATTCGTTCAACGATAGAATTGCCCTCAGGCCTATACGGAGACGAAAATTTCACCCGCACCCCCAATGAACCCATTGCGTCCTTGTAAGCCTTAGAGGCAAATGCCGGACCTTGGTCAGAATGGAAGGTGCCGCATGCGAAAATTCCCACAAAGACACGCAAATCCCTGATGACATTTCGAGCGTCAGCACTCCGTTGTGGCCAGACCCAGATGAACCGTGTGCACGAGTCCACTGCCACTAAGATATATTTATAGGCAGTGTCTGAAGAAAATGGACCGCAGTGATCCAGGTAAACACACCCAAAGGGTCTGTTAGAAATACCTAGCGAGGTCTGAGGTGGTCGTGTAACCGTGGAAGGCTTGATCTGTTGACAAACGTCACAGGAAAGCACATAAGTACGGGTGTCTTTATATAAACCACGCCACCAATAACGCTGCTGTAAGATGGAAACTGTCGCAGACACACCAGCATGAGCCGAAGCCATGCCTTCGTGCGCTGCCGTTATCAAGGAAAATCTGCGGTCCGCGTTGGGGATCAACCGATCCCCAACACCGGGTATTGTTACATAAGGAGCCTGTTCGGGACCTAACTGATAAGAATATTTGGAAGGAAAACCCCTAGGGTAATTAACGCCTTCCTGTGTTGCAGCAATAGCTGCCAATATATCGGTGTCTTTTTTAGACATGGATCTAGTAACTGCTGCTACTGAACACGTGACTACTGCTGATTTGGCAGCTTCATCTGCCAAACTGTTACCAACAGCGTGTGCGCCACCCGCTGATGGCCTAGGTGTGTACCACCTGTGTGAGCGGCAGACGTTTTTGTAATTCTGCCACTCGAACCCAAAGCGTTTTATGCTTGATTGTGTTGCCTTTAGCGTCTCTATAGTCGTTTTGCGACCAAAAGAACAGATTGTCATTATATGATTGAACACAGTAGTAAGAAACGCACACAATTAGAGTGGTCACATCAGGATTAACGAACTCAAGTGCAAGCACCAAAGCGCGCAGTTCGGCCAATTGTGCGGTACTATCCCCGAGTGTCTGAGTGTGCACTACAGAGGATCTGAACTCTCCGTTCACAAAGGTACCTGTGACAATAGCACATGCGGCTGAATAAGCATGCTTGGACCCTGTGGCCGGTTGTCCCGAACCATCAGTGTAGATCACACAATCGTAATCCTCAAGCGGCAGTAAGGACAAAGGAGGAGGATGAACGAATTCATACTGTAAAAACTCCTGAGTCTGAAGAGATTAATCGAAAATATAAGTGACGTCCGGAGATGTCAAAGATGTTGCCCATTGAATCCAACGGAGGTGCAAAGCTTTAGAGTTCGGTACACTTGCTTTGGTCACTGCCTCTAAGGCAGGGTATGGTGTTACCACCAGTATGCGTTTTCCCTGTGCCAGTGCGCGCTCTTTTAGAATCGCTATTTGCACTGCTGTTAGAACTTTTTCTACAGAGGAAAACCGCATTTCCGCGGAAGTGTACAAATGTGACTTGTATGCGATGGGTAATGTATCACCTTCGTTAAAGGTTAAGTACGTGAAACCCACTGCCCCTGGTATGATTCTAATCACCAAGTTTGTGTGGTTATCACGCGTAAAAAGAAATTTTGACTCAAGAAGGTCAGTCTGTAAAGACTGTAGTATGGAGGTATGCTCCGGAAGCCAACAAGACTTCGAAAAAGTAGGTTGTATCAAGGCATACAGTGGCTTGATACGCTGGGCGTATTCGGGAATGTATGTACGCCCGAAATTCAAAAAACCCAGTAAAGACTGAAGTTTCTTCAGATTAGTAGGAGGGCACAGAAGTGCACATTTCTCTAGGAAATGGGGGGCTAAGCCCTTACCTTCATTGTTGAGCTCATAGCCCAAGAACAAAACGGTAAATTCAGCAATGTGAGATTTAGCAAAGTTAATTTTGTAACCTTGAACCGCAAATTCAAGAATAATGCGGTCTACTCGGGTCAGATGCGGAAACAATTCGTCATCTGTCAGATAAATGTCATCTACGTACGAACATGCGTCTGGATCTATGCCGTCCAACAAAGAGACAACACGAGCGGCAAATACGCCTGGACTATTTTTGTAGCCCATAGGAAGACGCCTGAATTTGAACATTTTACCACCGGAAGTAAAAGCACACCATTGGCCACTCTCCGGGGCTAAGTTGTGCGTGTAGAATCCATTTGAGAGGTCAAGTGTAGTTTTATATTTTTTACAAACAAGACTGTCTACAAGCGCAGAACTGTGGGTATTTTGCACCGCAAAGGTCCGACAATGAGTGTTCAAATGCCGGTAATCCAAAACTAAGCGGTACGATCCATCGGGTTTTGAAACCGCGAAAAGGGGATTGTTCATAGGTGATACGCAGGTTTCGATTACTCCCTGATATTCCAACTGAGTCAGAATTTCGGAAACGGGGCCTTTGGCTTCACGTTTTATGGGATATTGGGGTTGTGGTTGCGGTAGTGACCGCAAAGGTATGTCATGGGGGGGAGATTCTTCGTCCCAACCCATGTGGTTGCGGTATAACGCAGGAGCCAGGGACACAGCCCACTCAGCTGCCAGAGCCTCCGCTTTGTCCTTTGGGACATGTCGAGAAAGCTCGGAAGGATTGCCTCCTCCCCTGTACGTGCAGCTAGAACGAATGGGGGTGGCCAATCCACCTCCGCTAATAAAATTTCATATGAAGAGGTTAGATTTTCCCCAAAAATCCCTTTAATAATTCGCTGTATATCACCTTCGATTTGAATGACAATATTATAAAGTCGGTCAGGGGTGCCACTCTGGTGTCAGCTGTCTCGACAGTAATGAATGTTTCAGTTGCTGTCGCCTCCATGTGAGGACGTAGCGCCTCCCGCACTATGGTAACTTCCGCGGCGCTGTCTAGGAGGGTTACTGCCCACGTCCAATTCAGGAGCCTCATTCTCACCGTCTGTGGCATATTTCGCTGTTACAGCTGCAACTTTCTTCTTCTGAAATTGTGGTCGAAAACGTTGAAAGTCTTCTGCTTTTCCTCTGACTTGTTGTCGAGGTTGGTCTCGTCCCTGGGAGCCTCTCGGTCCCTCCCTCTATCCTGGCGGTCTCCTCCACCGGCCTGTGACGAAGTCTGTGCCTGTGAAGAACGAGGAGAACGCGCATCAGAGATCTGAAACCTATCCGGTGATTTAATTCTCGCTCTATCGCGTAAATCATAAGTACGTTCAGAAGAGACTGAAACCGGGGATGCGCCTCTCGACCCCGGCTTCTTTTGTTACTTACCCTGTTTTTTCAGCCTCCAACTCTTTTTAGTGAAGACTGGTTTCTCATCTTTTTCAGGCTGAGATTTGGTTTGTTGTTGTTGTTGTTGCGATTGTGTTTGCTGTTTTGCAAAAGGCTTGTTGCCCAGGCTATTTCTGCCAATAGTTTTGTAAGCCTGGGTAATAATTTTCGGTAATTCGCGAGGCCTGTCCAATTCTGGGACTAAAGCCAAAGCATTTGCTACTTGAAAGTTCACGGCATCGCCCTTGACATTCGCAAGGATCAGCTCCGCTACTACTTCAAACACTCCCACCAGTCTCATCCCTAATTCCACAGCCGCTTCAGGGCCATGTTCATCCTGTACTTTTTAATTACTGAGGGGAGAACTGTCATGGAAGGAGTACCAAAACACTTAGAATATACTGCTGCGAATACCCTACCCCAGTTGTCACATGCTGTCAACTCGGGAATTAGGTCTTTTGGCAAACTAATCGTAAGAATGCGGTGTTTATCCACCGGGGTTGTGTGTGGAAAAACTGCCTCCAACTGGTCAAATTTTTCTGCAAGCCAATAAGGGAAATCATCGTTATTTTGTGGACGTTTGCCCATTACCGAATTCACCATGACAGGACTTATGATCACTCCGCTTGCAGCAGCTGGTTGGCCGGCAACTCCAGGAGCGTCTCCATGGATGCTGCCTGTAACATATCGCACTAGAGCTCGATGCACCTGCACCAAGGCCGCATACATAGTGCGCAGTTCCGCGACTGGTATAGTCATATAACGCGGATGTGGGGTGTACCAGGCCAAAACAGGCCAAGTGGCCCCCTCAATAGATAAGGGGCCTAAACGAACCGTGGTAGTCGGTTGTGGAAGGGCGCCATTAAACCAAACATGGTGCTGCCAAGCCGTGAGCGGTACTTCAAGAGTAGTATACGGTCGATAGACAGCGGGAACATTAGTGGGTTCATATTCATGGAACAGATTATCGTTCGCGTCCACCGCTGGAAAAGTGATCCAAGAGTAGAACACCTCAAAGTGGAAAGCCGGATCGGCTTGAACCACCAAGACTAGATCGACTCCCGCGTCTGACACTCCATACACCCGTAAGTGATCCCGGAGTGCTGTGCGGCTATGCGCCGCTATGTCTATACCCACCATTATTAACGGGTTTAATCGACAACCTTACAAGAGGCAGCACAAAAAGGGTTATGATTAAGAAACCTTTTTTAACAACTTCAAGCTTGAAAGAACCTACAAAAACTTCAATATAGGAGGTATCGCCATCACACACGCTTCCGGAAGCGTACGTGAGGGGGTTGTGGACAAGCACAAGTACTACTCAAGCTTCTCGTAGATAAGCTGCCCCACTCGTTGGTCGCGCCATGTCATAGGGTTTCTGCACACACAGAGCTAAGCACAGGATAATAGAACCTCGGAATATAGTGGTGAGCCAACAATAACCCTTAGTACCTAAAACCCCAACCCAACTAGCCTTAGCGTCCCATTAGCACCAATGTACCAATGATTAGACAACCCAGAACACGGTAACTCTCTCTCTCAGGACTCGCAGAAACAAGAACACTCTTTCGTTACTAACTCGTACCTGTCCACAACATGCGTAAGAAGAGACACTGTATAGGTTAAAATGTTTATTTCAACTTACGTGCTCTAAGATACAGTACACGTGTCAGTACTACTAGCATAATACATATGAATAATATAATCAGCATAGTTACAACTCCATAGAATACGAACGGGGAAAGCATCTCATAAAGCAGTGGATATATGTCTAACTAACATCACCACCCTCCCCGTGCTGGAAGCCAGTTTATTATAGAAATAGAAGACCTCTGGGCTTTGACTAGCGAACCCACATACCTCAGTCTCTAGATGCAAAACTACATCAGCAGACAATCACAGCTCTTCTCTCTGGAAAGGTTGTCTCCAAGTGTTTCTAGAGTGGACCAACCGCAATATTAAAAGCACACTAAGTCATTCCATGGCAGCTGTACCTAGTGTTATGTCTAGGTGTGAGGGACTGGCCAAATCAGCAAGACAAGGAAACGTTGTTATTCGACCTTGTACATGTTGTGCAGTCTGAGCCCAAAGTGAACAGGAGAAAAGGTGAAAGATAGAAAAGCAGAAAATGCAGACAGTGCAAGAAGAACTTGGCAAGAGCAGAGGTCGATAGAACAACAGCCCAGAGTAACGTGGGCAAAGGAAAGAATTATGGCAGCCAGGCCCAAGACAACTCAACGAGGCAGGCCAGGGCCGGGAAGCCACAAACCACAAGACACTTCTGCACCTCTGTTGCTTCTTTCTGCACATCTCTTGCCTCTTTCTGCACCCCTCTTGCCTCTTTCTGCACCTCTGTTGCTTCTTTCTGCACCTCTCTTGTTTCTTTCTGCAACCCTCTTGCCTCTTTCTGCACCCTCCTTCCCTCTTTCTGCGCCTCTCTTGCCTGGTCTGCACCCCTGTTCCCTTTTTCCACACCTCTCTTACTTCTTCCTGCGCTTCTCTTGCCTCGTTCTGCACCCCTCTTGTCTGTTTCTACACACCTGTTGTTTCTTTCTGCACTGCTTTTGCTTCTTTCTGGACATCTCTTGCAAATTGCTGCACCCCTCTTGCCTCGATCTGCACCCCTCTTGCCTCCATCTGCACCTCTGTTGGTTCTTTCTGCACTGCTCTTGCTTCTTTATGTGCCTCTTTTGCCTCAGTCTGAAACTCTCTTGCTTCTTTCTGCACTTCTCTTGCCTCCTTCTGCACCTCTGTTGCTTCTTTCTGCAACTGCCTTGCTTCTTTCTGCACCTCTCTTCCTTCTTTCTACACCCCTCTTGCCTCTTTCTGCACCCTACTTCCCGCACCTCTCTTAACTCTTTCTGCACCCCTGTTCCCTTTTTCTGCACCTCTCTTGCCGGTTTCTGCAACTCTCTTGCCTCTTTCTGCAGTTCTCTTGCCTCCTTCTGCAGCTCTGTTGCTTCTTTCTGCTCTTCTCCTGCCTCTCTTTGCACCCCTCTTGTCTGTTTCTGCACCTCTGTTGGTTCTTTCTGCAATGCTCTTGCTTCTTTCTGCACCTCTCTTGCAAATTTCTGCACCCCTCTTGCCTCTTTCTGTACCCCTCTTGCCTCCTTCTGCACCTCTGTTGGTTCTTTCTGCTGTGCTCATGCTTCTTTCTTCTCCTCTTTTGCCTGTTTCTGCAACTCCCTTGCCTCTTTCTGCACTTCTCTTGCTTCTCTCTGCACTTCTCTTGCTTCTTTCTGCACCCCTCTTGCTTCTTTATGCACTCCTCTTGCTTCTTTCTGCACCACTCTTGCCTCTTTCTGTACCCATCTTCCCTCTTTCTGCACCTCTCTTGCCTCTTCCTGCTCCACTCTTGCCTCTTTCTGCACTTCTCTTGCCTCTTTCTACACTTCTCTTGCCTCTTTCTGCAATTCTCTTGCCTCTTTCTGCACATTTCTTACTCTTTCTGCACCTCTCTTATTTTTTTCTGCAATTCTCTTGCTTCTTTCTGTACTTCTCTCGCCTCTTTCTGCATTCAAGTGGGAAGTGCAAGCTGTCAAGTTTAAAGATCTGCGTGCTCTCGTGACTGAGGTATGTGTCTACTTGTACATGTATTCTCACATGTGTTATGCATCTGAAGATGGTAGCTTAAAAAGTGGGTAGCTTCTCCTATAGGTGGTCAAATCTTCTTAGTTCTGCTCTCTCATTCGGTTGCACTGGCAGACATGTCGGACAAATTTACAGATAATGCTGTTTGAAACACAGGTATTCAAGTATTTGTATGTTTATTTGTATGTAACATGTCACTAGGTAAAAGCACAGACACGCATGCATACCTTCACAAACTTGGTCAGACTTACAACAGTGGTATGGTTAGGATTGCTGTTTTATATTTGGTAGGCCTAACATTCTGAGCAGTCGAGTAATAGTGAACCTTTCAAGAGAAAAGTGAGGTTTAAGACATCTTGGGAGAAGGATTAGTGATTAGGCTACTTTGTATGAGTCTGATGTAAGTGACAGTCAAAGTAGGCCTCTTTCTGCACCTCTGTTGGTTCTTTCTGCACTTCTCTTGCTTCTTTCTGCACCTTTCTACCTTCTTTTGCAGATGTCCTTCCTATGTAGGCATAGTTAGAAATTAGCATTTAAAAAACCTTAGAAATTCATTGAAAAAACCAGAGGTTTCAGGGACGTTATAGTTAGTATTAGCATTTAAAAAACCATAGAAATTCATTGAAAAAACAAGAGGTTTCAGGGAAATTATAGTTAGTATTAGCATTTAAAAAACCTTAGAAATTCACTGAAGAAACCACAGGTTTCAGGGACGTTATAGTTAGGCTGACATTTCACTCGTACAAAACCAAAGAAATTCGGCTGTCATAGTTTGCTGAGCTAACTATCACTCACGCTCCTGTAATGCACTGCTGATGACGTCACATATTACATCACTCATGACATGGTCAGTGACATCACTCATGACATCTGAAATGACATCACTGATGACATCATCCACTTATTATCTGATGCACCTCTTCACACCCTAATGTAACCTTTGATACACTCACTCTAAAATATAGACTACCATTCTCGAAACCATAGACACACCAATACCAGTTAGTACATACCCACTCACTGATTCATATGTGTACACACATTCACTCACTCACCCATACAGTCACTCATTCACACAGTCACTCATCTATACAGCCACTGATATATGCAATCATATACCCATACAGACACTCACACACTACCACTCACCCATAGAGTTACTCACACACCTAGTCAGTCACACAAAGAATCAATCACATTGCCATTTACTCACCTATGCAGTTATACACACACCGGCTCACTTATTCATACAGATACTAACACATACTTACTCTCTTATACAATCACTAACACAAGGACACACTCATCCATACAGTCACTCTCACAATCCTCACTCTCACATATAGTCACTTATATACTCCAACACTTACAAATACTGCCTTTCACATATGTAGTTACTCACAAATATTCCAGAGATATCCACTCACTCATGAATACAGCCATACACACACTCACTCATCCAATCAAGCCCCTCGCACATGCACTCATGAACCCATACACCCAGTGAATCATCCACTCACACATCCATGCAGGGAGTCACACGCACACCTACACAGACACTCAGGCACCCATACAGGTACTCAGAAAACCAATCATTAACCCATATAGACTCTCATGTAGCTACTCACCAACCCATGCAGCCACTTACACACCAACTGACAGACTGATACAGACATTCACACAGATTAGTCATTCTCCCATGCATTCCACAAGACACGTTCAATCACTCACTTATACAGTCACGTACTCACTAAATCATCCATTCAGACACTCATACTCCCACTCATTCTTCAAAACACCTTGGCATGTATATATATATATATATATATATATATATATATATATATATATATATATATATATAACATTCTTAAACTTTTTAGAAACACTCAGTCACTTGATGATGTCATCAGTTTTGTCATTTGAGATGTAATCAGTGATGTCATCAGTGATGTCACCGACCATGTCATGAGTGATGTAATATGTGACGTCATCAGCAGTGCATTGCAAGGGCGCATGTTATAGTTAGCTCAGCAAAATATAACAGCCGAATTTCTCTGGTTTTGTACGAGTGAAATGTCAGTCTAACTATAACGTCCCTGAAACTTGTGTTTTTTTCAGTGAATATATATATATATAAATAATTATAACCTGCGCCCCGTCATGCACTGCTTATGACCTCACATATTACATCACTCATGATATGTTCTATGACATCACTGATAAAACAAAATCACATTCAACCACTCACAGACCCACACACCTACTCACACACTCACTTACACACCCACAGCCACTCACACATGCATACAGCCACTCACACACTCACTCAGAGACCCACAAAACCACTCACACACCCACTTACCCACCTACACAGCTACTCACACAACCAATCACACACCCACTCACACATTCATAAGCTGCTCACACTCATAATCACAGACTCACGAAAAAACTCACAGACACACACAGCCACTCACACACCCATACAGCCACTCCCAGTCCCAGATCCACAAAACCACTCACATATCCATATAGCCACTCACACACCAATTCACAGACTCACAAATCCTCTCACATACCCACTTACAGACCTACACAGCCACTCACACACCCAGTCACACACCCACTCATGCACCCATACAGCCACTCACACACGCATATAGCCACTACCACACCCACTCACAGACCTACAAAAACCACTCACACAATTACACAGCCACTCACTCACCCACTCAAAGACCCACACAGGCTCTCCAAAACCAACTTACACAACCACACAGCCACTCACACACCTGCACAAAGGCTGTGATAGGCATTTATAAATTGCGATAGCCTATGTTTGTATTAAATGTGCTTTTGTTTTAGGGCCTCGTTATGAGTTTGGTAGTGCGGGAGTGGGACCGCCCCACTCTTGCACCGCCAAACCCATGTAGGAACAGCCGGCCAGATCAGGAGTTTTCTCCTGGTCTGGCATGTGGTTCTTACTTTGGCGTTCCCAGGGCAGTCCATACATAAATTACCTGGGTACAGAGAACACTATAACTTTTTAGTGTTACATCAAGATAAGTATGTATACTCCTAGATAAGGCCATGCTCATTTATTAGTCATGCCTACCTCCAAGTGTTCTTTTCTACAAGAGTTTTAGTTCATCAACCAACCACAAATAATCTCACATCTATCAAAGAAAAAAGGTGAGAGGAGTCAGAAAGTACCTCACGTAAGCACCATCCGTGGAGCTACTGGTTGGTACTCACCAGTTTGCTCACGTTGTCATCATTGGCAAAACGAAAGGGAAGAGTAGACATTTTTCCAAGTCTTAAATTTGTGTGAAAAGGCGAAGAACAGTAACGTGTAGACGATCATATCATCCATCAACCGTCTAAACCCCGTAATGTGTAAAAAGAGAAAGATTTATTTCTAAATTAAAATGAGTTGTGGACCACTAGTCCATACATACTTTATTTTCAACATTGTCCACACTCAGATTAAAAAGAACAGCATGTTTAGACCATTTTAATTGGAACGGCCGACATGTTTCATTGCCTCTCACAATTTATGGCAATTTCATCAGGGCTCGGGACGCATCTCCACCGCACTGATGCTTCTAAAAAATCAAGTGTTTGCCAGGTGGACTCCTACCAGCAACTCACTGGGGGGGTTAACAGTTTTTCCCCATAGGATAAAAATGCAGCCACCAGCAGTGTACCGCTATACCAGAGGTATGAGCTCGATGACTCCACGGGCAGTGCCTATGAATTAGGCACCGCATTGGGAACTTCAAAAGCAGTACCTGCATGGCATGGACTGCTGCAGTCCATGCCATGCCAGTACTGGTGTGCATGCACTCAGGAGGGCCACTGTGTGCCCCCCTGTGTGCATCCACATGACGTGAGGCACCAGGGGGCCCAGTAGATCCTCCTTTGTTTTCTCTCTGCCATGGTTTTCATGGCGGGCCCGCCAAGCATATTGCAGCCTCAGGATTTCTGCACAACCGCCAGGGAACGGCGGTTCTCTCGCAGTTGCAGCGGTCCCAGGGTGGCGCGACTGCACTAGTCATAATAGGGCAGTCAGGAGACCCCCACCATGAGTAGACTCATAATAAGGGCCTTAGTATTGAATGTGTGCTTCTGGTTGGGAACAGATCTTCGGATTCATTAAATTAATTTAAAAAGAAAGACTTGGTTCAGTAGTTTTCAAATATATAATAAGAATACATGTGTGAATAAAATGTATTTATACATTTTTGAAAATGTGTATTAGTAAATTGAAGTAATGAGTCAAATTGTAGTACAATCTATATTAAAAAAGGTGAAATTCACTAAAGAAAACTAAGGTTACAGGAACGTTATAGTTAGGAAATAGCATTAAAAAACCGAAGAAATTCACTGACAAAACCAAAGGTTACAGAAATGTTATAGTTAGGAAATAGGATTTAAAAATCTTAGAAATTCACTGAAAAAAACAAGGTTACAGGTGCATTATAGTTAGGTTCAGATTTTACACACACAAAACCATAGAAATTCAGCAGTTATAGTTACCTGAGCTAACTATAACTTAAGCCCTCCACAATGCACTGCTTATGACCTCATATATTACACCACTCATGACATGGTCAGTGAATATATACATATATCATACAGATCCCGTCTTTTCTTTTCTAACAGACCAAAGCTGCAGAGAAATAATGTTTATTTGTAGTAAGGCTGTCATAACACGTTTTGGCCTCATACAAGGGCGTGTTAACACAAAGGGCGACACATTATTCCTTGCATTTGTACGTGCTCATGTGATTAGGAAATCAAGGAAATCAAAGACATACTCTGTACATCCACAATAAATGTTAACCAAAAAGTGTAAGGTGCAGTTACAAAATTAATAATTTACAAATATTATGCCCATTTCATTTCAGTACAACAATTAAAAGGAAAATAACAAAAACATAATCACATTACACCAAATCAAGTAAGAATTCATTTGACACTGAGACACAATGCAAAATAAGCTAAATTTACATTAAGAGCTTTGGCATGAACTCTATTTTATATTTTCCATATCAATCAGTCACAAGAGGGAAATAGTTTCATCTTTACTCTTTTAAAGTCCATTGACTATATACCCTTCTGATTACCATAACACTGCCCTAATGGAGATGCCTATGCAGCATTGTTACAAGAGTCCTCAAACTCTAATGGTACAGCATTACAGATGCATGTGCAGGTCTTCATGCATGTCTAGCCCACCCAGGCTCTTGCTATCCAGTTCCATCACATATCTCGACTCAAGTATACACAACTCTATTTCTCTGCTGCCCCCTTGGTATTGTCTGAGTATGGCATCAATTACAAAATATTGTAATAGGTTACCATCACAAGAATGCACTTCCTCAAAATGGCATGCCACAGGATATGTCCTGCCCTTGTTCCTGTTGATCTGACATTTTGCAATATACGCTTGTGTACTTGGTGGATGGTGCTTCCCACATATACCAAAGTACAAGGGTAAATTAGTATATACACAGCATAATCTGTCAGGAGTTTCATGGGTTTCTTCGCAATGGGGAGGAGAACTCTGTTTTAATAATGTGATATTGACAGGCTTTACACCTGCTCCACTTAATAAAGCCTCTACTCTTATCCAACCAATTTGATCTTGTCGCCATCTCTGGACTGCATTTAACCGCGGCGGTTTAAACGAGTGGGTGGGGCCGCGTCGGCCAACGGACGTGCGCAGCACTACCGAGGTAGTGCTCGCGACGGCCGTTGGCCGACGCGCGCAGCGAAGGGGTTAACCAGGTTGTCTCTCATAGATCTTCTATATTTGATCCCTGTGCTCCTAGGGACTAACTCATCATCTATAGCATGGGTACTCACAAACTTTCTCTCGGGGGCCAAAGTTACAGTGTGGTTTGTGGCCGAGGGCCGCACCGGTGGGGGTGGGGTCAGTGGGGGAGGGGGGCAGGGCTAGTGCAAAAAAAAAAAACTATGACCATGAGGTTGAACACAGGCCCCTGCAGCGGATGCCTTCGTCCACTGAGCCACCAGACCCGGCATACACACATCTCTCTCTCTCTCTATCTCTCTCTCTCTCTCTCTCTCTCTCTCTCTCACTCTGTCTCCCTCCCTCCCTCTCTCTATCTCTCCCTCCCTCTCTCTATCTCTCCCTCCCTCTCTCTATCTCTCCCTCCCTCTCTCTATCTCTCCCTCTCTCTCTCCGTCTCCCTCCCTCACTCTCTCTCTCTCTCCCCTCTCCCTCTCTCTCCCTACCTCTCTCTCTGTCTCCCTCTGTCTCACTCACTCTGTTTGTCTCTCTCTCTCTCTGTCTCCCTCCCTCTCTCTCTCCCTCCCTCCCTCTCTCTCTCTCTCCCTCCCTCTCTCTCTCTCTCCCGCCCTCTCTCTCTCTCTCTGTCTCCCTCCCTCTCCCTCCCTCTCCCTCTGTCTCCCTCTGTCTCTGTCTCCCTCCCTCTATCTCCCTCTGTCTCTCTGTCTCCCTCCCTCTATCTCTCTCTGTCTCCCTCCCTCTATCTCTCTCTGTCTCCCTCCCTCCCTCTATCTCTCTCTGTCTCCCTCCCTCTGTCTGTTTCCCTCCCTCTGTCTCCCTCTATCTGTCTCCCTCCCTCTGTCGCCCTCCTCCCTCTGTCTGTCTCCCTCTGTCTGTCGCCCTCCTCCCTCTGTCAGTCTCCCTCTGTCTGTCTCCCTCTGTCTCTCTCCCTCTGTCTCCCTCTCTCGGTCTCCCTCTCTCTGTCTCCCTCCCTCTCTGTCTCCTCGGTCTCCCTCTCTCTGTCTCCCTCCCTCTCTGTCTCCCTCCCTCTCTGTCTCCCTCCCTCTGTCTCCCTCCCTCTGTCTCCCTCCCTCTGTCTCCCTCTCTCTGTCTCCCTCTGTCTCTGTCTCCCTCTGTCTCTGTCTCCCTCTGTCACCCTCTCTCTCTCTCTCTCCCTCCCTCCCTCTATCTCTCTCTGTCTGTCTCCCTCTGTCTGTCTCCCTCTTTCTGTCTCCCTCTGTCTGTCTCCCTCCCTAAGACTCCCTCCCTCTGGCTCCCTCTCTCTGTCTCCCTCTGTCTCCCTCTCTCTGTCTCCCTCTGTCTGTCTCCCTCTCCCTCCCTCTGTCTCCCCGAAATTCCCTCCCTCTCCCTCCCTCCCTCTGTCTCCCTCTGTCTCCCTCCCTCTGTCTCCCTCTCTCTCTGTCTCCCTCTGTCTCTGTCTCCCTCTGTCTCTGTCTCCCTCTGTCTCCCTCTCTCTCTGTCTCCCTCTGTCTCCCCCTCTCTGTCTCCCTCCCTCGATCTCCCTCTCTCTGTCACCCTCTCTCACCTTACCCCGCGTGTGTGTCAGCCCGGGCTGAGACAGCTTCCCGGGAACACACACAGCTGCACCCGAGTACTTCACAGGTCTTTAAAAGACCATTCACTTGTTAATGAGGCTTTGTTGTATTTTACCTCTTCTTAGCGCCCCTGCATCGGAGATGCAGGGGCGCTAAGAAGAGGTAAAATACAACTAAGCCTCATTAACAAGTGAATGGTCTTTTAAAGAATCGCCCGGCCCCCATAGAGCAGAGTCTCTCAGACTCCGCGCTGCGGTGTTTGCTGACACTTTAAAAAAAAACACAGGTACAAAGTCTGCAAGGTCCGCGGGCCGCCAAGGAAGGCTTGCCGGGCCGCTGGCGGCCCGCGGGCCGTACTATGAGTACCCGTGATCTATAGGATCTTTTTTAATCAGGTGCCAATAGTGGCATATTATTCTTCTCAACTGACTTTCTTCTCTGTAGTATGGGGTTATGAACCTGATTTTTTATACACAACCAAAATACTGTTGCTTTTTCTTTTTTTTACCACTTGTAATGAGTACCCACTTTAAAGAAATCTCTTCCCCAACTCTCCTTGTGCCATTCTTTGTTGCACTTTCTCACTGCAATTATTTAACATATGCAGATATTTTCCATAAGGGTATATTTTGTTTCAATCTTTCCTGGATGGAATATACTTGTGTGCTGTAAGGTGTTGCCTGCTGTGGGTTTTCTGTATGTCTTAGAGGTAAAATCTTACCCTCTTTAATGCAAACTGGCCAGAAAATTGACTTCAGAATTACTTATCGTACTACCCAGATGTATATTAAGAATGTTATTTTTAATCCTTCTTACAAAATTCTGTGCACTTTCTTCTGATCCCTTCCAGATGACAAACAAGTCATCTAAATAGCATGCCCACATTATCACATGTTGTGACCATTCTTCAAAGTGGTATTTCTGCAGCACCTACTCCTCCCACCAGCCCATATGCAAATTTGCATAGCTGGGTGCCCATAGAAGTGCCTGTCCTCTGCTGGAACACTTCGGGGCATATCATCAACGGCCAGCGATAATTATCGCTGGCCGTGTTTAGCGTGCAGAAAATTAACGCGGCCTATTGCCGGATTCTATCGCCCGGTGAGCGCACTATCAGCAACGTGCATCGCTGAGGCGATAGAAATCCAGGCAAAAGTGGCGGAAAGAGTCAAAATCGCCGGAATTCCAGCGATAGAAAACCGCGTTAGGGAAAACCTTGTAGATAGGGAGACGTGGACTCAGCATAACAATCCACCTCCCATTATAGATATGGCTTAGTAAGAAAAATAGCAGGCGTTACAAACCGGCGAAATACCCGGTTAGCGCTGATTAATATCGCTATGGCGTGTTAGCGATACACTTGTAAATAAAGAAAAGCTGGGTTAACGATAATATCCCATGTTGTTTCACGGGACACGCCTCCCTTGCATCTCATTAGCGATGCAAGGCGATGCGATGTTGAAGCCAGTGCTAATCCCATTGAACACGCGTTAGCGTGCTCTTGTAAATAAAGCGATATTTTTATCGTTGCATTTCGTCCGAAAACGGACGCAAATGCGGCGATAAAAATATCGCTAGCCCTTGATAATATGCCCCTTCATTATTAAAAACAAAGAAATTGTTAGTATGGTACCGCTTTATCATAATTAATAGCATCAGTGTAGGCCTGGACATGAAATTCCACTCTGCCCATGGAGTTTGCAGAGTTTTTCCCACTTCGCGCTCCGTATAGCGTGTGGAGTTGGAGCAGAGTTTTTTCCTCGCTCAGGCTGTGCAATGTTAAGTTGGCGAGAAAGGAAAATCTTACTTCAGACCACCTCCAGGGTGAGATGTCTCAACGCAGGCAGTCTCGGATGGCCACTACCGCGGGCATTGAGAGACCTTCTGTTCACATTGAGGAAGCTGCCGCTCAAGTTAAACATCTACTCGAACAACAGAAAGAAGCAGCGCCCTCTTGTGCTGAGCATGGTGCAGTTTGCGCTAGTTTTCCAGTGCGGGACAAACAGCCGGCCCTAAAAATCAGCGCGAACGGCATGACCTAACACAGTTCGCCGCTTGTAGAACTCCACGTAGCATGACATAATTTATGGTCACTTTGCAAAGTTCAGCCTAGCAGAACTCCGCAATCTCTGCCCAGGCCTACATCAGTGTATGTTTGGACAATCTTAACCATTTCATGCTCCAAAATTATCTAACAGCTTTCAACATATCCTCATGACATATACTCATATACAGTGATGTTACATCCAATGATATCAACACATAATCATCTTCCCAAGGTATATTGAAAATGCGTTTTAAGAAGTCACCAGTATCCTATATTAAAAGGGCATATTTCTTAAATGATCCTGCAAAAAAGATTCTAAAAATCTAGACATATTCTCCAAAATTGCATCATTAGTGGAAACTGTTGGCTGACTCTGTGGATTTGTGATACTCTTATGGATATTTGGAATCAAATAGAACACTGGCATTCCGGGATAATCCTTACGCAGGAACATGTATTCATATAGGGCCCGATTCACAAAAGTAATCTGAGACAAAATCCTAACTTTACGACTTTCGGTATTCACAAAAGGCATTTAGGAGTAGTAAAGTTAGGATTTTGTCTTAAGTTTGTCTTAAGTTTTGGTCTTAAGACAAAATCCTAACTTAAGTTAAACTTAAGTTAAACTTAAGTTAGGATTTTGTCTTAACTTTGTCTTAAGTTTTGGTCTTAAGACAAAATCCTAACTTAAGTTTAACTTAAGTTTAACTTACATTAGGATTTTGTCTTAAGACTTTCAACTGTTCATATGTCTCTCCTCCAGATTTCCCTTTTGATCTTTTACCAGCTTGCTGTGCATAGTATTTTTGTACTTTAAACGTTCTTATAAATTTGTAAACATCTACTCTTGTCTGTGCATAGTTCAAAGATTTCTCGGAACAGTAAGAGAGTTCTAAATTCAAAATGTGTTCCTCTGCTTTTGTGAGATTCACATCCAACAAATTAATCACTGAGTTATGACAGCTATCTATCTCATCTGTCTCCATTTTTGCTTGCCTCTTCTTTGTTCTCCACACTTATTTGATGTTTTCCTATGCCGCTTCCTAGTCCATTAGGTCTTTTTTTCTGCTCCCCTCTTGGTCTCAGATTCCAACCTCTGTGCATTTGTAAAAAAAATCAATTCATCCTCTACTGTTGGTACTTAGGATGCTCTTAGTTTTTCCCTAATCATGGGACCTTTCTCCAAACCAGCATCCACTTCCGAACACAACTTTGAGCTGGTTTCCGGAATTTGCAACTCCTTTAATTGCCTACTGCTGCCAGACAGTCTGTGTCTTCTGATGCTATCGAACCTTCAAGCAAAAGTGAAGATCTGTCCCTTCTCATAATTGATTTTGTCTTTCCTGAATTTTAATGCTTTACAAAGTTTTATAATTTCTTCTTTTTTCTTCAATATCTCTTTAATTTCCAGAATGCTTTTTTCCCTCCTTATTTAACCATGCCACCCCACTAACAGACACACACGACCACTGCTAACAAAAAACAACTAACTACTTAGACTTTCAGACGTTAGTTAGATTTAGATAAATGTTTATGGTAGAGGATGTTGAATCTCATGGTTGCTTTTTAGTGCCTCTTGCGAGTGGTCATTGAACTTGAATGTTTGATTTCTTTTAAATAAAATTATTTTGATGTTTAAAGGTTTTGTTTATATTTCTACCCGAAATTTGTTTTCATATCCATGTCTTTAAGCATAATATTAGGGGGCAATACCAAAAAATCTATTTATTTTTATCTCATAATATATGCCTTTGCATTGATTTGGCTTGGCTAAGAGGAGAGGGCACAAATCTACTATGACCAAATCACCAAAAATATAAATGATTAGCCGTGTTGGATTTAGTAATAAATGTCTTCATATCCGCGGTGGAAATCAATATACACATTGAGTAGACACACTTGGATATTATCATTACACCATCCTTGCTATCTCTAATAGGTGCCCAAGTCATTTGTAAACCAATGCATTGCCAGAACAAAAATGTGTGTCTTCATTGGTCATTACTGAATTCAGGGATCGAGACTTAACATGGACACAATCAATGACCTCCATCTACACATCGTGAACCATTCAGAATCCATAGAAGAACATGTAGAAAACCTCAAGAACATTCCACAGGCACACAGCATATAGAGTAAACAAAGAAGCATTGTCAAAGCCAAAAGAGCTCAGCTCTGAAAAGCCAAGCTAATGACTTTGACAAATGTTTTTGTACTGCAGCATACATACACATGCATCAAGACGCATGAGCTTACATGGTTGACAATCATGAAATGGGTTTTCTATTATAGAAAGCCCATTCCAAGATGGTCATTCATGCACATGTATGCATGGTGATGCATTCACGTTTGAATTGTGATGTACATAAGCATTGTGATGCATGCGTGAGTATGCATCATGGTGCATGGTAGCCTTTTCAATTCATCATTTTACCAAGGTGGACAGTCAGGTTAGAATGATAAATGGAAATGGAAATAAAAGGAAAACATGTGAGTAAATCCTAAAAAAGGAAGTGAGGAACCCAGCAGTACTCTGCAGCTGCCAGAGCATCATACAAAAACCCAAAACAAATAAGAGAAATACAAATATGCGAAGTGGATGGAAAGTGACATGGGTATCGGGGTGGTGGAGTGAAGAGGGAGCAAGGTGCAGAGAGAAGAGGGACCCTTGTAAAAAATTACATTAAATTAAACCAATGGGAGTAGGATGGGAAATGGGGCTGGAGTGTAAGGAGGAGAGTGTGAGGAGAGCGTGAATGGATGAAGAAGAGGAAAACAGAGAAAGAGCAGGGAAATACATGCACTCCTATTGAGTGTTAAAAACTATGGGCCAGATGTACGACCATAGCATTTTGCGACTCGCAAATTGCGCCAAATTGCGAGTCGCAATTTATGAGTCGCAAAATGCTATGTACAACAGTGTCTGAGACACTGCTTGCGATTCCCAATGGGGTCGCAAATTGCATGCCTCATGCATATTAATGAGACAGTCGCAATTTGCGACCCCATTGGGAATGGCTAGCACTCCCAGGGATGGTGGCCTGCTGGGGTCAGCAGACCACCATGTCTGGGACTGTTTTTTAAATAAAGCAGTTTTGTTTTTTAAATACAGCCCGTTTTCCTTAAAGGACAACGGGATGCATTTAAAAAAGAAAAATGAAACTTTTTCGTTTCATTTTTTAAGGGCAGGCAGTGGTCCCTGGGACCACTGCTTGCCCTTAAAAAATAATTGGGCATGCATTCCCAAAGGGGAAGGGGTCCCCTGGGTACCGCTTCCCGTTTGCGAGTGCCTTACCACCCTTCTAAGAAGGGTGGTAAATTGCGAGTGTTTTAGGACCGCAATTGCGGTCGCAAAACATTCTTACATAGGTGTTGGAGTCGCTATTAGGAAGGGACTCCCTTGGAACGCCCCTTCCAAATAGCGAGGCACTAACCCTATTTTGCGAGTCACTAATTGATTAGCGAATTGCAAAATAGGGTTGGTGCATGGGCACACGTTTTTTGCGGTCGCAAACAGGCCTAAAACTTGTTTGCGATCGCAAAAAACGGTCGTACATCTGGCCCCTAAAATTTGGTCCCCTCAAATATGTAGTGTATCAGAATAATGTGATACTGAGATGCACCTGGGCAAACAAACATAAGAATATGGTGAAAATCTGTCAAATCAAGAGCAGAGATAGTCAACAATGTCATCCAATCATGAGCAAGGCCTGACCCAAAGCTCACATGAGGTGTATGTTGGAAACAATAGGTCTGCCTATAGACAGCTACAGTGGTATGTATCTGAGAACTAAAAATAGCCAGACATTGAAGCTTGCTTCTGCGAACATGCAGCCCACCCCCAATGGATCCCAGCTTCATTGCACACGTAGCAGGCAACCTAAAAAATATGGAAATATTTTGGAGGACACTGTCTCATCCTCTTACAGCTGTACTAAAGAAACAGTAAAGTGCCTACCCTCCAATTAACAAAGGTAAATAAAACACATAACAATATGCCCCCTTCCCCTCTCATTCCCACGGGTCATGACATGTAATTGGATAACCTAGTAAAAGGACTCTCCCAAATTATGGTCATTACCACATATAATCATGTCATGACTGATTCTCTTTCAGGCATTCAAAGACCAAGAAATTTGTTATTTCAAAGAAACATCCATCTTTGTTCAGTAAATGCTTTTTTTCTAGAAAATAATATATTTGTCCCCAAATCCTGAAACTTCCACAGTATCCACTAAATACCATAGCCGCCAATTTTTGCCTTGAAAGAGTTTTTGAAGCTGCTCAGAAGCTTTTGCAGTTTTCGGTGACGTGCATCCTTTTAAACTTTTGTCAATACACTAAAGTCAGATATTGCCGTTTTTTATGCAATTCAGCACAGGAGCTGAATTTGCTGAGCTGTGTTGTGCAAGACGGAAAATCCAGTGCACAGCCATATCTATAAAGAGTGGCCAGAGGCTGTCTTCACCAGCTGTGGTGCTCTAATAGGCTGTCTTGCATGATGCACAGCCTTGCAGAGGTGAGTGTATGCTGCCTAGTGTGGGTTTTGTACTGAAGGGATACATTTCCAGTACAAATTCCAATGTCTAAACAAACATAGAAGGATCCCACGCATTGGGAATGAGATATGAACTTCGGCAATGCAATGTGTAGTTGTTTTGACACAGGAAAATATTTCTTCTTGTTAGTGCCTGCTTTACAAAGCATTCGTTTTTGCTGGCAAGACAGATCTGGCCATCTTATACTGGGGTTTGCATCAACAATTATGTCCCAGTAACGCCCACTTGTTGAAAAGCAAGGCAAAGTTGGAGCGTAAATATCAATGAGCTGCTTTGCATGATTTTGCAGCTCTTTGTGATGGAGCAAAGTGTTGGTCAATCTAGCAGGAAGTTCAACCAAGACCATTTCACATGATTTCGATGTTTGACCAAATCTGTGCATGCAGGGATAAGCAGCAAAAAGAAAAAAAAAACTGTTTTAAGGAACTACTGGTTTTGTAGTGTTAAGGAATTATATTTTGCTAATATATTACATTAGGCTAAGAAGTGGGGAAGATCCTAAGTAATGAAAAGATAATGATGGAGAAACCATACCGAACATAATGGTTGTTACCCCACCGGTAAAACGATGTTTTCTCTTCCATCTTGTGGATAAGGTTTGCTAAGCCCTTCTATCACATTGTTTAATGTGTTGTTTTTGTTTTCTAAGAGCAATGTAAGTTAAATTGGGTTCGACTGAACTGGGTGTTTATCTTTTACCTGAACATTTCTCTGGAGTGAACTAGTTGGCAGTACTTCAAACGGTACTATGCAGATGGGGCTTCTGAAAAATATTTGTAGATTAAAAAGGTTTCTCACATCTGAAAAATATTTTGAGAATTGTAATATTTCAGTCTTTGATGTGATTTTCCTTCAAGTCAGAATTTAGCATTTGTACCTCCGTGTGAGCAGTTTTATTTGGTAAACAACGTTCTGTGATATAAATCTAAAGTTAAGTAAAAGTGGAAAGATGATATAAATAATAAAAATAGTTAAAAAAAATCATGTGTTCATGTCAATAACTCTTCTTTTGAATCATGAACATTGCTATTGGTTTTATTTTACTGGTTGATTAATGAATAATTGAAATTGCAAATCGGCTCCTTTTAGATATTTTTGTTATGACCATTGTTCTGAGTAGTAAGTTCCAATGCTACATAATGTTAATTAGAGAGAAACATCTATCATCCAAACATTGAAGACCAATGAAAGGAAATTAAGCGCTAATCAGGTAAAAGATCTAGCAGCAGCTCTGGGACCAGGGTTGAAAGTTAATTTATTTGTATGTATTTCTCTTGCATTTGATTGCGCATAAAAACAGAAGACATAGGGGGGCGTGGCTAAGCACTGAAGCGTAATGGCCGCCTAACGCTGTAGCTCCGTAAACCCTGTCCCCACACGCCTATCCGCCACACTGATCCGCTCCCCCCGAGGAGGAGAAAAGACACCAGAGGTATACCGGAGGGGATTCCTTCTGACCCCGAAACCAGCAAACGTCTGTGCCCCGAGAAACCGGAGCAAACGGAGTGGGGCCTACCTGCAGCGCTGAGACCGGGGAGCACAGTGCCGGTGGGGCCGCGGCGGTGAGGGGGCGGAGCCGCCTTTCCCGGCCGTAGCCACGAGCCTGGCGAGGGGCCCTGAGATTCACCCGCGCTCCGCGGCGGCATCGGCGGAGTGGGCGTCAGGCGGTCCAGGCAAGAAGCACCTGCAGCAGCCCTCACCGTCCCGAGGATCGACTCGGAGGCCTGAGATGCCATTGCTCCGCGAGGCAGGACCGGAGCACTGCGGCGTGACCTGGAGGTGAGGCGGGGGGCCCGAGTGTCTTGGGGCGGTGCCCCCGAGTGAAATAATCGGTGGACCTTGTCCTCCCCTCCCCCCCCTCGCTGAAGTGTCCGCAATCAGCTGCGGGTCCTGTTCCCCCCCCTCACTGGCATACTGTGAGGTGGCGCCGGGGACTCATAGCCACGGCCCAGCCGCCCAGTCGAAGAGACAGGGAGAGTGTTTGTGCCGGCCGGCCCTGCGCCTATCACCAGTGGGCCTCTGCAATATCTGGCAGGGTGAAGCGGGCGCTGGGCTCCCACATATGATGCCTCCTGAATCAGCGCTGCCGACCATAAAGTGATCTGGGTGCGCGTGGACCACATACCAAGATCCTACAGTCGTGGGCCCCTCCCCCGCCTACACAATTAGACCACTGGCCGGACACATTACCAGTCAGCACCCCCCTGACTACCGGGGCCATAGACGCCTCGTTTAATTCCACCGCAAGCCCTTTGTGCGGCGAGGAGCGGACAAAATGGAGAAAAGCAAGCCCCCGGGAACGAGAGGGTCAAAACCAACACAGACCAATAAACTCGACTGATACACGATGCCCAAAGACATGCTGCAGGGCCGTAAATCCAGAGGTACACCCCTGGGGGACCCAGAAGAAGAGGAGTGAGAACTCTCCCTCAAAGACGTCATGGAGGCCATCACAAGCGTCAAGACCTCTCTTGAACATAAAATGGACACTATCGCAATTGACGTGAACCTAATAAGAGCAGACCTAGCCACATTTAAGGAAAAGGTCAAACAGGTGGAAATCGCTATGACCAGCCTGACGGGAGACGTCGCACAGCTTCAAGGGGAGGTCTCGGACCTACAGAATTTCCGTAAATTCACGGAAATGAAACTGGATGATTATTAAGGGCGCCTACGCCGCAACAACCTACGCATTCTGGGAGTTCCGGAACGGGCGGAGGGGCAATCTCCGGACCTCTTCGTGGAAGACCTTATCCTAAAACACCTCCAACCCAAGGGCCTCAGCCGATTTTTTGTTATTGAGAGGGCTCACAGGGTACTGGGGGGGCGTCCGAAACCCGGGGCTCCTCCGCGCCCTATGCTGGCGAGAGTGTTGAACTTTCGGGACAGGGATGTAATTCTCCAAAATGCTAGGACAGGAGCTCCACTCCACTATGACAACGCAGACATCACCTTCTTTCCAGACTTCACTCAGAGGGTGCAAAGATGAGGCGCACTTTCCTTGTGGTGAAGAGGGAGCTTCGAGAGCGGGGCCTGAGGTACTCCATGTTGTTTCCGGCACGTTTGCGGGTCGAGGCGGAGGAGACGGACGTGGTTTTCGAGCACCCTGAAGAGGCCGCGGACTGGATTGAAAGCAGGAAGATCCCGGGCCCACCGGATAGTCATCCCAGAGAGGAGACTTCGCTGTCCCCTATCGGATGAGACATGGTGGTGGAGAGTGGATGTCACTGGGACATTTTGGCCCTTAACCGATCTGGGTTAAGCACTGGGCGACTGCGCAGTTGACCTGGAGGGGACCTCTTCGTGACTGTTTAAACTCCAACCATTGAGGTGTGCCTTTTCCTTGGGGTTACAGACTTTAATTTTTACAGGGGACAGAGATACGGACAGCCACACCCCTATTTTTTTCTACCTTTAGTTTTTTGCTAGGGTGACAGGCACTCTGCAAGTTTGAAATGGGCAGTTCTACGCCCAGAGTGCAGGGCAGCAGGGAGGGGGGTTGTTGGGTGGGGGAATTTTTGTTTATAATTTGTTGGAAATTTTGCATCAGTGTTAATTATGGTTTCTTCAACAGAGGGGGTGTCGACTTTGTTCCTCCTGGCATTTCAGAGTCTATCAAGTTATACAACAATGCAATCACAGTACATCAACATTGACGACAATGTGGGACAGAGTGCAACCCCTACACCACAGGACAGAGGACACAACTGGTGCCTCTCGTGTGTAGAAACTGGCCAATCACATCTGGCAATGCATGACAATGTGAGATGATAATGTACGAGTACAACCACACATCCGTCATGTAGTCGAAATATCCACTGACTCCCATCAAATAGCCAGCTACACCAAAACAGTCACAATGTACACCGTCATGCAGTCTGAATGCAAAAATCCACAATGCGTCAACATACATGGAACACACTGTTAACCTGCATCTCCCCTTACATTGCAGAGGGACAACCAACACCTCCTGCAGAGCAGACCACACATCTCTTCAGTGATGATGAAGAGGACACCCTGCCCATTTGCCCAGACACACTCCAACGGCTCATGGACAGCCTCCTCACCCCACCTCAAGGAGCAGGGCAGCCCAGCTGCATCGGGGTGAGCCCACACCCTGCACAGACCACACAGCAGGAAGCACACACCACCACGGCTGCCTCCCAGGACCCCCACGACCAACACATGGATTTCAAATGCCGTGTGTTAGGGTGCCAGGAGAAGATGGCAGATCAGCTGCGGCTGGGTTTTGACTTCATGGCAGCCAAACTCGATGCCATACGTGGGTGCCTGAGTCCCATCAGGGAGCACCTACAGTCCCCAACGGATACCCACTGTCCGCACCATGCCCACCAACAATCCTTGGTTGACATCGCTGTTTCCATTACTCGGATACAGGAACTGTCTAGGCAGACAGGCTCCAGCGATGACAGCACAGAGTTGGCACAGATGCGGAGGACAATGGAGACCATGGAACCGATGCAGGCTGGAAGTATGGCTGCCACTGCTGAACACCAGCGAGATGTAGCTGTGATCTTCCATCCCTTGCAGATCCTCATCTTGCCACTGCTGCCACTGAGCCTGTTCCAGATGACTGCTGCAGGAACCTCAACACACACATCTCTGACCCCGGATGTGTCAGTGGCACACAGTGATGCAGCCCCATCGCCTTCGCACCCTGATGTGTCAGTGGCACACAGTGATGCAGCCATTACACCGCCACACACACTGGACACACCCGACACAGAACAAGTATCAGAGGAGTAAGATGTGGATGGTAACTACTGTGTGAGGAAGGAGGCAGTAGCATCCATCACCTCCATATGGCTTGCCCTGCCTGGCTCTGCCCCATGCATCATGCCCTGGGACAACCCCTTCCACTGACCCCCTGAACACTCTGCGACATTCACCCGGACCCCGACACGGACTGCCATATCTCCACTGCTTGACAATTACACAGCAATCCTGCTGCGGACTGCAATCCCCCTCTTCCAAATCAATTTTCAATGCCCAAAGGACTCTGGTTGGCCCACCACTGGGCTTCCATGTTATGTGGGCTTGGATGGCCATGTACAGCTCCCTCTCCGTCATTCGCCAGAATGTGAATAAAACATTCAAAATCATGCAGATGTGTCATGACTATGTTCACTCACGTATGGAAATATGGCTAGATGTAAGGACAAGGATTGCACAAGAAGGTACACCCTGGTAAATGACATCAATGCTCATGCTCATCCCCGAGACACATGGCCAATTGGATGACTGTGAAGGTGGGTACTGGCTGTGTCCCCATTGCACATTAGCAACAAACTCCCAACCCCCCAACGTAGGCACAGGTCCATGTCTTGAATAGGGCTGTGTGTAGGAATGACCAAATCGGTAGCAGGCCAGAAGTGGTGTCCTACATCACATGTGACGACAGAACTTCACGTCACATACCTACTCACACACATCTGTGTGGACACATTCTGAAATGATTAATGACATTGCTCAACATGGTCAGAGGTTGGACACCATACTCACATTGCTGAAGACACGTAAGAGCACAGGTCTACCAGCAACTCTCCCAAAACAATGTCAGGCTCACAGAGGTGGTGCTGTCAGAAGGGACCCACCCCCATTGTACATGCGTCAGTCAGTTCCTCCATGTGTAGGGACGATGCTCATTGTGGCACACGAGTGGTCAATCTAATAAACACTCATCACAGTTAGACACCAGTGGTATTGCGTAGACTTTATTGGCATGTGCGTGTCAGTACGGACAAGGCAACGGCAATCAAGAGGCAGGGACATGCTTAAGACACTTACACGCAGCATGGGTACATGTCGAGGGGCAGGAAATGGGGGTGGAAAAATTAACCCCAATCATCACGGATGGCAACGGTCTCAGCCCACCTTGCCTTGCTGGACGAGTCATGTGTTGTTTGGCGTATGCCCATTGCCCCGTGGGAGGGGGCACGACTTACAGCCCATGGGGTCTGCATAGTGCTCTGCCACCCAACTGCGCCGACTGTCTGCTCTGCTGACAGTGATCAGGTGAAAGGGTCCGACAAGTTCACAGGTTGTGCTACATTGCCATGTGTGTACTCTCCCCCCAGCAGTGTGTCCGACTTGGTAACGTTGCCAGACGACGCTGTGCTGCTCCGACCATGGAACTGCAACATCTTGCACAGGTGTGTGTACACACGCGTAGTTCCACGCACATGCATTCAGAGCCCAGACGAAGGCAGACATGTCCTCTGTTGTGGTGGGATGTGGGTACATTCCCCACGATGCTACAAGGTGTTGGGATCAGTGCTGTGGGTGACAATCCGATGTGGCTGCAGGGACGTACTTACTCGTCCATGAATGCCAGCGCAGCTTCATGGGCAATGTGTTCCAATAGTACGTCGTTGTCGGGTTCAAGGAACACCAGGGTGAGCCAATCCATTAACTGGTCCGGGCAGATGTGCTCAGTCCACACCATTTCCCCAATCCGCAGCACAGCTCAATAGGGGAGCGCCTGGATGTGGTCACTGCACACGAGGAGTTGTGCATTCTCTCATGCGCAACTGCCAGCACATACGCCAAGGATCAGTGCATCCCATGCACGGCTATCCAGGTGACACTCCTGTTGGTGGGCCAACAGGGGCGCACTGTCAGGTCATAATCCAATTCAGCTACGGTTGCGTTGGATAGGCAGACCTCCATGGGCCACTCGAATGTGCATGATCGACAGTGGAACCAGGGCTGGACGCAGGTGACGTAGGCAAGATGGAAACTCCGACGGAAACTGATTCGCAACACTGCCATTGGCAGGGATCCCAACAGATGCAGCATTCATGCACGGTACAGTTCCACGTGACAGGGGTTGTGCATGTGCCCGGGAATGCCGGCCATTGCGTTTGTTGGTCTCGTGGCACTGGCACTCGTCTGACCGGCGGGTGTTCGGTGGACGATATGCCACAGCTCTGGGCAATGAGTTGTATGTGTGTGCAACGTTTGTACGTATGGGTAGTTCTTGACAATGTGTCAAGGGCATCCCTTGCAGGTGTCGGTCGTGCAGGGACAAGTGTGTGTGGGGTGTAGGCACGTTGGTGTTTCATTAGCACAGTTCGTGGTGTGGGAGTCGTCGGAGGCTGGTATGGTATCTCACGCAGGGTGTGCCAGCCGCATTTAGGACCAAGGTCGGGGGTTTGGTTGGCCTTGGGCCTTGTGTGTTGAGACAAAGGTGCTTTCATTCCTGATTTTCACCCTGCTTGCATGTCTTAATTGTGATGTGGAGTTCACGCTGACTTTGATGCCAGGCCTATGATTTGTGGTGCGCAGAGTTCGAGACACATGCAGCTGTTGGCATGTTTGCATGAGCCAAGGGCCCGATTGGCCTTGCGCTCCTTGTTCAGTCTCTCTCTCTCTTTCTGTCTGTTTCTTTCTCTCTCTCTCTCTCTTTCTCTCCCTCCCTGTCCTTTGATGGGTGCCTGACACACCTTCTTATCTTGGGTATTGTCTTGCAGGCTGTGAGTCACAGTTTGTCCAGGGATGCCCCGCCATGACTCCTCAGGATAGTTGTTTGGTGACGAATTAGAATGTGACATTTTGTTTGGTCTTTCAATGGTGTATGTATGAATCAGGATCTCAGTGCGCACATGTATGTTGATTGTTGCAATTGTGCGACATCAGGCGGGTGCTTGTGTTCATGTTTCCGTGCAGTTGATGTGCTGTGTCTTGGTCCGGGGGAGATGGGGGTGCCCATGGTGGGGCCCGGGGGGAGTCCTGGGGGTGGTGGCAGTGGGTGTTGTGGCCCTCTTGGGTGTCCGGCACGCATGTTCAGTAGCTTCATGGCATCTGTTGCCCTTCAGGTGTGGCTCTGGGCTGGGCTCCATTTTGTGGTGCTAGCTGTGCTCTGACTTTGCACCAGGTCAGGGCAGGTGTTAGATTCCTGCTGTTAACGCGCCTTATCACCTGTTTTGTGGTTTTATCGCTGATCGGGCTGGTTATTGCGAAGGTTGAGGTGTGGTGTTGTCGCTGGTTTTTGCCCGGGAACGCCTACTCTGCATCTCATTAGCGATAGTTGCAGGGGTCATCTGTGGCGATGTTTTTTGAGGATGCTTTCGCAGGTAAACTGGTGTTATGGGCTGTTAGCACCAGCTTGTGAATGTTGCGATACATTTATCTCGACTTTGGCAGCGATAAAGTACTATTAACTCGGCGATAGCTCCTTGAGAATATGCCCCAAAGTCTTACTCTGGAGCGAATTATGAGATGCGCACCAGTATGCCACTATTAAAAACCCTACTCCTGATGCACAAAAGCATTGCAAATTTTCTAAAAGTCGGAAATTACTTTTCAACAACGCAAAGGAAATTTATAATGCTTGAGGAAACTTCGAAATGCATTATAAAGTCACAGCACAATGTTAGTGTGTAATTGCATTTCACGTTCATTAGCGAAAATGTAAAGATATTAGCGACTGGAAATTGGAATCCACTTTACAAAGCACCATGAACATTGATAATGAATACAAAGTTTGCAAGCAGTGCAAAATTGTGAGTTTAATATTCAAACATTGGACTAGTATGCAAACTGCAAACTATAAAAAGAAGCTCACATGCATCACAACTGACCGATATAGCTAGACCCTATTATGGGCCGATTATGAGTCAGCTGTAAACAAGAGTGATAATCTGAAAGAAATTGGTAAGGCTGGAATTTGGAAAAAATGGGTTTGCATGGTTATTCCCCTCTCCCTGGGGATTTGCTTATAATTGCATGATTTTTATCACTGGCGTAACGAAAGTTGAGGGGGCCCCCCTTCAAGGTACATGAAGGGCCCCCACTCCATATTTAATATGAAGCTCTAAGGCCTGAGTACTGTGCTGAGAGGGCCCCCTGCAGCTTGGGGGCCCCCCGCACCACGGGGGCTGCGGGGGCCTGAGTTATGCCAGTGATTTTTATAGTATGTTTTCGCACACTACCAGTCTTTTGCAAAGTTTCCGTCCAGCCAGTACTGTGCATCTCTTAGTAGTATGATATACAAGTGCAGGACGAAACTGTGGAAGAACGTGCCTGGAGAAATGACGTCACTCACAATTATTTTTGGCATACATGAACAACAATTTTAAAAAGACACACAACAGATAATCTTTAGACATGTGATTTGACTTTATTCACCTTACTCCAACAGATGCATAGACAAAAAGTTCATTCACTCCAACAGATGTATAATAAACATGTCTTAACTATAACTGACATGAACTTCAAAAAATGTAAGCACGTGCAAATTGTACAGTAAAGATTGCCAATATTGTCATTTGAGTTGGGAAATTGTAACCAATGCCTCTTACATTTATGTTCCAATGGGCCAACATCACTCCCATGGCTTTCTCCCCATATTCTACAGTGGTCCCTGGGGCTTGAGCATATGAAAGGTAGCAAACTTTCAATACTTGATATCTCACTTTCAGTATGTCAGAAAGTTTGTGGGTGTTGCCTGTGACTGCAATGTGAGTAAGCCTGGGCGGTGAACTCCACTCCCCTTGCAGAGTTTGAGGAGATTTCCGCACTCCGCGTTACGCGGAGCTCACGGAGTCCGCGGAGTGGAGTTTTTTCCCTCTCTCGCGTTCATCAACGTCAAATTGGCAAGCTCGAGCGAGGAAAATCCACCTCCCTGCGAGATTTTTCCTTGTTCGAGATCGGCAACATCAAGTTGGCGAGCGTGGAAAATCAACCTCCCGGCGAGATTTGTCAACACAGGCGGTCAGATTTCTCATTGCGAGTGGTCGGGTATGCTTGCGACCGCTTGCGTTGAGAAACTGTCCGCTCGCGTTGACAAAGCTGCAGCTCGAGTAAAAATCTACTCAAGCGGCAGAAAGGAAGTAGCGCCTGCTTGCGCTGTGCATGGCAACATTCGCGATGATTACACAGTGCAGGCAGGCACCTGGTACTATAAATCACCGAGAACAGCATTCATCCAATGCACTCCGCCGCTTGCTGAGCTCCGCTTAGCGCGGCAGAGTTTTTTTGCACTTTGCGGAGTTCCGCGTAGCAGAACTCCACAAACTCTGCACAGGCTTAAATGTGAGGCTTAAAAATACAATAACTCTCTTGCTGCATCTGTATTGACCCTGACAAGGTACTCACATAGTCTGAATGTGTATACGATGAGGAAGTGGTATCACTCAACTCACTCACTGTCCCATTTTTGGGTATGCCCCTTTTTTAGGCATGCTGCAATCTGGGTATGTGTGAAGGGTCTTCTCTACTATCTCGGTCACTGCCTACTTACTGCCCTGCTTCTCTTCATGCACCTATTGCTTCTTATCACAACTTACCTACCTAAAGTTACTTGCAATTTCAGCTATCAAGTGACCAGTGAAGTTCAGGACTCGCTGCTGCCACTTCTGCATATTTAACATATTTTTCAAAGACACAAATTGGTGTAACTTTAGGCTCCTATTGCTTCATTACATGGATGGAGGACAAGCACACCATGCCTGTGTGCCACTGCTTAATGGTAATTGTTTTGTGATTTCTAGCCTTGATTAATGGCTGCAGAGCTTGTGCCTGCTGTTGGTGAAGTGATCTTCTCCACTTGCAGGTTTACCATAACCAAAGTCTCATCCTTCTGTGCACCTCATGCTACAGGGGTCTTGAAAAGATGTAAAATGTTATTTGTATTGCACATAACACACCAAGATGTTTGGTTGACTGTATATGCAGAATGCGAGTGTTGGGTTGTCGTAATTTAAGATAACAATATAAGTTCATACAATCAGTAGGATATTGCAATGCAGATAATTGAAACTTTATGTACCATATTGCATTGCTCTGATGTCATTGCATCCCAGATTGGAAAAAATCTTTACACACTGTTAATATGGAATTGGATGCATTTGTCGATGAAAATGACATCTGGTCCTTATTAATAGATTTGCCCGCTGTTAACTCTACATCAACCTCAGTTCAAAACTATGTATTCAAGCAGGCTCTCAGGTCAAGGCCCAGGATTGCTGATTAATAGGTCACTGGTGGGAGGGTGCGAAGCTTGCAGGCTAACGCTCAGTAGGAAACTACTGATCAATCCCACAGATAGGCACAGCGACAACACAAAGGGTCAAAGGAGGTTGCCCTAATAAGGCACACATGGCTGGAGGGGGTACACGCATTCCTAAAAACACCATAAAAGTCAGATGCCACATTCGTTAGAAACACATAGCCAATCAGGACCTAGCACACATATTGATCACGTGCTACCCATGCCGGACTTCTGGACACGTTCCCCACTGGCTCATTGTGTCCACACGAAGTAGAGACTCACCGGTGGTAACCATTTGACAATTAATGTATGACTCCAAAGGCAGCAACCAACATTCCTCACCACATATGGTACGCTGGAACCTTTTACAACCTGCTGTATTCACGAGGTGGAGGTCGTCCTGAAGCAGTCATCACAGAGGGTAAGAGACCACATCAGAGACTAAGAATAATCTAAATCATTTAGCGTATGGTAAACTAGTTAGAAGCGTAAAAAGATAACCTAAGCGCACTGCCACTAACAGGATCTGGCATATTACCTATTTTATATGTCCTAACTGTATCATTTGTAAGCCGGCCTTGGAGGTGATCCCGCAGAAGTCACTTTTATTTCAATAGTTGAGCATGCTAGGAAAGGTGAAGATAGCCTTTTATAACTCCCAGGATACTGATTTTTGTGTTATAGCTACTCTGATTGGGTGGAGTTGACACCTCAGTCTCATAGTTTTTAGTTCAATGTTTTCTCAGTGCTAAAAAGGTTTCTAAATACTGTTAGTATCTGAAAGGAGTGTTGGGGGTGCAGGTCGCTTGGACCCCTGGACACTAGGAAATAATTGGATTCAGGAACCTGGGCATAACTTATCTGTGGCCAAGAGTGGCCGGTGATTCCTGAGTTATTACAATACGGTATCTGTGACTACCACCTCTGTCTAGCAGCGGATCTTGCAGAAAATCCAGCTCACTTAGTAACACGTCCCATCACACCTTCCTTGTTTAGAGGATAACGTGTTAGGAGTGTGCTATTTTTTTTGACAAAGTAATTTTTTCTGTCAACTATTATTGAACTATACTGTGTATGTGATGATGCTGTGCTGATTATTAATTCCGAACTGTATTATGTGCCAAAACTGAGATAATGCAGATGCTATTTTAACATAACAAATATTCGCTCCATATTGCAATACTACATGCATTTTTATCTTGTTTTATTGAAATTGTCAGTCAAATTGTTTGATGCATGTTAGAAGGTAGTTCTAACTATCTGAGCCGCCCGGATTTTCGCTTTTTGAACACCTATTTGTTGAGCTTTTACTGTGGGAGAGCCTCATAAGTTGGGACTCACCCACAATGAACTCATGATGAAAGGGACTGCATGTGTATTTTACCGGTGTTCCCCTGGCGCGAGTAGGCCACTGCGCTGCAGCCAGAGTAAGGGGCACTGGGCTGGTTACATGCAGACACGTGTGTACATGCATGTGCACAAGTGTAAGGGCTGCGCAGGGGAGATTTCTAGCGTGCGCAGCCCAGGAGCAGCTACAAAGTGAATGGTGTGGCAGGGCTTATGCAGAATTGGGTGGTGACATGGAGTAAGCTTTCTACAATGGGAAGAAACATTTGAAGGAAAGTCAGTGTGCTTTACTGTTTTTATTCCATTATTCTCCTATGAGGATGGGGAGCACATGGGCTAGTTTTACTTTCCTAGGGCCTACAAATTCCAGACACGCACCAAAGTCCACTGTAACTTATGTGAGAAGAAGTCCAAAGTCATATTTGTACTGCTTTTGGGTCATCCAGAAATGTCACATTTCTCTGAGTCAGGTCATAACCAGGGCCTGGCTGGGGCTGAGCCTGCCAGGCTGAATTAATGACCTTCCTCCCCAAGCTGTGGCCTTTGAGGCCCAGCCCTGCATGACCAGCATTCCAAGGGTGAAGGCCTCCACTCCAAGAAGAGAAGATGGGTGGAGCTACGGGTTCATCCATCAGCAGCTGTCACCTGGTGCCAGGCACCAAGCTGCTCTGGACAGAAGGCAGCGAGGGGGGAAGGGTCTCTCAGAGACCATGTGGCATGAGACCCCTGGACGATGCCATTTTGAACAAACCCAGAGACCTGGGCAGGAAGGAGGGAGCAGGGGCAGAGAAGTGATGTGTCGCTGTGTGATAGGGCCAGCAGAGACTTCCTGAAAGCCCCCTCCCCAATTCTTTTAAAAGAGTTTGCACAGGAAGATGAGCTCTCTCTGGGGTGTGGTCTGCTGAGGCAGAAGGTGCTGGAGCCTGGCGCCATGGGCAGTTGGAAGGAGGAACTCCCTGACTGTCCCAGAATCCTGAATAGCGCCAGGAGAGGAGTCCAGGACCAGTGAGCAGGAGCCGGGGCCTCGGCGCATGGAGAAGAGAGGCCCAGGAGGAGAGCCAGGTGAGAGGCTGGTGCAGGGAGCCAGTGAAAACAGCTCCCTGCTGAAGTTCACCCTCTTGGAGGCGAGGAGGGTGGCGAAAAGTGCTCCCAGTGGCTAAGGCACTGCCGGTCCAGAAAATGCCACTGGGGTGGGTCAGGTCCCGGGGGCTGCCCCCAACAGAAGATAAGTCGGGGAGCGCCATCGCGCTCCCCGGTAAGGTGGTGAACTCCGGGCCCCTCTGAAGGCGGGGGTGCCGTCGCGCCCCCGCGAAGATGAAAGTCGGGGAGCGCCGTTGCGCTCCCCTTGAAGGGGCCCAACCGGGGTGCCAGGAGCCCACCCTGGCCCCCGGCGACAACGAAGTGCAGGGAGCGCCGTCTCGCCCCCCGCAATGAAGTCCAAGGGGCCCGGGATCCCAACTCTGGGCCCCGTCGCCTGGAAGTAAATCCAGGGAGTGAAGGTGTCACTGTGGGGGGGACCAGGACCCCAACCCCGGGCCCCAAAGTGCAGAGGAGGTGGGGCAGTGCCGTTGCACTCCCCTGAAGACCCGCTGGAGCGAGGAAGCAGCCTCGCGTCTGCCCGCCGGAGCGGGCAGACCAGAAGAGGAAAGCCGGGGGTGGGCTCCTCGAGTGGCTTCCCAGAGAGCCTGCGGTGCGGGGTTCCCGGGTGGGACCGGGAACCCGAGGGGGACCAAAAGAAAGGTGGAGGTGAGAGGGGCCCGGTTGAGACCGGGCCCCCGAGAACAGATGGAGCAGCCGGGGGTGGGCTCCCCGAGCTGAGGCACTCACCTGGGGGTCCGGGTGGGACCGGGCCCCCCAACGAGCCTGGAAATGCGTGAGGGCCCGGGTGGGACCGGGCCCACGTGAAGGAAAGCAGGTTGCGCGGTTCTCCCTGGCACAGCGGGAGAGCCACTGTTCTAATATGCGCGCGGCTGGAGGAAGCACCACATAATGCTTTGCAGGCCGGGACGGCCTGCAGGAAGATGCCTGTTTTTTTATGCATGTGGTGGCCCCAGGAGAACGGGGTCACCACGAGTTGTGTGCAAAGGTGCAGGGGGAGCTGCAGGAGCAACGCAGCCTCCCCCAGCACAAAGAGGAAAGTCCCTCCCTAAGTCTCTGGGGACTTGGAAAGAATAACCCCTCGAGGGCTCAGCTAGCATTTATTCACTTCCTGGGCTGGAACTTTTGTTCTACAGCTGGGGGTGTATTGAGAAGTGCCTCAAGGTGTGAAGGGCTGAGTTGGGGATGTCTGAAGAAGGGCACCCCCTGGAGGTGAAGAGGTGTAATTGCACCACAAATGCATTTACCTAGGTTATTTCTTTTTAGAGGGACTGGAAGTCACATGTGTTATGTGAAGTACCTGTGTAAGGTGATGTCATAAGCAAAGTGGGGTTATGTTGCTGGACATTCCTGCTAGGGTGTCTGGCTGTATTTGCGTACTCCTGTGATGCCTTTTAGAGGCTGTGATTGCAATGCATTATAATTGTTATCCTCTATGATAAGTACCTCATTTAAAAGTGATGCCCAAACATGTATTCTTGCTGCTGCGTTAGGTGAAGAACAACCCAGACTGTTAGCCCCTAAGATGTAGAGGTATATACTATATGGTCAGTATGACATGTTCAGTCAGGGTTAGGGGTCACCAGGGCAGGTGTGCCTAGTTTAAATGCTTGTTGAGATAATGGGGTGGGTCGCCACTGGGATGGTGCCAGTGCGCAGGGCCCTCGCTCAAGGTTATGTTCGACTAACTGCATTAGGGGGCAAGATGATGTGCATACATGGGAGTGGTGGTACTAGACCCCACCCCCCTTTGGGAGGGGTGGAAATGTTATGCAATGTCACCAAGTGATTCCAACAGCTTATGTATATTTGTAAATTGTTGCATAGTGTTAAGTAGTGTGTGTGTTTAATAAATCTACTCCTACTTTTATAAAGCAAAGTACAGACTGGACAATCAATTATTGAGTGTTATTTCTGCGCACCTGTAATGGCGATTACTAGCCCACACCACCTCCCTTGAGTAAGCCTTAGACTGCTCTGTGACGCTACCCTCTGATAGTCAGGCGCTGCACTAGGGTGTTTGGTTCCCAGTGAAGGACAAATGTGACATGTTATTTGTGCAGGCCTCACAGATACTGCCTCGTTTTCCAACAATGCATTATTGTAAAAGTACTGAGCTCTTAGGGGCATATTCACAAGGAGCTATCGCCGAATTAACAGCACTTTATCACAGCCAAAGTCGTGATAAATTTACCCCCCCATTCACAAGCCGGTGTTAACAGCCCACAGCACCAGTTTACCTGCGATAGCAGCCGCAAAAAACATCGCCACAGAGGACCCTCGCAGGTATCGCTAATGAGATGCAGAGTAGGCGTTCCCGTGTGAAAAGCCGAGACAACATCACACCTCAACATTCACAACGACCAGCCACATCGGTGATAAGAACACAAAACAGGCGATGAGGTGCGGTAGCCGCAGGTATTTAACACCTGCCTCAAGCAGGTGTAAAGAAGGATGTCCACCTGAAGTAGGCAACGGAGTCCGCACACAGCCATACCCGATGAACAATCGACGCCATGGTCCTACTCTACATGCAGATCGGAGCCCCAACAGGGCCACAACACCCCCGCCACCACCCCTGGACCGCCACCCCCCAGGACCCGGACCCGCTCCCCCCGGACCACCACAGAGGCAGCGTAGAGCAAGACAGCGGAGCTACTGTAAACGCACCACTCTCACAGACCTAACGCCCGTGGAAGTCATTGCCCACTACAGGCTCAAAAGGACAACCATCCTCCAAATCCTGACCCACATTGCCCACAGGCTGACGGTCCCAACACAGCGGAGAACAAACATCCCTCCGCAGACAAAGCTGCTGGCAGTGCTGCACCTGTTGGCCTCTGGGACCTTCCAACCACAACTGCCAGAGTCGGAGGGGTCTCACAGCCAGCCCTATCAAAGTTCATCACACCCGTCCTGGATGCCATCCTCAGCTTCATACCCCAGTACCTTCACTTCCCCAACACTGCGCAGGAACAGCTGGAGACAAAGTAAGGGTTCTACGCCATAGCCAGATTCCCGGCCGTGTTGGGGGCAATCGACTGCACACATGTCCCGCTTGTGCCCCCTGCAGATACTGCACATCACTACCGCAACAGGAAGCACACGCATTCCATCAATGTGCAGGCAATAGTGGACCACCGGGGAATGTTCACCAATGTCGTCGCCAACTCCCCAGGCAGTGTGCATGATTCCTTCATCTTCCGACAGTCCATCATCAACCAGCGCTTCCAGGATGGCACATATGGAATGGGACTGCTCGTTGGTAAGTACCAACTCAACACACCACACATCCCACAGCCACCAACGCACAAGGCACAACTGTGGGGATGCACACGTGACCTAACCACATCCGACATGTTAAACTACACGACCCCCTACAAGACACGACTACACCACTCCATGGTCATCCTGGGCTACCCCTGCACCCAATACAGACTCCACATGGCACCACAGCCACACAACAGTTGAACGTGTGGAGATGCGGAATGCGGCCATGACACATGTGAGGCACTGCTCTGCCCCCATGACCCTACCCCGGTCTCCCGCAGGTCAGCGTCCCGTGGTGGTGGGCCCGTGTTGGCCGCTGTGCATCTGTGGCGACTAGCCCTGTGCGATTCGAGTCATTCCCCCTTGTAGTTCAGACATTGCATGTCTGTGTGCCTGATGACTGTTGGTGTAGTTGCCAGCACATGCTACTCCCTGAGGGATGGCTTACACTCACCCCCCACACAGCCAGCACAGGTGTCACTGGATTGGTGGGCCTGCCATCATGTCCTGCCGAACCAAGTATTGACTCTTGTCTCCCTGCACTGTCACAGGTGATCAAGGATATGCACTCTGCCCTTGGATGATGACACCCCTCCGAGACCCGAACACACCCGCCCAGAGGCAGTACAATGCAGCCCACATACGCACCAGGGGCATCATTGAACGCACATTTGGCGTGTTGAAGTCACGTTTCAGGTGCCTGGACGGCACTGGTGGGAAGCTCCTGTACAGCCCGGACGTCGTATGCAAGATGATTGTTGCATGTTGTGTGTTGCACAACATCTGTGTTTGCACCAGGGCCCCATGGATCCCAGTTCCAGAGATACAGACGATGATGGGTGTGATGGGGCAGGTGGCCCACATCCCACTGCAGCTGCGGCAGGAATGGCCCATAGGGACTCCATCATTGACACTTACTTCTCATGAGCACGTCACATTGTGACCCTCCGTGGCATTCATGGGAAAGTAGTGGATGTCCAATTGCACTGCATGTGTGAATAAAACATGTTTGCAGGTCACAGGTTGGAATTGTACATTGTCATGTTACATGTCCCTGGGGTTTCAGGTGTGATTTGCCAGGTTGTGCGCATTTTCCGATCCAGTTGTGTCCTGTGTGCAGTTGTGGAGGTGTTGCTGTTTGTACCGGGATGTTGTCACTGTCCGGGTGCACTTCTGCTTATGTGCGTATGCTGCACGGTGGGTGTGTCGCTCCTGCGGCTCTGATTTGTCTGCCACTGGTCTCTTTCAAGTGGTGTGCCTGTGGGTTCTGTTCTTCCACGGTGCGTGGATGTTGTGGTGTGCATGTTGTCCTTTGCAGTTGGCCAGGGTGCATCCGTGGTACTCCGCTGTTGATGTATTTTGTTCTGTGTATTTTGTTCTGTGTAGTGGGCAAAAGAACAATGGATTTAACCCAGATCTTTTGACTGGGGGAGAATGTTTGCATTGTCAGCATTCCGTCCATCATTTGTTTGCTGTAACACTTTTCGCCCTAAGCGGGATGGGTATGCCCAGACGTGGGTCCCTTGCTCACTGTGCCACTGGATTCAAGCTAGCCTGGCTGAAGAAGGGTGACATACCCTGAAACCGGTCCCAGGATGCTTGTTTCCGGTCCAGGGAGGACCTGGCCTGGCAGTTCGGTCTGGACTGTTCCCATGGGGCACAGGGTTAAGACTGATTTGCATATGGCTGGGTCCACACTGGGGTGGCGTAGTGGGCAAAAGAACGATGGATTTAACCCAGATCTTTTGACTGTGGGACAATGTTTGCATTGTCAGCATTCCGTCCATCATTTGTTTGCTGTAACACTTTTCGCCCTAAGTGGGATGGGTATGCCCAGACGTGGGTCCCTTGCTCACTGTGCCTCTGGATTCAAGCTAGCCTGGCTGAAGAAGGGTGACATACCCTGAAACCGGTCCCAGGATGCTTGTTTCCGGTCCAGGGAGGACCTGGCCTGGCAGTTCGGTCTGGACTGTTCCCATGGGGCACAGGGTCAAGACTGATTTGCATATGGCTGGGTCCAAACTGGGGTGGCATAGTGGGCAAAAGAACGATGGATTTAACCCAGATCTTTTGACTGGGGGAGAATGTTTGCATTGTCAGCATTCCGTCCATCATTTGTTTGCCGTAACACTTTTCGCCCTAAGTGGGATGGGTATGCCCAGACGTGGGTCCCTTGCTCACTGTGCCACTGGATTCAAGCTAGCCTGGCTGAAGAAGGGTGACATACCCTGAAACCGGTCCCAGGATGCTTGTTTCCGGTCCAGGGAGGACCTGGCCTGGCAGTTCGGTCTGGACTGTTCCCATGGGGCACAGGGTCAAGACTGATTTGCATATGGCTGGGTCCAAACTGGGGTGGCGTAGTGGGCAAAAGAACGATGGATTTAGCCCAGATCTTTTGACTGGGGGAGAATGTTTGCATTGTCAGCATTCCGTCCATCATTTGTTTCCTGTAACAGTATTTTGTTCTGTGGCATTTTCCGTATACTGTTCTTGTGCTTTTTCCCGCATTGCGCGTGCGTATTGCTGCCCTCGCGCTGGTTGTCACTGTTTTCTTATCGCTATTTGGCCCATCGCGTGTTTTTTGGTGTTGTGGTTTGTGTTTTTATCTCCATCGTGGTGGTTGTATCGCGGACTTTGTCCGCGGTTCCGGCAGGCTATCGCATGCTACCGCCTTGTTGTGAATTCCACGTTGACACGGGGTTATTTTCCCATGATAGGCTGCATTATTGAAAGTTGCGTTACGCTACTCTTGCGGTAGTTATCACACGTTCTTGTGAATATAGCCCTCAGTACGTAACCTGTAGGAGTGCACCATATACACTTGCCCCTACGATTAGAGTTGTATTTGTCCAAAAATTACTAAAATTGTAATGGATTTTCTATTGAAGCATATGGAAACTAAACCCGTGCACACAACTCCGCTCCGCCAGCGGAGTGTGCGGAGATTTGCCTACTCCGCGTAGAAGGCAGAGTATAGGGCAAATTCCTACTCCGCAGCAGAGTGGAGTTGGCCAGCCCCCACCTCCACCCCGCCTATTAAAAAATTAATAATACTTTATTAAAAACCCCAAAAATAAACACTTACCCCTACTACCGGCGTCCCCGGGCTGTCCTCCTCCTCTTTCTCACCGTCTCCTGCGCAGTTTTTGCAAGATGATTGACGCAAGTAGGAGACGGCGAGGAAGAGGAGGAGGGCAGCCCGGGGACGCCGGCAGTAGGGGTAAGTGTTTATTTTTTGGGTTTTTAATAAAGTATTATTAATTTTTTAGCAGGCGGGGTGGAGGCGGGTGGCGGAGCGGAGTTCCATGGAGTTTGTTCCCAACTCCGTGGACCTCAGCGTAGCCCTGATACGCCAGCTACGCCCGGGGTTAATGGAAACTAGGTTCCCAGAACAGATAAAGAAGATTTATACATTTTGCCAGGAATGGCACCTACACACAAAGGCATATAATTTCCCTGGCCTAAGAAGGGAGCATTTGACACAAATATAATTGAGCACACTTAAACACATATAAAAACGAAATATGCAGGTCAAAAGACAGATAAAAGAGGAGCTAATATTTGACTTATGGGCCATCTTTGAAGAAGCTAAAACTGCTAAAAGTCCATGTGCTCACTCCTTAAAACATGGCAACATTGACTTATACCCAATTGGCATATTTAATTGACTTATAAGTCCCTAGTAAAGTGTTACTACATGCACCCAGAGCCTGTAAATTAAATGCTACAAATGGGCCTGCAGCACTTATTGTGCCACCCTCTTAAGTAGCCCTATGCACATCTCAGACCAGCCATTGCAGCCTGTTTGTGCAGTTTTTGAAACTGCTATTTCAACCTGGTAAAATAAATAATTTGAGAGGTCGCCCAAACCTTCCTTTTAAATACATATAAGTCACCCCTAGGGTAGGTGCTGAACAGCCCAGGGGACAGGGTGAAGTATATATAAAAATGTGGACATGTACTTTTAAGTATTACATTTATTGGTAGTGAAAAATTGTTAAATTCATTTTTTACTACTGCAAGGCCTACTTCTCCCATAGGATAACATTGGAGTTACCTTATTACATTTAATAAACTGTAATGGGAACAGGTGACCAGTTCATGTTTGGTGTCTTTGGAATTGTAATGAAAAATCCTCTCTTATTGTAAAGTCAGGTTTTAAATTACCATTTTGAAAATGCCACGTTTAGAAAATTGGCATTTTCCCGTCTTTGCCATTTTGTGCCTGTAGCCTGCCTCTGGGTCACATGACTGGGTATAGCTGACAGTTGGGCTTTGTGTATTCCTCCTAGACAGCCACCCACAATAGAGAATTTAGGTGTGCCTGTATGGGCCATCCCTGTCAGGATGGGAGGGCGGAGCTGGGCACAGCCCTACTTACACTTGAAAAGGCTGTGTCCTGCCTCCACAGAAAGGGCCCTTGTAGTTAGTCTGGAGCCAGGGCAGGGGAGTCAGGAAGCCTGTGCACTTCAAGGGGAAACCTCTAGAAGCTTCTCCCACTCCAAAGGAAGAATCAGGTATAAATATTGGACCTCATACACCAACTCTTCAGTACTCTTCAGGACCTGTTGATACTCTGCCAGGAACAAGGATTGCTGTGCTGCTAAAAGGACTACCACTCTTCTGAACCGCTGCCCTGCTGGACTATTGCCTTGCTGGATTGCTGCCCTGCTATCCTCCTGCCAAGGTCTGAGGGATTTGGATTTGCACCTGAATCCTGGACTCCAAGAGTGACTCCAAAGACTAGTCTGCTGGCCTCTTGTCCAGAGCCAATGGGACATAACAGGCTCACAACCACCTGCACCAGCACCCAGATCCAGCTGGAGCAAGCCCCTGATCCCCAAGTGGTGCCCCACAGGTCCTGGACCCTTGGTGAGGCCTCAGAGGGGTTGAATTGAAGTTTTTGGGCTCTGTGCAACCATTGGCACTGAAACTTCATCACTCACACAACCTGCCAACGCAAAGTTCAGTCAGCCCGACTATTCGCAATGCAGCATCGAACATTCACAGGGGAACCTCTGCGAAGCTCTGACCCACCGTTTCGCAATGACAACAAGATCTGAATGCTACAGCGAGGAGCGTCCGCAATTGCAGGCTTGCTCTTCGCGACGCTTCTCTACTCCTCGAGTCCCCCTCCACCAAGAACGGGACTTTTTGCACTGGAATGAAAAGGTAACATTTTAGCTAGACTAACCTAGTTATTGTGTCAGACCCATGCTCCATCACGGTCCTCCTGAACTAGTAACTTTCTTCTGGTCTCGCACAACCAGATAGCAGTAAATAGTGCTTGTGGCTTTTTGGCGCTATTTTTCCTTAAATCTTTAAAATTGCATATCTACTGATTGGAATTTTGTCATTTAGGTCTTATTTTGTTTATTATATTTTGCTCTATTTTACTAAATTGGTGTGAGATTTTTCTTGTGTTGTGTTTTCATTTTTATTGCCATTTGAAGTCTTGCACAAATACTTTACACATAGCCCCTAAATTAAGCCTGACTGCTGCAAAGCTACCAGAGGGTTGAGCACAGGTTAATTTGGGGTTTGCTGGTGACTTCACAATGACAAGGATTGTGGTTGCTGCTTGAGTAGGGTCTACCCCCTCAACCAGTAACCCAATTTCTTACAAGCAGAACATGCCAAGCACGTCACCCGAACATTTGATAGTTAAACATGTTAACTTCTAATAGGATCACTGCACTGCTTATTAACATGGCTATGTTACAGCACAGAATAAAGTACTCATTGGGGGATATTCTCAAGAACGTGTGTTAACTATCGCCAAATTCGTTAACGCAACTTCTCACATCGCAGTCTATCGCAGGAAAATAACACCGTGTTAACGCAGTATTCCCAACCCGGCGGCACCATGCGATAGTCTCACTATAACGCGACAAATGCCCACGTTAAAATTAACGCGACGCCGAAAAAATGCGAAACACGAACGCTAAAAAAGTTGCGATGTCCCAAATCGCGAATCAAAAATCAGCGATAACCAGCGGCAGGCCTGCGATTCCCACACGCCATGCGTGAGAATGCACTATAAAAGCAGGAAAAAAAATGTAACTGCGTAGCACCATGGACGCACCCGGACCGAGTGCAGAGGATAACGCAAACCCCACAAGCCCCACAGACGACCAGCCCGGAACCCCGGGGCCGGGGAAAGACAAGGAGAAGAGGAAGAGGAAGACGGGGTTCAGTCCGCAGGAAAACCGGATCATCGTCACGGAGGTGACAGATCACTACCAACAACTGTTCGTCACTTCCACTGTGTCATCGGCAACACAAACGGAAATATGGCAGTCCATCGTGAACAACGTGAATGCAGTCGGAGTGGTGAGGAGGTCAATGGAGGAGGTCAAGAGGCGCTGGCATGATGTGAAAATCCAAATCAAGCAGAAACTCTCTGCCAACCGGAAGGCAGCAACGGCGACTGGAGGTGGGAGTCCTGCGCCACAGGAGGAGCTGGATGAGCTGGAGGAAATGGTGGCCACAGTCATCAGTGCGGAGATGGTGCAAGGAGTCGGGGGTGCGGACACTGCTCGATATGACCTGACCCAACAGCAACAGGGTGAGTAATGACCAGGGACTGGGGGGACGGGGGGAGATGGGCACAATGGCACACATGCACAATTATGTGTAGCACACTGCACACCCACAATGACTGTGGAACATGTCCCTGATGGCCTTGGCACACTGCAGCACACATAGAAACACCAAGTAGGCCCCCGTTCACCATGTGCACAAATGCCCCCCATCACCAATCTCACAACCTACCCATGCACATGTGCTGAACACAGCACACAGCGGCTCTGTGAGCCACACTGACAATGCAAGTGACACTGCATGACCAATAGCATGGCTGCAGTCAAAATACATGACATGGTGCACGACACGACACTGAAGTGGCCTAGTGTGGATAACATCCTCAAAGGAGCAGGTCACACTCTGACACATCCACGTGCACATACAACCCCTGACGTCAACAACACATCTGTAGACAAACAATGCACAAGAGTCCATAATCCGTCCAAGAGCACAAATGACCCAAGTCGCCAACATCTCAGCACCGTAAAAGCACACAAGTTAAAGGCACACCGCCTCAAAGGGATAAGGGGCCGCTAAATCAGAGCTGCAGATGCGACTCTCCCACAATGCAGCACACACACATAGCAATCAAAGCACATCAACATTGACGACAATGTGGTACAAGGTGCCACAATTACACCACAGAACAGAGGACACAACTGGTGCCGCATGTGCGTAGAAACTGGCCAATCACATCATGCATAGCAGGAAACTGTCAGATGATAATGTACGAGTACAACCTTACATCCGTCATGTAGTCGAAATGTCCACTGTCTCCCATCAAACACCCAGCTCCTCCAAAACAGTCACAATGTACATTGTCATGCAGTCTGAATGTAAACATGTACAATGCATGCACAGACATGGAACACACTGTTAACCTGCATCTCCCCTTCACATTGCAGAGGGACAATCAACACCTCCTGCAGAGCAGATCAGACATCTCTTCAGTGATGATGAGGAGGACCCCCTGGCCATCTGCTCCGACACCCTCCAACGGCTCATGGACGGCCTCCGCACCCCACCTCCAGGAGCAGGCAGCCCAGCTGCATTGAGGTGATCCCACCCCCTGCACAGACCACACAGCAGGAAGCACCCACCACCACGGCTGGCTCCCAGCACCTCATCGAAGAACACATGGCATTCCAACGCCGTGTGTTAGACTGCCAGAGGGGGCTGGCTGAACAGGTGCGGCTGGGTTTTGACTTCATGGCAGCCAAACTAGATGCCATACGTGGGTGTCTTAGTCCCATCAGGGACCACTTACAGTCCCTAACGGACACCCACAGTCCGCTCCATGCCCTACAACAATCCTTGGCTGACCTCACTGGAGCCATTACTCGGATACAAAACTGTCTAGTCAGACAGGCTCCAACGACGACAGCACAGAGTTGGCACAGATGCGGAGGACAATGGAGAACATGGAGCGGATGCAGGCAGGAAGGATGGCTGCCACGGCTGAACACCAGCGAGATGTAGCTGGGATCTTCCATGCCCTGCAGATCCTCATCTTGCCATTGCTGCCACAGAGCCTGTCCCAGATGACTGCTACAGGAACTTCGACACACACATCTCCGCCCCCTGATGTGTCAGTGGCACACAGTGATGCAGCAATACCACCTCCGCCCCCTGATGTGTCAGTGGCACACAGTGATGCAGCCATAACACCACCACACACACCTGGCACACCTGACACAGAATACATATCAGAGGACAAAGATGTGGATGGTAATTACTCTGTGTCAGAAAGGAAGTTGTAGCATTCATCCCCCGCCATATGGCCTGTTTCTGGTTGGTACAGCCCTCTGCATCATGCCCTGGTACAACACCTTCCACTGTCCCCCGAAACACTCTGCGACATTCACCTGGACCCCCACATGGACTGCCATATCTGCTCTGGTTACCAATGACACAGCAAACAGGCTGAGGACTCAACCCTTCCTTTACCGATTAACTTGTCATTCCCTAAAGGACTCTGTTTGGCCCTCCACTGGGCAACCATGTAATTTGGGGTGTGCATGGCCATGTACTGCTCCAGCTCCGACACTCCACAGAATGTGAATAAAACATTCCTAATCACACAGATGTGTCATGTCTATGTTCAATCAAGTATAACAGTATGCATGACTGTAGGGACATTGATTGCTCAAAAAGGTACACCCTGGGAAATGACATCAATGCGCATGTTTGACCATGACACACATGGCCAATTAGATGACTGTGAAGGTGTGAACTAGCTGTGGCCTCATTGATCATGAACAACAATCTCGCAACCCCCCAACGTAGCCCCACGTCCATGTATTAAATAGGGCTGTGTTTTCAAAAATTTCAAAGTTGGTAGGAGGCTTAAAGTAGTGTCCCACATCACATGTGACAACAGAACATCTCTTCGCATACCTACACACACTCAACTGTGTGGACACAGCCTGGTTTGATGGAACACATTGATTCACATGGCAAGAAGTTGGACACCATACTCACATTGCTGAAGACACGTAAGCGCACAGGTCTACCAGCAAATCTCCCAACCACAATGTCTGGCTCACAGAGGTGGAGCTGGCAATAGGGACTCACCCCTAAGTGAAATGCGTCAGTCAGTCCCTCCCTGTGTACGGACAATGCTCATTGAGGGACACGATTTGGCATGCTAATCAACACTCATCACAGTTGAACACTAGTGAATTTGCGTACACTTTATTAGAATGTGCGTGTCAGTACGGGCAAGACAAGGGCCACAACATGCAGATCAATGCATCATACACTAACAGGCAGCAAAGGAACATGTAGGGGTGCAAGACATGGGGAGGCACAAATGAACACCAATCTTACGGATGCCAACGGTCTCAGCCCACCTTGCCTTGCTGGACGAGTCATGTGGTGTTTGGCGAATTCTCATTGCACCGTGTCAGGGGACACCACTCACATGGGATCTGCATAGTCCTGTACCTCCGGACTGCGCTGGCTGTCTGCTCTGCTGACAGTGAGCAGGTGAAGGAGTCCAACAAGGTCACATGTAGTGCTACATTGCCATGTGTGTACTCTCCCTCCAGCGGTGTGTCAGGTTGAGGAACGTTGCCAGGTGCCGCTGTCCACTCACCTTTCACAGGTGTGTGTCAACCCGCAGTGTTGCACGCACATGCATTCTGAGTCCAGGCGAATGCAGCCATGTCCACTGTTATGATGGGATATGTGTCCATTTCTCCAAGATGCAAAAGAGTGTTGGGACCTGTGCTATGGGTTACAATCTTTTGTGGCTGCAGGAACGTAGTTACTTGTCCATGAAAGCGAGCGCAGCTTCATGGGCAATCAGTTCCAAGAGTACGTCGTTGTCGACTTGAACGAACACGGGGGCGAGCCAATCCATTAGCTGGTCCGGACAGATGTGCTCTGTCCACGCCGTTTCACCAATCCGCAACTCAGCCCAATAGGGGAGCGCTTCGATGTGATCACTGCACACGAGCAATTGTGCAATCTCACATGCCCAACTGCCAGCACATACGCCAAATACCAAGGCATCCCATGAACGGGTATCACGGTTACACTCCTGGTCGTGGTCCAACAGGGGCCGCACACACATGTCAAAATCCAGTTCAGCTACCGTTGTGTTGGATAGGCAGACATCCATGGGCCACTCGAATATGCATGATCGACAGTGGAACCAGGGCTGGACGCAGGTGACGTACGCAAGACGGAAGCTCAGACGGTAACTGATGCGCAACACTGCTAGTGGCAGTGCCCCCAACAAATGCAGCATTCGGTCACGGTTCAGTTCCACTTGACAGGGGTTGTGCATGTGCCCGGGATATTCTGACATTGCGTTGTTCACTCTCGTAGAACGGGCACTCTTCTGACCTGCGGCTGTTATGTGGATGATATGCCACAGCTCGGAGCAATGAGTCGTATGAGTGTGCAAAGTTTGGACGTATGGGTTGTCTTGTACGTAAGTGTCAAGGCCATTCCATGCAGGAGTACATCGAGCAAGGACTTCTGTGTGTGGGGTGTGGATACGTTGATCTTTCATTAGCGCTGTGTGTAGTGTGGGAGTCGTCATCATCTGCCATGGTATCTCTCTCAGGGGGTGCCTGCCGCATGCAATTCCAAGGTCGAAGGTGCAGATGTCCTTCCGCCTTCTGTATTGAGACAAAGGGGCTTTCATCCCTAATGTTTGTCTGACTACTGCTTGTATCCTGGGAATGTGATGTGGTTTTCACGCTGCAATTGAGGCTAGGCCTTGGGCTTATGATGCACCAAAAGCGAGTAACACATAACAGTTGGCATGTATGAGCCAAGACCCCGAGCGGCCTTGCCCTCCTTGTACAATCCCTTCATGCACGGACGCCCTCCGGCTGCATGCAACATTGCGACATTGTCGATTACGGGCCGTGTGGCGCAGACACAGCAACAGAGACACACGCATCAGTTGGTTTCCTGTGCAGCCCAGATATGAACCACGCCCAGAGGCCAGGGATAATTGTTCACACCCCTACGCTGGCCTGGCGTACGCCGAGCCAGCCCACTCGGCTTACGTATAAAGGGACGACGACGACGCTACGTGTCCCAGTTCTTCCCCACTGCCGGAGGTGACATGGCTGCGTACGCCTGGCATATGACGAGACTCAATCATATAGGGTCCATGACTTGCGTTGCACGGAGTCGGTGGCACCTGTTACACTGCGGCCGGCATGGGCCTACTGCCACGGGACGGTGACTTTCTGTGCACTGAGGTAGGGGCACCTAAAGTGCTGAGCGGGTGTGAAGCCTGCGATGATGCCGTGTGCACTGATATGGTCTCTGCCATTGCAATATCAAGACCCAGAATCAAGTGTGCAACCTGGTGGACCGCAGTGTAGGCCTGAGCCAGCGGGCAGGTCGGGCCTACCGCCACGTGGCTTTGCTTCGCGGTTCACAGAGTTAGTGGCACCTATAGAGCTGGGCGGGTGTGCAGCATGTGATGATGCTGTATGCACTGATATGATCTCTGCCATTGCAAAATCAAGACCCAGAATCAAGTGTGCGACCTGGTGGACCGCGGTGCGTGGCTGCATGATGTGGAGGTTGCCAAGGTCGCGGGCCCCGGGCTTGGAGTTTGCACCGGCACATGGTGGGCCCTCTTGGAGACACGCCGGTGGCGGAAGGTGAGCAGTGAGGCCTGGGTGCGCAGGGGCGGGCAATCCCCGCTGGGCAGAGGGAGGGGCCGGGGTGCAGCAGCCTGTGTGCACAGGGGCTGCCAAGCGATGTTGCCGTGTGCAATGATATGTACTCTGCCATCATTAGCTGTGGACTCTGTTTCAGATGAGGGACCTGGTGGACTGCAGTGTATACCGGCACGTGGTTGGAGACACACCGGTGGCAGCAGGGGAGCTGTGATGCCTGGGTGCGCAGTGTCGGCACTGTCTCTTCCTGTCCCTCTCTTCCTTTCACTGACTCTCGCTCTCCCTCTCTTTCTCTATCTTTCTCTCTCTCTCACTCTCCCTCTCTTTCTGTCACTGTCTCTCTCTCCCTCTCTTTCTCTATCTTTCTCTCTCTCTCACTCTCCCTCTCTTTCTTTCACTGTCTCTCTCTCCCTCTCTTTCTATATATTTCTCTCTCTCACTCTCCCTCTCTTTCTTTCACTGTCTCTCTCTCCATCTGTTGCTCTCTCTCTCCTTCTCCCTCTCTCCCCCTTTCTCTCTCTTTCTCTCCCTCTCTTTCACTCTCTCTATCTCTCCATTTCTTTCTCTCTCTCTCTGTCCTTTGTTGAGCGCATGACGTACCTTCTTATCTTCAATTTTGTCTTGCAGGCTGTGACTTACAGATTGTCCAGAGAAGACCCACCATGACTCTTCCAATTATTAGTGTTGAGTTAAATTTGAATAAAATGATTATTTTTGAAATTCTAAGATGTATGAATATTTTTCCCTTTTCTGACCACACATGAATGTTAATTGTTGTACTTGTGCGACATCAGGTGAATTGTTGTGTTCATGAATTTGTGAGGTAGATGTGAAATATCTTTGTCCCGGGGGGGGGGGATCCTGGGGGGGTGGGGGGCCTGAGTGTGGTGGCGGTGGGTGTTGTGGCCCTCTTGGGGCTCCGAGCTGCATGATCAGTAGCTCCATGGCATCTGTTGTTCTTCAGGTGTGGCTCTGGGCTGGGCTCCCTTTTATGGTGCAGGTTGTCGTCAGACTTAACACCAGGTAGGAGCAGGTGTTAAATCCCTGCTGCTAACGCACCTTATCGCATGTTTTTGATTCTTATCGCCGATCTGGCTGGTCGTTGAGAATGCTGCAAAGTGGTGTCTCTGCGGCTTTTTGCACGGGAACGCCTACTCTGCATATCATTAGCGTTAGTTGCCGGTGTCATCCGTGGCGATGTTTTTTGCGGCTGCTATCGCAGGAAAACTGGTGATATTGGCTGTTGGCACCAGCTTGTGAATGGTGCGATAAATTTATCACCACTTTGGCTGCGATAAAGTGCCGCTAAATCGGTGATAATTCCTTGAGAATATACCCCCCTATCTTTAAAATATCACAGTACTCCATGTCGAGTACATTTTCTTGATAGTACCATATCACCTTGAGACAAACACACCATGAACCACAACAAGGACAAGGATGTATTTGTTGTTAGAGGCTGTGGAGGCTCCAGGGAATCACCTACGTAGGACCCCAATCGCTCTATTAAACCTAATATCATAGGCTCCATTTTCAGAAAACTACTGATTCTTTGATGCATCTGAATTTACATATAATTAAGCTGTGAAATCCCCAATCACATCTAAATGCAAACTTTTTTTGATATTACATTTGGAAGATTGTAGAGTACCTCACATTGGATGTGCCCAGTCATGAGTCTATTTGAAAATGCACCATTAGAGAAATATGACTAATACCAAAGGCTTTCATTATTTTTCTGACATGCGTACATAATTCACCCAAATCTGAGATGAGGAACGACTTGGTGAGCTGGGCAGGCTGAGTTGTATTGCTAGGTCTACAACCGAACATATCAAGTTGTTTTAATTTTTTCAACTTCATATTTCAACTTGAATGGGTTAGGGTAGCGACTGACTATTGTTTCTTATTTTTATTTTATTTCAAAGTATTCGTTTTTTTGTCCACTTCCGACTTGTTAGTTAGAAGCTTTGTCTTTTACAAGCTGTAAAGTTTTGCCGCTGACATCTGTTCCCATTATGCTGCTTCATTCATCATGTCGGTATAAAACTGCTGAACACGTTTTTTTATTTTCAGTTTTATGTCCTCACGGTGCATTGTATTAAATTATAGTGAATATTTTTCCATGTATTTTACTTACCAGTCCGATATCAAACAAACTAACTGCCTGGTTACGTACAAAAATTGCTGACATCATCCACAAAACATCAGTGTGAGCTTGTCCCAGTTTTAGAATCCTCATGAATGTATGCTCTATTGAAAAGCATACGTCTACATTATATTTGTGACTATTTTTTCACTTAGGAGTTAAAAACAAAATTCTCTCTGATGTAAAATTTTCTTGGTTCAAACAATGCAATCCTAAAATTTAGGCTGTGACTTTACTCCTTACAAATCTATTCATCCAAACAAGTGAAAGTTAGAACTTTGGGGCATATGTACAAGGACTGGCGATAACTATCGCTAACGCTAGTTAGCGGCAGTTTTTTTATCGTCGCTTACCGCTGAAAACTATCGCCATGTTAGCGGTGTATTTACAAGCCGTCGCTACATGGTGATAGTATCAGGGATCTGCGGTGAAAACTGCCGCTAACATTAGCGCGATGGCGATAGGAATTCCGGCGTTAGCGGGCGAAAACTACCAATAGGCCCATTAGCGGCAAACAAACCTCACGTTAGTCAGCCCAACGTGAGTTTTTTTTGCCTCTAATGCAAAAAATAGCCTATCTGCAACCTCCAATAGAAAATAGGCATAAAAACCAACAAAATGCAGAATGTAGCAGCCAGGGCAAAGTGCAGCACACATCAACAACCCCTGCAAGCCACCCAACATCCAGGATGACCAGGATGAGAGCCTGGATGCCTCACTGGACCTGCATCTGGAGCCTGGATGCCTCGCTGGACCTGCTTCTGGAGCCTGGATGCCTCGCTGGACCTGCGTCTGGAGCCTGGATGCCTCGCTGGACCTGCATCTGGAACCTGGATGCCTCGCTGGACCTGCGTCTGGAGCCTGGATGCCTCGCTGGACCTGCATCTGGAGCCTGGAGTGGGATGCAGAGGAGCTGTGGAGTCGATGAGCCGTGGCGGTAGACATTGAGGTGCGACGATCACCCGTACCTGGTGGTGAAGGTTGGCAGGTCGCATGGAGACACGTTGCTGACCTGTGTGAGAAGACCGCCTTGCGCCCCTTGGAGCTGTTAATGGTAGAGGCGCTCCTGCGCACCAATGTACAGAGTAACCCTGGGCAAAGCACTACGCTACGCTCGCGTAGTTTGCGAAGTTTGCGCTACTTCGCACAACGCGAATTGCACGTAGCACAGTGCAAACACGCGTAGCGTAGCGTAGCGTAGTGCAGCGGTCATTTTTTGCTTGCTCGCGGTCCTCAACGTCAAGTTGGCGACCGCGAGCAAGCAAAATGACATCCCGGCGAGATTCTCAACGCAGGGAGGTCAGGTTTCTCATTGCGAGTGGTCGCGTATGCTCGCGACCGCCGCGATGAGAAACTACCAGTTCGCGTTGAGAAGCTGCCGCCGAGTAAAATCTACTCGAGCGGCAGTAAAAGACAGCTCGCACTGTGCAAGATGCCGTTTCAATGATTGCACAGTGCGGACAAGCATCCGGCACTGTGCAATCATTGCGAACAGTGCACTACGCAGTTCGCGTAGTGCTACGCGTAGTTCGCGTAGTGCGAACTGCACTTTGCGTAGCTTCGCGTAGCGCTACTTCGCGAACTACGCCCAGGCTTAGTACAGAGGTCTGCATCGCATACTACGATCCACCACTACACCGGGGTGCACAGAGGGGATTACCAACGGTGGGTGCCGCCTCTCTGCATCACAGGCCGGATGATGTTGGGCTGGCCGGACGCTGTGGAGGGTGAGGCACTGAGCTGCGCCGTACTTGTGTGGCGGGAGCGCTGCAACTTCACGCCTAAGGGGGCCCTGCTGGATCAGCTGCATCGGGAGGTTCACCAGCGGACTTGGCGGCGACTGCTGTACCCAGACTTGTGAAATCACACCTGGCTGAGGCTTCTGCTGGCTGAGTCACAGATTTGGGGAGAGTGCAGCGGATTGCGCCACGGTGTCAATGTCCAGGTAAGGAGAAGGTGGGACGCGTAGTGCAGGAGGCCCGGGGGTCGAGTCGCCCAGGCCTAGCAAATGTAGATGTCGCACCCCCAGTGGCGGCTCATCCGCTATGGCGGAAGAGCGTCGCCCCACTACTTTCAAGCAGTGCAAGAAGAGGAAAAATCATCACATGATGATAACTTCCTGATGTAATCATGCTATGTTTCCTTTGTGGGCGGGAGGGTGGGTAGGGCTGCTCCACTCGCGGAGCAGGGCAGGGGCGGATTGGCATACCCACTCAAGTGCGCAATGACTGTTTGGTCGGCCCGCTCAGGCCACCCAAAGCAGTCATGCACACTTCCCTGTTCGCAATGCGGGCTTCATTACAGCCTGCATGGAGAACATGCCCACCCCTCCAGCCCCTGGCTGCATGCCTTATCCTGGAGCCAATGACCAATCGCAACGCCGCATCACAGCGTTGTGATTGGCTCAGGGGAGGAAGCCTGGCTGCCTACTTTCTGTTCCTGGAAGCAGACTCAGGAGAACAGGAGCAACAAAGACACGGGAACCGGCATCGAGGTAAGATTTCCCTCATTTAAATATTTACAACACCCGCTCACACACACAACCCCACGTCCACGCCCCATCCAGTGTTCTTTCCGGCCTTTCCCACCTCCCAGCTGTCCAGTCCCCCCCACAGCACTTCTCAATGGTGGCCGCTGTGCGGCCATGCGCAGCGGGCGTACCACTGGTGTGCCAAAGGTATGACGTTACGACGCATACCATTACATCGCATTCCATTACAATGCATACTAATACTAGGCATATTGCAACAGTAGGGAAGGTGTTGCATAGCGGAGATGTAAAAATTACTATTCCCACTTCAGTGAGTGCAACACTAAAACTAACCATTGCACCCCAAAGCAGACCGTGGACCCTAAAATTCATCTGTGAACCCCCAAAACACACCCTAAAAATCATATTTGACCCAAATGCACACCCCAAATTTCATATTTGACCCAAATACACTCCCCAAATTTCATAATTGACCCCAAAACACACCTGAATTTTCATAATTGACCCCAAAACACTACTGAATTTTCATAATTGACCCCAAAACACACCCGAATTTCAAGAATTGACCCCAAAGCACACCCCAAATTTCATCTCCAACACACGAAACCCATACCCACCCTAAAACTTAAAAATACCCCATTACTTACCTCACAATGCGTTGTCATGGAATGAGATGTAAAGGCACCTGCGTGGTTGGAGTAGCGTTGTAAAGGCATTACGATGTAATGCTTGTAATGGACATCTCCCGTGCCAAAGGCAAGCCTTTCTGCGTCCGACTGCCCCTGGACCGCGCTCAGCACCAAGGACCCTTCCTCTCGGACACTCCACTACTACGACGCTAGCACCCTCCTCGCCATCAACGCTGGACGCCACATCGCCTGCCAGGACCAACTTCTGCTCCGGACCGGACATCGCCATCACTGACGGCTACTGAATCACCCTCAAGGACCACCCCGACACTCCAGGAGGAGGCATTGCCATCACCTACAGAAGCACACTCCGACTGACCTTGCACTCTAATGACCCAACGGTGCCCATGGAGCACCTCAACTCCCAGATCCGGACCAACCCCAAGCTCATTGTCTGCGGCACCCTCATCTGCAGGCCCCCCGGGCCACGGCCCCCCATTCTCCGATACCATTGTAGACCTCCTTGCACCCCAGGCTCTCCCATCCACCGACGACATCCTACTCGGTGAACTCAAGTTCCACCTGGACAACCCCAGTGACCAGAACACCACCCCCTCCTGGGGAAGCTCACCAACATCAGACTCAAGCAGCTAGTCACTGCAGCAAGCCACATAGCAGGACACACGGTCAAGCACGTCTCCTCCGCCAGTGGGAACTTCAACTACAGCCACACCACCGGACTCTCCTGGACCGACCATCGTTGTATACATCACGTCTTCACCATGCCCACCGTACACCACAGCCATCATTACCCCCCCCTCGCAGCTGGATCAAGGCCACCGAAGAATGTCTTGTCAACTCCCTCAGCACCACCACTCCGCTAACGCTTACAGACGATGACACCGCAGTGCGCAACTGCGACCGATGGATCTCCAACTGCGCTGACACCCTGGCACCCCTCAGGAATGGACCAGGCAAAACTAGCACCACGTAGTGCCGTATTTCCAAAGTGACGCATGTAGGCATATGCGTGAACTTGTGAAGCCCTGTGCCACATCATACCTGCATCAGGTATGATGTACGCAGGGTGTGCGTTCCCACCCGACAAGGCCTCATAGGAGTGGCACAGATTTCACTGCAACTATTGTAGGACGGCACTGCATCAGTAACGTACGCCTGCCTGATGGCAGGCGTAAGGGTGACGCAGTGCCACAGGGATAGGCTGGCCCTATGCATTGATGGAGTTGCGCCACGCTTGTGACACAACAGCAGCAATGAGTGACATTAGCGCAGACAGATACCTCAGGATTCCAGACGTATCTGTCATTTCTTGCGTCATGGAGCGCTGTCCAGTGAAAACAGCGCATCCATGGAGTCGCAAGAAGGGCGTAGTAAAAAGTGTTGCGACACTTTCTTGTTGCAGCGCTGCAACACTTTTCATGAGTGAGGCCCAGGAATGAGCACCATGTTATTTATGGTGCGCATTCCTGCCCTGTAGTTTTGTCGCAGGGCAGCGCAGCAACATTGCTTGCAGCGCTGTCCAGCACCAAAACCTGCTGACATGAGGCCCCAAGTGTGATCTCCATTTTTAAGACTAGCTATTTTCTGGTCCTAAGTCCCAGCCGCTAACGGGCTTTAGCGGCTGTTTTTTTAACGTATCGCGGGTCCGGGTGATCATTGGGGGTTAGCGTGCGTTTTTGCACGGGAACGCCTACCTTGCATATCATTAGCGATAGTTATCGCTAACATAGGTGGCGATGCTGGAAACGGCCGGTATCGCCAGAAATCTGTCGCTAACGGCTGTTAGCGCCAGCTTGTTAATAGGGCGATAAAAATATTGCCACATTAGCAGCAGAAAAGTGCAGCTAACGCGGCGTTAACTCCTTGTACATATGCCCCTTTGTTCTAAGCTGACCCTTTTAATTACTCCTGTGAGAGATTTGGGTCAGAGGTTCCAAGGGCAAACAAAAACTACTTGACCCCAATTGTAACAACCAGAGTATTTCATTTCTCATCAATCAGGGGAATTGTAAGCGCTCTACTCACCAGTGAGGGTCTCAAGGCAGTAGCGCCAGGGGGGGAAGCAGCTCCGGTCAGTCGATAAGCCAGGTCTTGAGGGTCTTCCTGAAGGTGTGCAGGGTGGGTGCGCGCCTGATGTTGATCGGCAGCTCATTCCAGGTCTTGGCCGCTATGTAGGAGAAGGTTCTTCCACCCGTTCTTGCTCTGCGGATGCGTGGGGGTTCAGCAAGGTCGGTGGATCGGAGGTTCCTCTTGGGTATGTGGAAGGAGATTCTGTCATTGAGGTATTGGGGTCCAGTGTTGTGGAGGTATTTGTATGCGTGGGTGAGTATCTTGAAGGTTACTCTTTTCTCGACGGGGAGCCAGTGGAGGTTGCGGAGGTGCTGGGTAATGTGTTCGTGTTGAGGGTTGCCGAGGATGAGTCTGGCTGCGGTACTCTGTATCGTCTGGAGTTTGCGGAGCAGAAACTTGTTGATCCCGGCGTCGAGGGTGTTTCTGTAGTCCAGTCTGCTGGTTTTGAGTGCGTGGGTGACTGTCTTCCTTGATTCGAGGGGGATCCATTTAAAGGTTTTTTTGAGGATGCGGAGGTTGTTGAAACAGGTGGAGGCGACAGCGTTGACCTGTCGGGTCATGGAAAGGGAGGAGTCGAGTACGATGCCGAGGTTTCGGGCATGGTCTGTGGGGGGCTGCCGAGTGCGGTGGGCCACCAGGAGTTGTCCCATACAGAGGGTCCAAGGTTGAGGACCTCTGTCTTTTCCGAGTTGAGTTTCAGGCAGCTGCTGTTCATCCAGGATGCGACGTCTTTCATTCCTTCATGGAAGTTGAGTCTGGTGGTGATGGGGTCCTTGGTGAGGGAGAGGATGAGCTCGGCGTAGGATACTATGCTGAGTCCGTGCTGTCTCACGATGGCAGCGAGGGAGGCCATGTAGATGTTGAAGAGCGTGGGGCTGAGCGACGATGCTTGGGGTGCTCTGCAGTTGATTTCCGTGGGTTCGGATAGGAAGGGTGGAAGTCTGATTCTCTAGGTTCTACCTACGAGGAAGGAGCTGAGCCAGTAGAGGGCAGTTCCCTGAATACCGGCTTCGTGGAGTCTGGCGGTGTGTGCGGTGGGAGACGGTGTCGAAGGCTGCAGAGAGGTCGAGTAGGGTCAGGGCTGCGGTGTCTCCTTGGTCAAGGAGGGTGTCCTTGAGCCACCCATACTGTGGACCCCCTAACTGGAAACTGAAGGCCTCATTCCCAAACAAATGGCGCAGCTCGGCAAGCCATTTTGCGGCACTGAGCCGAGTCATTTTAAAAGCACAGGGATGCTTTGTATTAACAACGATTCAATGCATCTCTGTGCTTTGCTCTGCTCTGGAGCACCATTGGCTGCCGTGCACCAGCACAGGCACACTTGCATCATGTTGCAAGGGTGTCTGCCTTGCGGGGATGATTATTTTTGTGCAGGAAGGGACACCTTCCTGCACAAAAACAATCATTGATGACATTTGCCTCTTCCTATGCACAGCACGCATAGAAAGAGGGAAAAACGAGGAGAAATAAAAGTATTTCTCCTTGTTGTGCCACTCCTACTCCTCCCCTGGGGATGCATATGATTTTGATGCATTCCTGACTTCACAAAACATTGTAAATCTGGTAATGTGTCAGGTTCCATGGATATTGCGTGGGAGCACCCACAGCTACACCCATAGAACGTTTCTTCCACGCAGAGTAATGTGTGAAAGGGGCCCATATTTACAAGGCCAGGAAAAGTCACGCAGGGTGACTTTACAGGGCCTTGTATATATGGGCAGGCACACTGCACCAACGGTGCATCAAAAAAAGTGATGCACCGACAGCAGGCCTTGTAAATGGGGCCCTCAGTATGCCTTCTAGCACTTGGTTCTCAGGGTAGCAAGGCAGACCTAGCCAAGTCTTACTCAGGGCGGTGCTGGCACTAGAGACGCAGAAATCAGCAATGCAGAAAATAACACTCAATAAATTAATGTCAAGTCAGTGCTTTTTCTTCAAAAATATAACATACTGTAATCCACGTTAAATTAAATATTATATACAAAATTCCAAATGTAAAGAAGAAGGCAGTAGAAAAAACAATGGGGACATCCTCTGAAATGTCTTTCAAAGTACAGGGGACAATCACTAAGGAAAAGTCACAAAGGTCAAATATCGTTCTCAATGTTGCCTAGACCTAGGTCTGACATGCCTTCCATAATTTGCATGTCAGCAGACCCTAATCACTAAAATTACAATACCTCTATGGAATGTTCACTGTGATAGAGTCAAATTGTGATCTATCCTTATATATCAATATTATATTTGTGGATAGCTTTATAATCATGAATGAAAAATGGCTAAATCTAAACTTTCAGATGCTGTTCTTCTTGGTTTGCATCTATTCTCCGAAGCTCAGTGTGCAACCTCTAAGGCCAAAATAGCCTTAAAACATAAATTATTGCTGCCCAAGGTTGCTTAGACGTGCGGTTAATGCAAACAAACTGCTTTATTTAAGTCAAAGTATTATGTGTATTTTACCTTACCTGGGTAGGCAGTCCTCAGTTTTGCATTCCTTTTTAACTTGCTTGTTATTCTTAATACATTTTTGGATTTGGATATTGAATGCTTAAGCTGGTGTGGATGTGTTTATACAAGCATAAGATAGGCAACCACTTTGCAGGCAGGGTTAAAATAGGTATAGAGTGCCCTAGCCTTTTGGGAAACGTGCGACTGCATTTTTAATATGCAAAACCCAAATTAAGCTGTGTTCACATATTAGTTCATGCGTTCATTTGCATCATATATTGACAAGGCCAATCGTTTTGTCTTTTATATAATGAAAAGGAGGAGCGTGCCAAGTTTCAACAACACACAGCATAGGCGCATCATGGGTGACACCAGTGCAAGTTATGCTAACACAAACAATATGCACTGGACAGACGGTAGCCGAAGAAGGTCCAGTACAAGGTTTTGCCAGACAAACAAATCAAGAACAACACCGGTAGGGACAATGCAAGCTTCCATTCCTCAGATCAGATACATTTTGAGCATCAGCAGTGCATATGCCTCGCCCTCACAGAACCTGTGCATTTTGGACAGCAGCAGTGCAAGTTTTTCTTCTCTTTAAAACATGTGTACAAAGGGTTGAGGAGTGAAAGATTCCCTCTTCACAGAAACATATATGGCTCGGAAGCAGCAGTGCAAGTTTATCTCTCTCACCGACTATCTTCAGCTTGAGCAGAAGTAATGTTATGTTATCTCCATTTGTGATATCTTCTACCATTAGTATGGCTCTGCAAAACAGAGAAAAATCTTGGGAAACATTAATAAATGCAACCTTGCCTCTCTCCTTCACAGAACATGTGCAAATCATAGAGTAGCAGTGCAAGCTTTCTCACGGACCAGAGCTGGACAACAACAAAATAAGCTTCCTTCTTTTACAGAGGCATCTACATTTAAAGGTCCCCTTCCCTATTGAACAGGCACATCATGGCATCTTCCATTGGTGCACGGAGCAAGGATTGCTCAAAACGTATGTTACACATGCAGGTGCTTAATCCATTGAGATGTGTGTATAAAAGGATTAGTGACAAAAATATGAATGCTTTTGCCCTTTCAGGTGTTGTTTCTTGTCAGCACACTTAATGACACTCTCTTTCAGTCCTCCTTTGACTGGTGGCTTGTAAAGATCAATCCAGGAAAAATGTAAGTAAATCCATAAGAGTTTATTAGGAAAGTCTATATGCACCTCAGCCTACACACACAGCTATGAATGTCAGCTTCAACAGCAGTCATTTGAATCATCACATTCCGTTACCATGACATATGGAGCTAAGCAAGTATGGAAGTTCTGAAAGTTCTAGCAACATCAGTAAATGCAAGGTACAGAATACTACACACCTTCCCTCTAATAACATAAGAACCAAAAACAAAAGGAACGGAGAAAAGGTTAAAACATATAGTAGAAATAAGGATAATAAAGTAAACATAAGAACATGTAAATCATAAGTAGTTTTGCAGATACTTAGGTTTGGAACGTAGTCTTGTGCTGGGTTGTCTTAATTGATTGGGCATAGAATTGCTTTCTTTGCATGAGGAATCCTCGCTGTTGTTTCTGTTGCGTTCCTCTGAGAAGAAAGAATTAGAGCACTTGGCTACCCTGTTCATGTTCCAAGCTCTGTGATCCTCAGTTTTGACGGCATTTTTGAAAACTTTGATGACCCTCATGGGTAACAAGAACTTTGAACCATTCACAAATGCTCCTTTGCGAGGATTCTTTATTTTAACTAAGTCACCTACTTCTATGAACATTTTTTTTACACCTTTCCTGACATCATAGTATTTCTTGTTGTCAATCATTTTTTTTATTTCCCTTTCAAACTTCTCTTGATCATCTTTAATTTCCAACCCTTGAGATTTGTTGAGAATCCAAGCAGGGCATAACATGGTTTGAGGTTTTCTTTTACAAAAAAGTTCAAAGGGGTTTTGCCTGTTGTTGAATGTGGTGAAAACCTGTAGCTTCTGACTTTATTAAGAAGTTCAGTTTGCCAACACTTTTGATAAGATAAGGCTCGTTGGATGGTTTCTTTGAGCACTTTGTTGAACCTTTCAACGACGCCATTAGTCTCTGGGTGATAAAGTGCTGACCTTTTGTGAATGATGCCTCTTTTGGATAAATACTCGCTCATTTCTTTAGAGGTAAATTGGACTCCATTATCAGAGAGCAGTATTTTGGGAAAGCTTTCTCTTTCAAAAATGTTTTCCAAAAATGTTATTACATCTCTAGATTCCACGGAGTTGGTTATTTTCACTTCAGGCCATCTTGAATAGAGATCTAACAGTACAATAACGTATTTGTCAGTGTAACTGTGTTTGATGGGACCTAGAATGTCTATTGAAACTTCTTCCCAGGCCATTCTAGGTAATTTTCTTACAACCATGGGTTGGACCCTGGTTTTAAGGGTCTTGTCACATTTAATGCACTAAACACATTCCCTGACAGACCTTTCAATGCAAGTATCCATTCCAGGCCACCAGTAAATTTGTCTTATTATTTCCTTGGTTTTAGATATTCCTGGATGGCTGTCATGTGCAAAACTGATTAACTGATTCCTTAAGATGATGGGAGGGATCAACCTGGTACCTCTGAGAAGTAAGCCATTTTGGAGTGATAGTTCATCCTTGACTCGATGGAACCCTGTTAAAGCATCATTGGTCTTATCATCCTTACTCCAACCCTTCTTGATGCAACTAATAACAGATTGTAAGACAGCATCTTTAGAGAGTTAATTAATCCAGGTTTCTTCTTTTATTATACTGTCATCAACATAACAGACCGCATATTCATCAAATTCATTAGAAGTCTCTTTGGAAGACTCATCCCCATCACTTTCCATGAAAGTCAAGCGAGAGCAGCAGTCAGCTATGTTATTTCTTGCCCCGGGACATATTCCACACGAAAGTTAAATTCTTGGAGAAAAATTACCCATTTGCGTATTCTGGAGGATACATTGTCAATACCTTTTTTTCGAATATTTCTTTAAGATGTTTGTGGTCTGTTCTTAACACAAAATTGTTACCCCACAGAAATTTCCGGAGCTTCCTCACTGCCCAAAATACTCCTAAAGCTTCTTTTCGATCACAGAGTAGTGATACTCTGCTCCTCTTAGACATCTGGATAAAAACAATATAGTAACTTCTTCTCCATTGAATACTTGTAACATGACAGCGCTTAAACCTGTTCCACTGGCATCAGTCATGATGGTTACCTCTCGGTTAGGATCAAAAATGTTAAGTGAGCAGGCTTCAGATAATTGTCTCTTTATGAGTTTGAACTCTTTCTCACAATCGGAGCTCCATTCGAAATTGACACCCTTCTTTATCAAAAGTCTCATATTAAATGTCTTGTCCGCAAAGTTCTTGATACATTTTGTGTAATACTCTGACATGCCTAAAAATGTGACAACCTCATCTTTGTTCTTGGGACTGGATAGCTTGTTGATGGTGTCTACAAGTTCTTTTTTTGGCTTAATACCAGACCCGGAGATGGTATGTCCTAAATAATCAAGGCTGGAAATGTTGAACTTGCATTTCTTTGCTTTAAGGGTCAACCCATTGTGTTTGAGTTTACCTAATACCTTCCTAACCCTGCTGTCATGTTCTTGTTGAGTGTTCCCAAAAATAAGAACATCATCTTTGTGAGAAGTTGGCCTGGCATATGCTGTCCACTAATTATAGTGGGCACCTTGCACCAGTCCAAACAACCCCTTATTGGAGATAGGTTAAAGACAACCTTATTGAAAGCTATCCTAGTGGTAGCTACGGAGAGCAGCCTTCAGGCTAAGTCTTGAAGGAATGTAAACAGCTTGTTTTACCAGTCTATAATCTCTTGAGTGATCAAATGAAAGAGCACCACACCAGGTATATATTCAAAATATATGTATTTATTGCTAAACACACCCCTCTAGTCTCTTTATGAGGCTAGAGTTCGAAGTACATAAGTTAGAAGTTATTTAAACACAGTATTAGCACAAATACACGTTTGGGCCCTAGGGGCGTACCAAACCATATACCAATAAAGTGGTATAAGAACCACGACTGAACTAGACACTAGGCCTAGAGCCTCTAGAAGTGCTTGGACCACAAGGAACCACCCAAGGTAGTGACACAGGGGACCCACGGGGACGCGTGCAGTGTAAATACACAACCGCGATACGGCGTTGACTTCTATGGAGAAAGTCGTGATCGGGAAATTAAAGAAAAGGGACACTTAAAGGAGGACTTGGAGCAAACCCTTTGAGATCTAGTACTTTGAAGAGTCTCTACCCATGGGAGCACCGGAGTACTCGTGTTACCTCACCCAGGGAAGCCGGGTGCATAGGTGCCTTTCGGGGTCGGGTTTCGTCGTCGATTTGAATGGCGATCTGCTGCAAAGTGCTGCTGGCGACCAAGTGGAAAGTGTCCGGGTGGATCCAAGAGTGGATCGGAGATCTGAAGAACCTGAAAGCAGAGGGGACAGAGTCTGGGTCACTAGCCAGTGACCAGGAGGGCGATGGACAGATGCCCACCGATGTCGAGTGCTTCAGGTGCATTGACAGTTGTCTTGACTCTTCAGCCACGAGGTCCAGGAGGCGTTGTCGGCAACCAGGAGCAGGATTCGGGCTGGTACACAATGTTTGTCGAGTGCTGAGGTGTCGGCGACCGGATTGGACCCAACAAGCCTTGGCAACGGCAAGTCTCGATGAAGATGTAGATTGTCGATGGTGCAGACCAGCAAGGTCTGGGGAACTCACCCAGCGAGGGTAAGTGAGGGCAGGCCTGGAGCAACCAGGATGCCAAGTAAGAAAAAGATTGGCCTTCGTTAAGAACTACTAGCCAACGGGCTAGCGACCGCAAAGGAGCCTCGAGACGTCGCACGTGGATCTGGCTCACAGGACACTCGTGGAGTGGAGGCCAGCGATCTTCGGTGCAGTTGGTGCTGGAGGCTAGGGCTACTGGGAGCCCAAAGCACGACTTCGTGAGAGATCCACAAGAGGATGCACTTGCAAATGTGCTCGGTGTCCAGGGGTCACGGTCTCAAGTCACCCACGATAGCTACGGGCCTCAGCTTTGCTGGGGACTCAGGGTAGTCTCGGGGAAGTCTATGAATCCACCTCTGGTGATGCAATGACTTCGGCGTCCGGCGGGAGCTTCAGAAATGCGAACCGGACAGATGCTTCTTTGGTGCCTGCCAAGCAGGGGAGTCACTCCTTGACCCCAAGGGAGATTCTTCTGTCCTCTAATCGTGAGTAGAGCGTCGAAGGTCCAGGATTCAGTTTCAGAGTTTCGTCCAGGGATAATCTAAAGTCCTAAGGACTGGGTTCCTATACTTATACCAAGTTTAGGGGTTGGACTACTCTGTGGCCCCACCTATGGGTGGGTCAGGGCAGAGGGGTGGCTACACCACTTTCCCTTTGTCCAGTTCACACCAAAGCAGGGGCTGCAAGCCCCTGATCCGGTTTGAACTGGGGTATGCACAGGGACACCAAATGTGCCCCCAGTGCAGGACTTCAAAGCACCCGAAAGTGCTCCCGCCCAGCCCCAATACACATTATCCTGTCTGGGGAGGTGGTCACACCTCCCTGGGACAGGAAACCTATTGTCCAGGCCTCCCCTGCCAGAGTTTCGTCCAGCAGCAGGAGGCCAGACTCGTGTCTGTGGCAGCAGCATCCATTTTGTGATGCCAGGGCTTTAGAAAGAAGTTACCGGGCTAGCCAGAGTTAACATGTCTTTCCCTCTAGAAGGGTGGAATGGTACCCCCGCCGCCAGAATTGGCGGGGGGTAGTATTCCAAGATGTTTGACACCAAACACGACATGTTTAGGTGCAGCCATTCCAAAGTTAGCATTTAACGCGAGGTTATAATGCGCTTAAGAGTATATGGTCAGGCTGCACTACAAACAGCATCAGAGAAGGGTCTCCGACCGCTGCAGAGGGGCCCTGCTCATGCAGGGGCACCCTCTCACATAGGAACCATGCACTCTGCCTTCAGGATTGATAAGGCCTGCCATAGGAGTGACTTATAGGTTTATATGTGTGTATGTATTTAGTGATATAGGTAACCTATACCACAGTAAGGGGTGCATGCACCACCTTACCCAGGCTGCAGTAGCAGACCTGTGGTGTCAGTTTGGATGGCCTTCCAGGGGTGGCATAATACATGCTGCAGCCCCTGGTAGGCCTCTGAGGTACCTATGCCCTTGGTACATAGTATACCATATACTAGGGACTTATTAGGGCACTCCAGATTCCAATCAGTGATGTGCCTAAGGCACATGGAAACCATTTTAGAGAGGAAGCAGCTAGGCTGGGGTTCTGATTAGCAGGGCCCCAGCCAGACTAATGTCGAAAAACAGTGAAGCATCAGCAAAAAGTGGGGGTACCCATGTGAAGCAGATCCTACTCTCCTACAATCTTGGTATATCTTTATTCCATCACACTCTCTAAGCACATGCTCCATTACTCTTTGAAATACAGCTGCAGCTGAAATAAGGCCAAAAGGCATCCTCAAAAACTTGTATGTCCCAAACGGTGTTACAAACGATGTTAAATCTTGAGAAGAGGTATGTAGCTTGACTTGGTGATAGGCTGACGCTAAATCAACAGAGGAGAAGAATTTGGCTCCACCCAACAATGACAACATTTCTGCAATATTAGGTAAGGGGTAGTGATCTACAACAATGCATTTATTAAGTTCCCTTAAGTCAATGCAGAGCCTAGACTCTCCATTGGCTTTAACTGCCATGACCACTGGAGCCAACCATTCTGTGGCTTCTACCTCAGTGATGATTCCACCCTTTAACAACTTGTCCAATTCAACTTTCATTTTATCCTTGACCTTGATGGGAACATTTCTAAGTTTACTAATTACAGGTACAGAATTTTCTTTAAGAACAATCTTGTGTGAATAACCTCCTAAACATCCTAGTTGGTCCTTAAATACCTCAGGAAACTCATCTTCGAATGAGGTGACTACTGTTTGTAGACTACACTGATCAATATTAGAAATGCTATCATTGTGTACTAATGAGTCGATGGGTTTATCAACTTTCAATCTTATAGAAGGTGTTTTGTTGGGATCTAGAATGATTTTAAGATCTTTTTGGAGAGCCCAACTCACCAAAGAATCACCTCTTTCGGACATGTAAATCTTTCCTGATGTCACATTTGTCTTGTAAGAGATGTTACCAGTAAAGAAACCAGAAAGTTTGATGGGCTCGCCACCATAACCTTTAGCCTTGATGTCAGGTTTTTGTAACCTTATCTTACTACACAAATGTTCATCATAAACTGTCTTGGGAATGAGTGTGAATTTGGCCCAAGAGTCAAATAACATTTGAACAGGAATATCTTCAATGAGCACAGTGTCAAAAGGACCACTTTTCTCACCATCACTGATCCTCATGATGATTTCTTCCTCACACTCATCTCCACAACATATTTCTTGAACCCTATTCTTAGAGGACCCACTGCGACAACATTTTGATACATGACCTCTCTTTTTGCACTTTTTGCACGTGGCTTTCCAGCCAATGCAATCTCTATAATTTGCTGAATGCCCATATTCGCCACATCTATAGCAGTTACCTTGGAACTTCCTGACAAACGAGTCATTTTTACGTTCAACACTACTTTTGTTATTATTCTTGAAATCGAGAGAACCCTTGTACGGAAAAGTGTTACTACTCTCTCCTTTGTGCTGTAGAGAGGATGTCATACCTTGGTTCCCTTTGGATTTGTGCACCACTTGAATACTACTTTCTTTCGAATTGTCTACATCTCTTTTTTTTAATTCATCGACACAAATCTTAGTGTGTTCACAAGATTTAGCTATTGTAATCACTTCAGAGAGAGAAGGATTGTCTTTCCCCCAACATGCTTCTTTTACTTTATCTAAGGTACAACGTAGCATGAACTGGTCTCTCAACCTTTCCTCATAGTTGGCTCCAAAATTACAGGTGGAAGCCAACTTCCTTAACTCAGTTAGATATTGCTCAACATTCTCACCAGAATTTTGCATACGTTTGCCAAAATGATCTCTCTCTAAAACAGTTGAAACTTTCGGCAAAAAGTGTAAATCAAGTTTCTTTAAACAAACCTCATAATCATTAAGATTAACGGAGTCTTCAGAGGATAACTCAGGAAGATGTTGAAATACCTCTTGCCCTTCTGGACCTAAACAATGTAGTAAAAGTGACATTTTCCTTTCTGCGCTTAGAGAGACACAACACACTCGAGAATAGTGTGAGAAAACAGTCTTCCATTTTTTCCAAGGTATAGGTGGCTCACCAGGTGCAGACAAAAAAAATGAAGGAGGAGGAACGTTTTGCATTTCACTTAAAGTACTACAGCAAAATTCCTGTAAGAAAAAGTGTTATAGTTCAACAAAAATAATGTTAAGCTGGCTCTAATGTTGTATCGTAAAATCATTCAGTAGCCTGTATGAATCGGGCGTGCATGTCTGTAACTCCAACTGTTGTCATATCCAGCAGTCTTGCACCACCCACTGAAGCCTGGCATCAGTTTATGTGCCATATACATTCACACACACTCACCCAGTCATATAACCCCGCACCATAGTCAGTGACCCTCCCATCCATGCTACCCCACAGAAATAGGTACACACAGTCTCGGCTATCAATTGCCAAATTATTTTATTATTAACAACCAAGTTTACTATTGCTGACAAAGTCGTATCTACTTTTCAGGCTTGAGAGAGAGATCAAATTTGCCATAAAACACTGACACTGACCAGTGGAAAACTGTGATTAAAATGACTCCCTAGTCTCAGAGTCAACGAAGAGATGAACATTAACTAATGATATTCAATATTATTGTGTTAATGAAGTTTGTTTCATAATTTATTAGTATTGGATATTGCCGGATAGTACAATATGCTGATAATATTGAGAGTGATTGTCCTCAATTAATCAGAATATGGATAGCATTTTGGCATGTGACTGCCTTCTAGTGTTCTTGCTCCAAAATGAATATGATGTTCAAGTATGCAGATTGAAATACAAAGAGATGGTCCCTGAAACGTTAAATCAATTTGGAGAAGAATCCAGGGAAGGATACTAATAACAAAAATCAGCATGAACTTCTCCAAAGTCTAGATATGTAAACAATGTGTTTATGATATAAAAATACCATACGTCAGACCAGTGTCATTTATAATTTATTGATCTTAGATATAAAAAAATTATTTTTTGTTTTTCAATTTTTAAGCACATAGAGTAATGATATTTAACAATGATATATATGTATATATATATATATATATATATCATTGTTATATATACATATATATATATATATATATATATATATATATTCACTGAAAAAACCATAGGTTTTAGGGACAGTTATAGTTACTTGGACATTGCACTCGTACAAAACCCGTGAAATTCCCCGTTATAGTTAGTTCAGCTAACTATAACTCGCGCCCACTAATGCACTGCTGATGACGTCACATATTACATCACTCATGACATGGTCAGTGACATCACTGATGACATCACTGATGACATCTCAAATGACATCACTGATGACATCATCCAGTGACTGTGTGTTTCTGTAAAGTTTAAATATTTTTAAAATATATAGGAAAAGACGTATTGAAGAATGAGTGGGTGTCTAAGTGTCTGTATGGATGATTTAGTAGGTGCGTGACTGACTCTATAAGTGAGTGATTTAACGTATCTTACTGAATGCATGGGTTAGTGACTAAACTGGGTGTATGTCTGTATCCGTCTGTCTGTTGCTGTGTAAGTGGCTGCATGTGTTTTTGAATAGCTAAATGATTTTCTATATGAGTTATTGAATGCTTGTCTGAGTATCTGTATGGGTGCCTGAGTGTTTGTGTGGGAGGGGTGTGTGCAACTCTGTGCATAGATGTGTGAGTGGGTGATTCACTGGGTGGATGGTTTCAAGAGTGCATCTGTGATAGACTGTATGGGTGGGTAAGTGTGTGTAAGAGTGTGTTAGTGAGTGAATGTATGTCCCAGTGGTACATGTGTGAGTAACTACATATGTGAAAGGCAGTATATATGTGTGTTGGAGTATATAAATAGCTATAAGCAAGAGTGAGTGATTGTGATAGTGGCTGTATGGATGATTGTGTGCTTGTATCAGTGATTGTATAAGAGCGTAACAATGTGCTACTATTTGTATGAGTAAGTGAGCTGGTGTGTGTATAACTGTATAGGTGAGTAAATGGCAGTGTGTTTAATTATTTGCATGACTGACTAGGTGTGTGAGTATCTCTATGGATGAGTGGCGTTGTTTGAGTGTCTATATAGGAGTAAGAGTGCATATGATAGTCCTGTACTGAGTGACCGTAAGTATGAGTGACTGTACGGGTGAGTGAGTGGATGTGTGTGTGTAGACCTAAGAATCAGTGAGTGGGTATGTAGTTATTGGTGTTGGAGTGTCTATGGTTTTGCGAATGGCAGTCTGTAATTTAGAGTGGGTGTATCAAAGATTATATTAGGGTGTGAGGAGGTGCATCAGATTATCACGTGGATGATGTCATCAGTGATGTCATTTGAGATGTCATCAGTGATGTCATCAGTGATGTCACTGACCATGTCATGAGTGATGTAATATGTGACGTCATCAGCAGTGCATTGCGGGGCGCGAGTTATAGTTAGCTGAACTAACTATAACGGGGGAATTTCACGGGTTTTGTACGAGTGCAATGTCCAAGTAACTATAACTGTCCCTAAAACCTATGGTTTTTTCAGTGAATTTCAAAGGTTTTTAAATGCTAATTTGTAACTATAACGTGTCTGAAACCTATGGTTTTTTCAGTGAATTTCAAAGGTTTTTTAAATGCTAATTTGTAACTATAACGTGTCTGAAACCTATGGTTTTTTCAGTGAATTTCAAAGGTTTTTTAAATGCTAATTTCTAACTATAACGTGCCTGAAACCTACGGTTTTTTCAGTGAATTTCAAAGGTTTTGTAAATGACAATTTTTAAATGTATTAATTGTTATATTAATTTTTTTCATACTGATTTACTACATTTTTAGAAACAATTTTTTTTTACATATTTTATTTGTCAAATTACATTGTAATTACATTATACATTACATTACAAAAAATACTTTCTCAGAATGAATTACTTTAGTTTAAATACTTTGCAGATAGGCAATAGACTTTTAAGTACAGTAGTTACAGTTGTTGCAATGGGCAACACATTTTCAAACACAATGCAACATTCAGCTCAATGTGAATTTCTAGTTAAATGCAATTAGTTACTTTATGGATTACTTTTGTAACCACAGGACTGGATCCTAGATTCAGTCCTGGTACATCTCCTGTAAACAGTTGAGTAAAAGCGTTTTGGTTACAGTCGTGATTTTTAAGGAATATTATTGTATTTTAAAAGTTGACACTTTGAAACTTTTTCTCATAGAATCACCAATGTTATCCTATGGAAGGAAATTCACTTAGCAGGTAAAAACTGTTATCGTTACTTTTTCTTACTCAGTGTTGGATCCTGGATCCAGCACTGGTGCATCTCCTGTAAACAGTTGAAAGAATGCGTTTAAGTCATACAGGCGATTTTTAAGGAATATTTGTAGTTTGTGAAAATCAACACTTTGAAACTTTTTGCTGAAAACCAGTCAATGTTAGCCTATGAAGGAAATTCAAGTTACCGGTAAGTACGGTTAAAATTACTTTTGAGGATCAGTACTGGGCTGAAACATGCAGCACTGAGGTCTCTCCTGATAACAGGTGAGTAAATCGGAATTCGTATTTCGGCTGATTTTAGAGGAATATTTTAAAGTTCCAAAACTCCACACTTAGAAGAATTTCCAAGTGAAACCAGTCAATGTTAGCCTATGGAAGGAAATTCAAGTTACTGGTAAGTACGGTTAAAATTACTTTTCAGGACCAGTACTGGGCTGAAAGATGCAGCACTGAGGTCTCTCCTGATAACAGGTGAGTAAATCAGAATTCGGATTTCGGCTGATTTTAGAGGAATATTTGTATGTTTCAAAAATCAACACTTAGAAGAATTTCCAAGTGAAACCAGTCAATGTTAGCCTATGAAGGAAATTCAAGTTACCGGTAAGTATGGTTAAAATTACTTTTCAGGATCAGTACTGGGCTGAAAGATGCAGCACTGAGGTCTCTCCTGATAACAGGTGAGTAAATCGGAATTCGTATTTCGGCTGATTTTAGAGGAATATTTTAAAGTTCCAAAACTCCACACTTAGAAGAATTTCCAAGTGAAACCAGTCAATGTTAGCCTATGAAGGAAATTCAAGTTACCGGTAAGTACGGTTAAAATTACTTTTCAGGATCAGTACTGGGCTGAAAGATGCAGCACTGAGGTCTCTCCTGATAACAGGTGAGTAAATCGGAATTCGTATTTCGGCTGATTTTAGAGGAATATTTTAAAGTTCCAAAACTCCACACTTAGAAGAATTTCCAAGTGAAACCAGTCAATGTTAGCCTATGAAGGAAATTCAAGTTACCGGTAAGTACGGTTAAAATTACTTTTCAGGACCAGTACTGGGCTGAAAGATACAGCACTGAGGTCTCTCCTTATAACAGGTGAGTAAATCGGAATTCCTATTTCGGCTGATTTTAGAGGAATATTTGCACAATGGTGAAGGGAGGGGCGGGGCCTGAGGTGACATCTTTGCAAACGCGCCCCGTGGCGCGTTTTAAGTTGGGGGATTAAGTTCCCTTGAATCCTGAGGGTCCCTAGGGGCCAACTAGACCACCAGGAACCTCCAATATGCGCCAGGGGCTGCGTTGCAGAGACGTGTAGAGAGGCCACACCCTTTTACACCTCTCTGCAACGCAGCTCTGTGGCGCTTTCTGGATGTACCTGTTGGGCTAGTTGGCCCCCAGGGACCCTCAGGATTGAAGGGGATTTAATTCCCCATCTTAAAACGCGCCACGGGGCCTGTTTGCACACATGTCACCTCAAGCCCCGCCCCCTCCCTTCACCACTGTGCAAACGCGCCCGTGGCGCGTTTTAAGTTGGGGGATTAAGTCCCCTTGAATCCTGAGGGTCCCCGGAGTCCAACTAGCCCACCATATACCTCCAAAAGCGCCATAGAGCTGCGTTGCAGAGAGGTGTAAAAGGGGCGTGGCCTCTGTACACCTCTCTGCAAGGCAGCCCCTGGCGCATACTGGAGGTTCCTGGTGGGCTAGTTGGCCCCAGGGACCCCCAGTATTCAAGGGGAATTCGTTCCCCCTCTGCAAACGCGCCAGGGGCGCGTTTGCAGAGTGGTGAAGGAAGGGGCGGGGCCTGCGGGCCCGATCGTTTTTTTAAAAAAA
>CAWUFW010018671.1:0-213347 GCA_963921515.1 Calotriton arnoldi | reverse complement strand
GCCATTACCCATCTGTCCGTGTGGTACGCCGGTTCAGACGGTGGGGGGAAGACCCATTGGTTAACCACTGCAAGCTGAGAAGCCCAGTAGTATTGTTTCAGGTCAGGCAATGCAATTCCTCCGTCGTACCACCCTCTGGTCAATTTATGTGTCGCAATGCGCAGGCTTTTCCCGTCCCATAGGAGAGTTCGAACCTCGCTCTCCACGCTGGTAAAATAGGCATCAGGGACCCTATGGGGGGTGTTCTGCAATACATATAAAAATCGAGGAAGTGCCAGCATTTTAAACAATGCCGCTCTTCCGAGCAAAATGAGGGGCAGCGTCCGCCAGTGAAGTACGTCTTTCCGAAGCCTGGTCAATGGGGCTTAAAGATGAACATCATAGAAGTGTACCGGGTGTGGAGTGATGTGAATGCCGAGATACCGGAAGCCCTCAGTAGCGACTGTTATAGTGGTGTCTTTGGGCATCCGCGGTACAGGGCCCTGCAGCATAAACAAAACAGACTTTGTCCAATTAATAGTGTATCCCGAATGGGCACTAAAGATTGCAAAGATGTGCAGAATCCTGTGGATCGAGGACGAGGGAGCTGCTACGTATAACAGGACGTCGTCGGCATAGAGGGAGATTTTGTCCTCATGCTGGTCAGTCCACTTCAGTCCCCTGATCATGGGGTTACCCCTGACCCAGGTCGCCAGTGGCTCCAGTAGTAGAGCAAATATGAGGGGTGACAGGGGGCAGCCCTGCCTGCTCCCCCTCTCTAGTTGGAAACGTCGGGAAGTGTGTTGGTTAACTACCACCTGGGCTGTGGGACCCGTGTATAATAATTTAACCCATTGTATAAAGTGAGGGCCGAACCCCAGACGCTCGAGGAGTGCAAATAGATAGGGCCACTCAATGGTGTCAAACGCCATTTTAGCGTCCAGCGACAGCAATGCAGCATCCTCTAGAATGGTGTGGGTTCTCCCCATTACCCCGTGAAGTCTGCGGCGGTTAAGGGCCGTATTGCGGCCGGGCATGAAGCCCGACTGGTCGGGGTGCCCAAGCTTACATATAACGGGGATTAGACGATTAGCCAATACCTTGTCCAAGATTTTAACTTCAACGGACAGCAACGAGATGGGGCGATAAGACTCACATCTCGTCACTGGTTTGCCCGGCTTATGTATGACGGCAATGGAGGCCAGCATCAAATCTTGGGGCAGCGACCCTGTCTGGTAACACTCCAAGTACATAGCCCGGAGAGCAGGCGCTATCTTGGAGGACACTAGCTTAAACAGTTCTATTGGGAGCCCATTGGGGCCCATGGCCTTGCCCGACTTAATGCCGCTAATGGCAGTCGCGAGTTCCTCTTCCGTAAGGTCACCCTCCAAAGAGTCACTGTCTTCTGGGGTAAGTGCAGCCACCGGGATAGCGGCCAGGAGATCTCTTGAGTCCTGTAGAGTGGTATGGGTGGTGGAGGAATATATGAAAGCAAAGTGGGACGCGAAGGCCTCAGCAATGTGTTGTGGATCTGTCACCCGTTCAACCGCGTCTGTCTCGATAAGGGGCACCCATCTCTGAGCGGTCTCTCGCCTTTCTAACCATGCAAGCATTTTACCCGTGGCGTCTCCCAATTCGTATACTCTATGAAGAGTCGCTTTGCGCTTCGCCTTGGCAGTCTCCGTCGCTAACTGACGATAGTCTAGGCGTTTGGCACTTAACATATGAGCGAGCTGTTCGTCGTCGCTGGTTGCCACCCCATCTTCTAACTCCCTAGTCTCCTGCTCCAAGGCATCTAATTTAGCCATCCGTTCCTTCTTGTGTCCCACCATCAGTGAAAGTGCCTGACCCTTAATTACCGCCCCGAAGGCCCCCCACAACATGCAGTGGGATTGAACTGAATGTATGTTCTCAGCAAAGTAATGAGTTACTCCTTTGAGCAGGGCACTTCTGACCTGTGGGATCTTCAGGCTCCAGGGGTTTATGGAGAGGGTGAGGCAGCGGTGGCCCTGAGGCAGAGTCAGTTGAATAAGAACAGGGGAGTGATCTGAAATACCACGTGCCAGGGACCTAGCGTCAGAAAAGTAAGAGAGATCATCGGTATGTGTGAACATGTGGTCGATTATGGACTGACTACCATGGGCCCCGGAGTGAAAGGTAAAATTCCGCTTCAGGGGGTTAAAATGGCGCCAGAGGTCCACTAGGCCAAATGCCAGGAGAAAGTCCATCAGGGGGGAGGTGTTGTGCGGGTTGTGCCGTGGGGGATGTCGGTCAACCCGGCCATCTACCGCAAGGTTAAAGTCTCCTCCCATCACCAGGATACCAACTGGAAGATCCAGCAGGAGTTTACCCAGGTCGGACAACGTGCTTGTCTTCAGCACTGGAGGGATATAGATGGAGAGTACGTTAAAGGGTTTCTCCTCCCATGTCCCCGCTATTGCCGTGTATCTACCCTGGCCGTCAATCCAAGTATTCTGTATTATGAATGGGCATTGTTTACGAATAAGAATGCCGGTCCCTCTAGAGCTAGTCGTAAATCCTACGTACGCCACTAACCTATAGCTCCAACGGTCTAGTGCTTTGCAGGTATTACCAATGAGGTGTGTCTCTTGGAGGAGGGCGATGTCCGGGGCCTGTCTCTTGAGGTATTGGAGTACTACCCCTCGCTCAAGTTTGTCTCCCAATCCGTTAACGTTCCAAGTAATGATGCAGAGCGTTTTTTTCACGCTACGGTCTGACATGGTACACCGGAATGAATTGGGGCGCTATCTGCCCTTGTCTCGAGTGTGTGTGACAAATTTCGATATGTCGAAGCTGTGAGCCCTAAGTGTGCCTGATTGCATAGTATGTCTTGCATCACCGCCATCACAATAAAACAACAACAAGAACAAATGAAACAAGTCCCCCCACCCCCAAAACGCCCCCCCTCCCCCCACCCTGCCTCCCTGCACGACGGGCACTGAACCACCCACCACCCTAAACTTGCAGAGTGCCTATCGCCCACGCTTAAAATAATAAGGAACGTGATCCAACCCCACTCCCTGGGGCATCAATTCGTTTTAGCACATTTACCCCATCATTAGCCCCATAAACATTGGAATAAGGCCTAACAGATTGCAGATAGTAAGAGAATAACGATACCCCTCGGCTGGAAGCAAGCACGGCCATTAAAGTTGCAAGCAGCCACACCAAGTTACTCAAAAAGTCCTGCACCAAGACAGTTTAACCGCAAACCAGCTTGTGTCTGTGGGAACTTGGTAGCATAGGCCATGTTGACTGGAAGCCTCCGTCGCACACTTTCAATCAGCTAGTCTCTATTCCGCCGAACCCTTCGTCGTGGATTCGCCGCTCGGCGGGGACCCATGCTGGCGACTCGACCTGTCCTTATTGCCATTGTCACAGTTTGATTTACGGTTCCGTTTGCTGACAGTGCACCAGCCGTCGAGCCAGTCCCATGCATCTTCAGGCCTAGTAAAAAAACACACTTTCCCTTCGGATTCCACACGCAGCTTTGCCGGAAACAGCATGGCGTATTTAATTTCCTGATCACGCAATGCCTTTTTCACTTCCAGGAATCTACGACGTTGTTTCTGCACTCGTAACGTAAAATCCGGAAAGAAAGTGATTTTGCTATTATCCATGGCAATCGGTGGGGCAGCTCTTGCTGCTTGGAGTATGGCGTCCCTGTCGCGGAAGTTGAACACCCTTGCCAAGAGAGGCCTGGGCGGCGTGCCAGGCTTGGACCATCCGCCTGGCACCCGATGCGCCCTTTTGATGGAAAAGTGCTTGGACAGCCCCTTTGGCTGGAGATGTTGCAATATCAGGTCTTCAACAAATAGGTCCGCCGCTTGCCCCTCGGCCCTTTCCGGCACACCTAGTATGCGAACGTTGTTGCATCGCATTCGACCTTCATAGTCGTCCAGTTGCGGTTCAAGCACATCTTGATTGGTTCGGAGTTCAGTTACTTGGTGCTTGAGGAGGTCTGTATCCGTCTGGAGGTCCTTGGTCGTGACTTCAACCTCGTCAATGCGCTCGGCCAGTTTCCGCATGTCCGCTCTGATCAGGGAAACCTCTGAGGCGACAGTATCAATGCGGCCTTCCAGAGAGGTGCGCACCGTCGTTATGGCTGTTAGGATGTCTTGCAGCGTGGGGTCCGGTGGATCCCCACCAGGTTTGGGGTTAGATTGCATCTCATCCTGGCCTTTCTGCCACGCATACTTTTCCAGCTTTGCTTGGAGCGCGCCCCGGCCGCTGCGGCCGCTTGCCTTGCCGTAGCCAATGTGTGGGGTGTGCAGGATGAGGAACCAGGCCGTCCTAGCTACTCACCGCCGCCTGCGCGAGGGACACGGCCCTCTCCGGCCTGTCGGGTTTCGCCAGTTAGGCCCAGACCGATGAGTAAAATGCTCCAGGAGGATGCACACACCGAGGGGGGGGGAAGCACTGATGCAGTACTGGTACCTTCGCTGGCCACTCAAAGAATCACCCTCCAGTGAGCCTTTACCACGTAGGAAATTGCAGCCTAGTGTAACTGGGATGGAGAATTCAGCTAGCAAGTAATCAATGGTGTCTGCCACCCATGCAGATGCTTCGCCCTGGATCGGCCAAGTCTTCACGCGTCTCGCGCCCCCCCCTGCCGGGAAGAGCAAGGATTCCGGTGCCTATCTGGCGTCCCCCCTCACGAGGGCAATCAGTAAAGGGAGGTTCCGAATCAGCACCACAGCGTCACATCGCAATGCGTCAGGCCTACGCTGTCTCTGCAAATGTTGGCGAGTAGGCATTCTCCTCGAGCCCCGTCCCCCGCTGTGGCCTGGAAACAGTCCCCTGGAGCGCAGTCAACTCACCGCAGCCGCGGTACGTGGATCATTTTCAGGGCCGGCGGCCCGCTAGATGCAGAATGCGGAGGGGGGGGAGGGAAAGAGTCCAGCCAGACAGGCAGAGGCAATTGCAGCAATGTGGGGCCTTCTTAGCTGGCCCCCAAAAATCCGGGCCCTCAGCCGCCGCCACAGGCCCACAGGACGTGACCTAAACTCGGCCCGCGCCTCGGGGGGGCGGCGAGGGGCAGAGAACTCACCGGAGGAGTTGCGGCCGGCAATAAATTCAACGCGGCCCCCTCGACCAGGAGGCGGGCCCAGGATGCGTACCGCAGCCGCGGTGTCGATTGCCTGAGTGCGGCTGGAGGCCTACGCGGCACGCCTCGCGTCCTCCGCCGCAGCAGCCCAGGTCCAGCCAGCTATCTCTGCCGGAGCTCAGCAGATCGAGGCAGCCTTCCGTACAGTGGCAGAACACGCTTCAGAGGTCAGGTGGGCTCTGTATCGCCGTTCCGACTCGGGGCGAATCTATTTTTTCAGGATATTTAGGGAGTGGTACGACGGAGCTAAGCTACCGTGCAGCCATTTCCCTCTGCAGTTGGCCCCAAATGTGGATTCTTGTCAAGTAGTACATGAAAGCAGAGGAGACAGAGTCTAGGTCACTTGAGAGTGACCCGGGGCTCGGTAGACGGATGCCCACCGATGTCGGGTACTTCAGGATAGTTGACGGGGACCTTGACTCTGCAGCTGCAGGGACCAGGCAACATCAAGGACAACCAGGAGCTGGATACAAGCTGTCCCACAAAGGATGTCGAGTGCTGAGGGGTCGGCGCCGACTGGAGCACCAACAAGCCTTGGCAAAGGCAACCCATGCAGGAGGACAAGGAAGTGTACAGTTTGGACCAGCAAGGTCAAGGAGACTCACCAGACACAGGGGAGTCAGGGAAGGCCCCAAGCAATCAGGGGAGCCCAAAGGAAATAAGGTTGACCCTCAATTGGACCCACAGGCCGGAGGCACAGGAGTCGCGAGAGGACCTCAAGCAGCTTTACAAAACAACAAGCCACGGAGCACTCGGTGCGAGGTGAGTGAAGATCTTTGCAGGAGAAGTTGCCAGAGGTTGGGGCTACTCGGAACCCAATGCACTTGTTGCAGAATTGCCAATAAGCACTTGCAATTGCCAAAGTACGCAGTGCACAGGGGTTCAGGTATTGCAGCCCCCACGAGGGATTCTGACCTCAAACTGAGTGAGAGGGCAGCTCAGGCCTTGAGGGACATAGGAACCCACCTCCTGTGTTGCTGAACCCTTCAAAGTCCGTAGGAGCTTGCGATAAGCAAACCGTTCAGCAGTGTTGCGGTGCCTGCGAATACAGGGTAGTGACTCCTTCACTTCAAGGGAGATTATCTTCAGGTGTCTTGGATGCTCCACAGGTCCTGCACAGATCCTGTACTGTGCACAGGCACAGACGATGCAACAGACTGAGAGGGAGACGAAGTCAGGCACAAATGAAGTCCAGCAAAGTCCAGAGTACCCAGACGGTCGAAGTGCAGTGGTTTCAGTTCTGAATCTTATCCACGACGAATCTAGGGTCCTACACCCTGGTAAGCCCTTAAGTACCCACGGGAGAGGGCTGGAAAGATTCAGGGGACCCTCCTAGGGGAGGGTTTGAAAAGGGGGGAGGTTACTCCCATGTCCTTTGTCCAGTTTCGCACCAGAGCAGGGGCCAACGGCTCCCAGGACTGGTTTGAACTGGACTTTGCACAAGGACACCAAATGTGCCCCTCATGCAGACTTTCAGTCGCTGGCAAGCACACCCACCCAGTCCTAATACACTAAATCCTGTCTGGGAGGTGCTCACACCTCCCTGTGACAGGATGCCTATTGTTCTGCCTTCCCCTGATCGAGCTTGGCTCAGCAGCAGGAGGGCAGAAATTTGTCTCTGGTCGGCAGCAACCATTTTGTGCTGTCCGGAGCTAGAAGGCTGGTACCGGGAACACCTAGAGCCCACAAAGGGCCTTCCTGGTGGGTGGAATCATACCTCCCACTCCGGTTACCGGTGTGGGGGTATGATTCCAACATGTTTGACACCAAACACAATAGGGTTTGTTGCAGCCGTTTTCGAGATGGTCATCATGCGGTCGCATAATGCCCCTCTATACTAGTATATGGCTGCTTCACTGACAACCCGGGAGAATGGACTCCGTAGGCTGCAGGGGCATCCTGCTCATGCAGGGGCACCCTCCCACTTAGAACCAAGCACCCTGCCCTCAGAATTGTAAAGGCCTGCTATAGGGGTTACTTATAGCTTTTAAGTGCAGTGACCCTTAGATATAGTAAACCTGTCGTAAGTGGTGCATGCACCAACTTACACAGGCTGCAATGGCAGGCCTGTAGTTCCATTTTGCACGGCCTCTCATGGGTGGCATAATACATGCTTCCGCCCATGGGAGGCCTCTGGGGTACCTATGCCCTGGGTACATGGGTACCATATACTAGGGACTGACAAGGGTACCCCAGTATCCAATCTGGAGTGTACCTCAGTACATAACATAACAGTTTATGGAGAAAGCAGATAGACTGGGGTCCTGATTAGCAGTATCCCAGTCAGACTAGTCAAAACACAGCTTAGTACCAGGCAAAAAGTGGGGGTACCCATGCAGAAGGATCGTACCTTCCAACACATATTAAATACGATTTGAAGGAAAAATGGTGGAGACACCCACAATATTGATGTTGATGTAAGGGAAGAGTTTCCTATAACGGTAAATATTTTCTCCATGGATTAAAAAGTTAATCGGTGCAAATACACATGAGTATAATGTCTGTATGCAAATATACTTATACATTAGCTCATTCCTCGTAGTCTGCGGGTGGCCCAGATTTTCAGGACTACTTACAGAATTTCTTGAAAAGTGCAAGCATGTCCAAACATAAGATTAAGCATACAGAATCAAATTTCCAACTTGCTCAACAGGTACTTTGGGATTCGAGCCCTGGCACTTTGAAAGACCTTTTTTTCTAATGGCCAGATGGATGCTTTTGACACTTAAGGTGTGTGGATTTTGGATTAGATCATGGTGGCAGACCTCACTTTGGATGTAAACATGTTATAAAAACGAATTCTGCACAGAAAAATCAGCAGATTTAAAATAAATGACAGCAGACTCAGTGACTGACTGTGATATAAAACCAGCACATTGAGGTGTCCCAGGGCTACATTAAGCACCTTAATTTCAATCACAATGGAATAATAAGCGGCCAGGGAGGCGAAGGACCATGGCTAATATGTACCAGGGGGTGCCATGAAGGTAGGCTGCCGCGGAAAGGATGGAGGGGCAGGCCCTGGGACCTGCCTCTCCCATCCTCTTCTCATAGTGGGGCTTGTCGCGCATGGGAAAACCTGCATGCTTAATTGACCGGGGCAGAATTGAATGGACCTATAGAGTGCAAAGAGGGCGGAGCCCTATGTGTTTCAAAAGTATGGAGAGCGGGCCACGTATATACGCCATCAATATGTTCTGATCGCCGTCACTGATTGCAAGCCATCTTCATTGTCAGTGCCGCCACCCTCTGTCAGGAGCAGTGTAGCAATGAAGGAGGGGATGCCAGTCAGAGCACAGTGAGGGGGCAATCTGGAAGAGGCTGGAACCGCAAAGCTGGAGCCACCCACCGGGCGCAAGAAGCCGTGGCAAATGGTAAACAGCCTGTGCAGTGCAGCGGGAGCTGCTCACATCATAACAGCACCCCGCACGCAGCAGTAGACACCACACTACCAGCAGCAGCAGACAATTGCAGCGGTGAGGCCAGAGTCAAGGCAGGGCAACAGAAGCAACAAGCATTTGCAATGCAATAGGTCTCACATTTACAAGAGTTTGAGCTATTGGCATTGTAAATGTCAATGTCTTTTATTTATGTGTTGTTTTTAAAACAGATAAATAAAAGGCATTGTCATTTACAATGCCAATAGCTTAAACTCTCCCAAATGCAAGACCTATTGCATTGCAACACACGTAACAGGGGGTATCACCATGGGAGGTTACAAAATGAGACAAGGTGGTACTAAGGAGGGACTCCTAAGCCTATTGACCAATGAACAGCCACAGTTTACAGTGGAATGTGACACAAGCCAATGGAAAATGTGGGCGGAGAGTGGGTGGAGCTTCAAGTCCCTACCTGAATACAGCATGCCTCGCAGAGCAGCACATGCGCTGCCCAGGCTCGACCTAAAAAGGACAATGCAGGTTCATAAGTAGCCTGGGCAGTGAGGGCACAGGCAATAAGCCCCCTCCCCCCTTTTTACATTGTTTACATTGCGAGTGGCACAAGAACAGCAAAGTGAGTCTGCAGTTGACCAAGCCAGTGAGGGGGCCTGGTACCTTGGAAGCTTTCTTGTGATTATCATGATGGATGGCAAGAAAGGGGCAAGCAGTGGAAGCAATGGAGAGGCAGTAGCCAGGAGACAGTGCCAAATACCAGACCTATACAGGGCAGAGGAGAGTAAACTTGAGCAGACAAACTGGTATGGAGATCATCAAGCAGCAGCAGGGAACCATTTTAGGGCACCCAGACACGGAGAGCAGCTCAAGGGAAACGAGGAGCTGCAGCGCTTGAATCCAAAGGTGTTCTTCGCGGCAGGTTACCCCGCAGGGAGTTTTGGTACCTACTACTTCAGGATGGGGTGGCCGAAAATGCGGCGAGCCGCGGTATGGGAGAGCAAGAAATAAAAAGACTGAGCAGATGGAGGTCCGGCGCTCACTGGACATACTTCAGGCCCGACAGTTATTAATGTCATGTTTGTTCTCTGATTCCAGGAGTGGCGGATGGCACTCCAACAGTATGGCTGGTCTGGCACTCGTACATCATCAGAGCCCAACATTAGGAAAGCTTGCAGACGAAATACAAGGGGATCTGGCTGAATAACACAAGTCTGGTCTGGCTGGGTAGGCAGGGGTTGAAATGGGCTCAGCTGTTGTTGTTAGTACCGGAAGCACTGGACGTGAGAGGGCCACCGGATGCTTTGGTGATTCATTTGGGGGGCAATGACCTTACAACGTTGGGCAGGCACATGCTACTAGCGAACATGCAAGCATATTTGACGGAGATAGCCAGATTGGTGCAGCCCGTGGACATAAAGTGGTTGGAAATCATTGCCCATTTTGAGAGACGAGGGGCCAAAGACCACAGTGTGGTCGAGAGGTCCAGAAGAAAACTGAACATATCCATGAGCAAGTTCTGCAAGAGCATGGGATGGAAGTTTGTTAGTCAAAGATTCATCAATTTGAGGATGCCAGACTACTATTTGGAGGACCGGGTTTACCTCTCAGGGGTTGATATGGTTATGTCCCTTCTTAACATCACAGGGGCCCTGGAGCTTATAGGCTGCTCATAGTGATGAGTACTGGTCCTGAGTCAGCACCATTTAACCTGTGCTAATAAATTCTGATGGTTGGCCGGTAGGCTGGTAGAGGGTAAAGAGTTGTCAGCAAGTTAGTCCTTGAGATGCCTCATGGCAGCAAAGAAGTCCAAAGCTAAGGAGAGTGGCAAAGCAGGGATGGCACTTGCAGCCCACGCATGGCCAGAGAGGGACTTTCATGCCGCACATCAGTAGCAAGGGTAGCCTCGAACTGAGCCACAAGAGAAACAATGAACCATCACAATGGTGCAGAATAAAATATGATTTACAACACAGCGGATAACATGCCATGGTCTAAGTGATGATGTCAAGGTGATGATTTATGGTTTTACGATTGACGATGAAGCTACTAGACAAGAAGTAACATGATATATTTGTGGTGTACTTTTGACAGCTTTACGAGAACTGTGATATTTAATGACTGATTAATTTGGTGATGCAAGAAAAAGGGGTGTGTGTGCAGCTCCTTAAAGATATAAGTCAGTTTCCAGGGAAAGGAAAATGCTCCAATAGGAGCACGGGCCCTCAGACACCCCTCAAGGTGTCATGCTTCATCATCGGGCTAGCTCCTCGTTGGGCCGGCGCTGCAACGCCCGACGGGCACCCACTAGTGTGCTCTTTGCCAGAAATCTTTTTTAGCTGTCAGGTGAAGTGGGGGTGTGTGGGCTTAGGATAAGTGTCGGGTGAATGTGTAGATGTGTGTTAAAATAGGTGTTGTGATGCTCAAAATCACCAAATTTAATGAAAGGGCTCAAAACCCTAATTACAAATGATCAGTGCTACTTTAGGATATAATGGTCCCGGTTAGCTACATGAAGTAAAAATGGTTTTATATGGTCGACATGTTTCTCGCCTACAAATGTCAGGAGGATCATGTGGTGATTGTTCAGGACCAACAGTCAATACCTACAGTATACTGTGACTGGATTCAGTAAGTCAGAGTGCTGTGAAGATGATATCCAGTCATACAATCAATCAAAGGATAATATTATATACCTTGAATAAAACCTAGATCAACCCAATTTGGGTAGTTAACGACCCCAGGAAGGAGGTCAGAGGAAATGTTAATTAGCATCTCAGGCGCCATGTTGCATACGCTGTGTAACCTACCCCAGCTCTGCCTTCTCTATAGCACCATTGCACGTATTTACAGTAACTGAATGAACAAATCAGTGTTGAGGTTCTGAGACAATTACTGTAAATACGTGCAATGGTGCTATGTACATGTTTGTGGCCTAATTGTTGATTGCATTTCCGCCACACGCTGTTATGCCTGAGTTCCGACACTCTCTTCTTGAATACTTTCCCACTTTCTATGATTTCTTTACTTATGATGTAAAAAAAATTATAATTTTCCTATTGGGACTCCTATAACATAGATATCAGTGTATCTCTGTGTTCCTGACTGTCTTTTACTTATTTTGCAAGGGACCACTGGTCCTGTATAATTACTTGTACTCCAGGTCCCTTCCAGATTACTTGGGCTCCCTTGTTCCTTGAAAATATACTTTTAGAAGGTTGGCATTTTCTTGCCCCAACCATTTGGTGCCTGCAGCCTGTATCCTAGATGTAGCTGCCATTTGGTTTTTGTGTATTACTCCCAGACAGTGAGACAACGGAGGAATAGGTGTTGGTAGGATGGGCCATCTCTAACTTTGCAGGTGGGCGGACCTGTCACCTACCACACTTGTTCATCACAAAGACTCTACCTTAGCACACTCACAAAGGGTTTCATACTAATATTGTGTGCCCCGAGACAAGCTGGGGCAAGGGCAGGGAGGCAGGAAATTCCAGACACCTCTGTAGGGAGAGGACTCTAGAAGCTTATCCCACTTCAAAGTGGCCATCATCCAAAAGAAGTGGACCATCAGGCACAACTCTTCAGTACACATCTGGACCTGTGGAAGACTCAGAAGTACTCCAATGCTGCTCTAATACAAGAAGGACTGTTACTCTGCCTGAGTGAGAAGGACTTGACCTGCAACTTTAACCCAGGACCACCAGAGTGACTTCTAGGGCTAGTTGGCTGGCCTCCTGATCAGAATCTCAGCGACAGAAAAGGCTTCAGCCAACCTGAAAAGTGTTCCTGGACTTTGCCTGCTTTGAGTCCTGCCTTCCCAAGTGGTGCCATCCCAGTACTGGACCCTTGTAAGTGGGCCAGAAGGTACTCTTGCAGCCCAACTGTGGTCCAAGCAGAACCAACGCAGAGCAACTCATCGCCTTGCTGCTCCTCATCGGAATCATTGATGTACGATGCTTCCCTGATGCAGGACCAAGCAAAACCTTGGAACAGTCGCTGCGTGAGGCATTCTTGACGCAGAACCTCTCATCACAGCTTGCAGCTCCTCTGAACCAGCATGACACATTCCCGATTCAGTACCTCGCATCTTGGCCCTGCAGCTCCTTGGAACCACTGCTGCACGACTCATCTCCAACACAGGACTTTGCAACACTCCACAGCCAGGATTGAAGGTACTTTGTTCATCGGGCCTAACTTGGTCCCTGTATCTGACCCGCGCTCCATCACAGTTGGCCTGGACTTGTGTGATTTTGTCCCGGTCTGGCGTGACAAAATAACAACAGCTGGCGCTTTGTGATTTTAAACACTATTTCTATTTAAATCTTTACAATTGCATATCTCCGGTTCTACCAATTAGCTTTATGTTATTTTGGAGTCAAATAATTTATTACATTTTACTCTATTTTTCTAAACTGGTATGGGATTTCTCTTCTGTTGTGTGTTCACTTTATTGCAGATTTTGTGCTGCTTCAATACTTTACTCATTGCCTCTAAATTAAGCCTAACTGCTTTGAGCCAAGCTACCAGAGGGTTGAGCACAGGTAAATTTTGGGTTTGCTTGTGTTTCACCCTGACAAGAATGGTGGTTGCTACTTGAGTAGGGTTTCACGCACCCTCAACCAGTAACCCAATTTCCTGCACCTATGTTTTCTTTCATTTTGTAATATCTGGTGTTTGTAATTACAATACATTTTTATTATAGTTTTTTTTAAATTATTTATGCATAACATATATATTTTAAATATTTTGTTTATTCATTTTTTGTAATTATTTTAAAATATATATTTTAATTTTATATTTGTAAAGTATAATTGTGTATACATTTTAACAAGTACTTCTTAAAACATATTATTTTGAAAGTTATTATATGTTTTCAAGTTAATATGTTTTCAATTAAAATAGTGTATAATAGTTAAAATTCAATATAATGACAAATTCATTGATGATATTGTAGTCTTCTATATTTTTGTTATCAATATTTTTGACTTTACATACAAAGTATATAATGTTGATAGTTATACTTTCAAAATCTTTTTAGCAATATTTTTGTTGCTGATATTTTTGTCAATGATATTTCATTACACAGCCCTACACCCTGCCTGTGACTCTGTATAAGCAGTTAGCAGCAACATGGTCTGTGTTGGGCAGGTTATGTGCAGATTCCACCACACCACAGAAGCAAGTGCTTAGGCCGTTGCAGTCTCTTGGGTCTCCTACCCATGCTCTGTGTCAAGGCTCTCCTGTAGCTGAAATGCAGTCTTCTGCCTCACAACTAGACTCGCTCAACCTTACCAAATGATGCTGGGGATCTCTCACCAAAAGTCATGGGGGAGCACAACACATCTGTATTTTTTCCCACTGTGTCACAAGTTGCTGTATCATTGGCTCAGGCTGGACAAAGGACACATTAGACAGGAATGAATAAGCAATACTATATTCACTGGAAAAAAAGAAGTTAAAGTGATGTTATAGTTAGAACAAAAAGTCAAACACAATGTAACAATAAAAAAAACAAAAAACACACTGAAATGCACCAGTTATAGATTACTGAGCTAACTATAACGTTCTCACGACCTCACATATGACATCACTCATTGCATGTTAAATGACAATTGATTACATCATTAATGACAAACATTACATTGTGTGTGACTTTTTCACCTAACTATAACGTCACTTTAACCACTGTGTTTTTTCAGTGCATTTCTGAGGGTTTGATTTCTATGTAAGCTAAGGTGTTATTTCCATACCTAACTATAACGTCATTTTAACCTTTGCTTTTTTCAGTGAATTTCTTGTTTTTTTCAGTCCAATTTAGGGAGTGTTTTCCGTAAATAACTATAACATAATTTCAGCGAATTTCTAGTTTTTTAAATCATATTTTATGAACTTACCCCATTGCAAACTGCCTTTATCCATGCACAGTGTAGGGCTGCACTAGGCCTACCCCATGAGGTGGAGGGGCAGCACACGGACCATGGAACGCAGGCAAGCAGGGCTGGTGCAACACAAGGGACCACAGCTGGCAGGCTGAGGGGCTGGGGAGCAAGCTCACCTTGGAAGGCATGAGGGAGGGGCAACCCAAGGGCAAATGGAGGGCAGTCCAGGGGGGCATAGACAGCAAGCAACCTTGGAAACTACACGGGAGGAGCAGGAAACTGTACAATGGACTATGGAGGGCAGGCAAGAGAGGCAGGGGCATCATATGGACCACAGTGGGCAGATTGGAAGGGCAGGGGCAAGAAGCTCACCTGTGAGGGCAAGCAGAAGGGAGAGAGGCAGCAAGAGACCATGGAGGACAGATTGTAGAGGCAAGTGAAGCAAGCTGGCCTCGGAGAGCAGGCAGGAGGGGCAGGGCCAGCACAACTGACCATGGAGGACAGGCGTGAAGGGCTTGGGCAGAATACGGACCACAAAAGGTAGGCCAAAGGTGAAAGGGAAGCAAGCTGACCTTAGAGTGCAGGCTGATAGGAGAGTTCCAACAAGCTGACCTTAGAGGGAATGCGGGCAGGCCAGGGGCAATACAACGGATCAAAGAGGGCAAGCGAGAGAGAGCAGGTAAACACAGACAAGGGGGCAGAAGAAGAGGCAACAGGCTGTTATATTTTTTATTTCTTCAGCATTTTTGTAAACAATTGTTTTAACTTAATAATGCTGTGACTATTTTTCTATTTACTTCCTATGTTTCTGTTCAAATTTTGGTGATGTTCTTTTAAGTGCATGTCCATCACTTCAGTGAAAACTCTCCAGTTAGTCCTGCCGGAAGAGACCACCTAGTGATATTCATTGCAGTATGCCGTAAAATACTTCATATTGCAATCCTACTCCTCATGTTGGCGTTTTAGTACATCAGCAGGTGGTTTTTGTACTTCTTCACCTGCTGCATGTCTTCTTTGTACTCAGCCCGGGCTATGTCCTTTGGGTGAACCGATCTGAGGTGCTTCCATATTCAGGAAGTGCTTATGGAGTAGTGCCCAGGATATCCATGATAATTGAACAATACACATTTCAGGTATTGATTTTTTTCTGTCCTGTAGGAAGCGTTAAAAACTGCCACTCAAGAGATTCCTTCTCCAGCTCAGTCAGCTGGGGTGCTGTAGATTTTGTAGGCACCACAATTTTATCTTCATCCTTGGATGACAGTGTTAAGTTACTGCCGGTGTTCCACTAGTCTATTGCGCCTTCTCCCCAGTTTTGCGAAATGAGATGATGGATGTGGATATAAGTTTTTTCCAGCTCCATCTTCCAAATACCAGTGGAAAATGCTATTTAGGAACATTCTTCCTGTTTTATTTCTATAGCTTATAGGCTTGTTTTAACCACTGTTGACTTTCTGGCCGATAAAATGTCTGCTTTCATTTTATTTATTTTTTTGACCTACCTCAAGATACAGCCATACTCCTGCGGGACCCATGGAGTGAATGAAGGAGTGCAGCATCACTCCAGCATGTTCTTTACTTCCCTTTCCAGGGCCCACTGGAGTCCAGCAAGACACAAAGGTTTGTCTAACCTATAATTGGGTACTTGGATTTAAAATTAGATTGTAGAGGTTTCTTCACAGGCACAAATAAGGATGATTCGTTGAGGTTTTCAGTGATTTTTAATTTTTAATTGTTGAGGTAGTGCAGTACCTGAAAATGGTATTGTGGTAGCTTTGACTCTCAGAAAAACACCATCTTATTAGCTAATGCCATACATTTGATTTCTCAGACAGGGCCCATCCTCTTACTCTTATTAGGGAGTGGGACTTTAGAGCATTCAAACCTTGTCCACTCTGTGATCACTTTTTTTATTTAATCTTTTTATTAAACATTTATATAATACAGTTACACAGCAGTACCCCATTTTTGTCCCTCCCGGGCACAGGTTCACATTGCACCTCATAGGCGAGACATCAGTGGCCCAATACACCTCGTCTTTGAACAGTAATCAGGTCTCCCCCTCCATCCATCGAACTCCCCGTCGCCGCCCCTCGAGCCTGTGGAGGGTTACAGATATTCCCCCTGAATGCATTCCACTTTCCCCAGACCCGGTCCCATTTCCGGGGGCACCCTCTATTTTTATATACTTCCGCTTCTGCCATCATACACCAATCCATGTCTCGCTTCCATTCAGCCAGAGTAGGTGCCTCCGCCACCCCCCATCTTCGGGCAATATTACGTTTCGCAATCATCAGTCCCATGGTAGTCCATAGCTGCCCAGCGCGATCAAGATCGGTAGGTTCCCACACATTCAGGAGACACACTGTAGGAGTCAGGACGACTGTTTCTCCATATGCCTCTTTCATACAAGTAGTAATTGTATTCCAGTACCTTTGGATGGAAGTACACTCCCAAATGATGTGGAAAAAGGTGCCAATTCCACCACATGCTCTTCTACACCCCGCATCATCGAGTCTACCCATTTTAACCAGTGCAGTGCATGTGATATATGACCTGTGGAGTATTTTTAATTGGACCAGCCTTAGTCTCGATGATATTGCCACCTCTCTGGGCAACGCGAGTGCCTCCCTCCAATCTTCCTCCTCCAGCTCCCCAACGTCTGCGTGCCATTTTTCACGGAGATTTAGCAACGGGTCTGGTTGATTATTAATGATTTTTTTGTACGTCAATGAGATGGCCTTGCTCGGCATATATTCAGAGATGAGCCTGTCCTCCAGAGGAGATGCCTCCGGCAAGACCTCCCCCTCCGCTATTGCCCCCCTGAGAGCGTGTCTTATTTGGGAGTATCGAAATAGTTCCCTATCGGCTAGCTCATATTCTCCTTGGAGCTCCGTGAATGGGATGATTGCCCCTTTGCCCACAGATCCTTAACCTTTGAAATACCAATGATATCCCACTCACGAAATCTCTGGCACCCACCCAGTTTCCCCAGGCTCTCTGCCCACCACAGTGGTGTTTCGAGTGTCACCCGGCCACTCCATCCCAACTGTTTCGTTACTTTATGCCAGATTGCGACTGTCTGTTCTGTCGATCCTGTGAGTTGCTGCTTCTTTGGGTTGGTGTATAGTGCATCGCTGAACCCCCCTAGTCCCATGAGCCACTCGTCCATATAGCACGCCGGATCTGTTTGTCCCCGGTGAGCCCATCTATTGATAACCGCCAGCTGCGCTGCCCAGTAGTACACCTGGATATTGGGAAGAGCGATACCTCCATTGTACCATCCCCGAACTAATTTGTGGGTAGCAATGCGGGGCGGTTTCCCATCCCACAACAGGCTTCGGATCTCCCCGTCTATTGCTTTAAAATACGAATCTGGGATCTCATAGGGCGTATTTTGCATACAGAAATCGTGGCAGTGCCATCATTTTAAATAGTGCCGCCCTTCCCAATAGGGACAGCGGCAGGGCCCGCCAATGCTATACATCTCCCTTCAGCCTATTTAGTGGGGCAAGAAGATTCCTCCCATAGAAGACCTCCTCACTGGAAGTAATATATATCCCCAGGTAGGCAAACCCTTCTGTCTCGATTTTTGCTTTGCACCCCTTCGGCAAGACCGGGGCCGCACCCCGCAAGGGGAACATCACTGACTTGAACCAATTGATGGTGTATCCAGATATTGTCCGAAGGTGGAACAAATCTGGAGGATCCTGGCGATGGAGGATCTAGGCGACGCCACATATAACAATGCGTCGTCTGCGTACAACGAGATTCTATCCTCACTCCCCACTGTCCACCTCAGTCCCCGGATTACTGGGTCCCCCCGTATCCAGCTTGCCAGTGGCTCCAGTATCAAGGCGAATAAAAGCGGGGACAGCGGGTAGCCCTGTCTGGTTCCCCTATTAAGGGGGAAGGTACGAGAAGTATGCCCGTTGGCTACCACTTGGGCCAGAGGGGTGGTATATAGCAGATGGAGCCATGACAAGAAGTTTTCCCCTAGACCCATACGTTGTAGGACCGCGAACATATATGGCCACTCGACAGTGTCGAAGGCCATGCAGGCGTCCAATGATAGTATTGCCGCATCCTCTTGTATGGTATCTCTTCGGCCAAGAACTTCATGGAGCCGCCTCAGATTTAAGGAGGGAGGCGGGGGACCCATCCAGGGTCAATATTTCCCTTTCAATGGCTTCTAACTTGGCCTTTTTTTCCCTCCTGTGTCCTGTCGTTAGGGAGAGAGCCTGCCCCTTTATGACTGCCTTATATGCTTCCCATATAGTCTGGTGGGACTCTACCGACCCAACATTTTCCCTAAAATAGTATTCAGTTGTTTTCCCAATGTCTGCTCTAATGTGTGGAATGACCAGGTACCATGGCCTGATGGTTAGGGATCATCCCATGAATGTCTTGGTTAAACTGTATTTTGCCCACAGTGGCGCATGGTCTGAGATTCCCCTAGCGAGGTGCTTAACTTCTGAGAAGTGCTGTTTATCCCCCGCAGCAGTTAGTATGTGGTCTATCCGGGACATGTTCTTATGCGCTCCGGAGTGGAACATGAACTGCTGCCCATCGGGATGGGATTCACGCCACACATCTATTAGCCCCATGGCTGCCAGAAACTCAGCCATAATATTGCGTGAACGTTTGTTGATACAGGGCGGGAGTCTATCTAATTGATCATTGAGAGTCATATTCAGGTCTCCCCCTATTATCAGTGCCCCCTCGGGGAACTCCAAAATCTTTTTGCTGATATCCGGTAGAGCAATGTTATGTAGGGCGGGTGGAATATAGGCCGCCAGCACATTTATGGTTGTGCCCTCCCAGGACCCAGTCAATCCTGCGAATCTTCCCTGAGGATCAGTGTGTATGTCCATCACCATGAAGGGAAACCTTTTGCGCAACAGAATCCCCACCCTTCTGGAGCCAGATGTGAACCCTGAATGTACTACTAGCCTATACCCCCATCTATTGAGTGCCTCACATGCATTCCCTATCAGGTGGGTCTCTTGAAGAAGCACCATGTCTGGGGCTTGTCGTTTGATATACTGGAGCACTATCGCTCTCTTGAGTTTATCCCCAAACCCATTTACATTCCAGGATAATAATTGAAAGGATTCTGCCCTCTCAGTCTACCCCCAATGGTGCTCACTTCATACTCTATCTTATCCGCCATCTGTAATTTCCCCTAACGGTGACGGATCGAGCGGATTTGCTCATGACCTGGGTGCCTTCCACTCGCGCCCGGGGTAGCCCTGATGTCTCAAAGGACATCTGCCATGAATGTGACATGAATAGTGCTGTGGTACCTTGCTGTGCATAAACAATATAACTAACAGTTTCACAACTCCCCCCCAAACCCACCCCCTCCCTGCATGACGGTGACCATACGCCCACCTCCCCAACTATGCAGAGTGCCCGTCGCCCTCCCATCCCTGTGTTGGAAGAGTCGTGAGCCAAACCGCCCTCCACCACCCCCCCCCATGTCTAGGCAAACACTTCGCTACAGGGAATACATATACATTGTCATCATTATACTCAGCCGCTCCTTTCACCGCCAAGTGCTGGTCGTTCTGTCCACCTTCCCTCGGGCGTCCCGTAGCGGTCTCTCGTACAAGGCCGCTAGTCTGTAAGAATGTCCGGGACAGTTCCACTAAGTCTAATTGCGGAGCCGCGGTACGCGTCGTCCAATGTTTTCGTGCTCACAAGGTTGTGTCCTTAAATTCCAAGGGGCAAATTAAAGTCCATTCGCAACTAGTTGATCCTCTTTTTCCTGGGTAGGCTCTTGATGCATCTGTGGCTTTCCTATTCACCGCTCCTGCCGGTCAAGGTGTCCTCGTTCTCCCACTCGCCTCCAGCCATCCAACCAATCCCAGACCTCTCCCGGCTCAGTAAAGAACCAGCTTTTACCATCTGCCTCGACTCTTAATTTCACCGGGAACTGCATGGCATATTTGAGTTCTCTCTCCCTGAGGATTTTCTTGACTTCCTGGAAGGAGTGCCTTTGCCTCTGCACCTTAGCAGTAAAATCTGGGAAGAACTGGATCGTGCTGTTTTCATATTTGAGAGGCGGAGCATTGTGTGCTGTTTGGAGAATACTATCCCGGTCTCTAAAGTTAAAAACCCAAGCCAGGATAGGCCTGGGGGGAGCACCCGGCTTGGGCCTGCCACCCGGCACGCGATGTGCTCTCTCTATGGAAAAGTAGTTGGAGAGTGTTTTGGGCTGCAGGTGTTTCGTTACCAAGTCCTTGACAAAAAGGTCTGTTGCTGGTCCCTCAGCTTTCTCTGGCACTCCCAAAATTGGAATATCATTTCATCTCGATCTACCTTCGTAGTCACCCAACTGCGCTGTTAAGGTTTCCGTGCGGGTTTGTAGCTCCGAGACTTGCTTCTTGAGAGTTGCCGTGTCTGCAGTTAGGTCACGAGAGACGTTCTCTACCTGGAGTCCATCTTTCTAAGGTCCGCCCGGAGCAGAGATATGTCCGTGGAGACAGAGTCTAGGCGTCCCTCCAAGGAGGTGCGCACACTGGTGATTGCCGCCATTACATCATGTAACGTGGGGGAGTCCTACTCCGTAAACTTTTTCTGCGCATCTTGGTCCGATCCGGGGCTCGACGTTCCCCCCTCCTGCGATTTCTGCCATGAAAATTTATCTATCTTGGGCTGGTGCGAGCCGCGCCCCTCCTTACTGGTCGCCATCGTCGCCTCCGGGACAGCAAAGTCTTTGGCCAGCTGTGTAATGTTTTGGGGTACTCGCCGCCGACTACCGTGGGGACTCCCACGTGGCCATCGGTTTTCCCCTTTGAGGCTGACCAGTAGGGTATAGGGCAGAAGGGGACTTGCGCCGTGCGTGTGTCGCCGTTGTTGTGGGCCTCTGCAGTGCGCCGGTCTTGTAACACCCCGAGTTATTGCGTAGTTTCTTCGCCGTCTCTGAATGCTGGCGATTATGGACCGGGGAGGTTCACTCCCAAACCACACTCGTGGGCCTTTACACACCAATCTTCAAGTCGCGCTGTCCTCTAAAAGCCAGGCCTCACCTCTTGCGTCCTGAGAATCCTCCTCACTTGGGGGTGCCACTCGCGAGGGCTCCCACCTCAATCACCGCCAAGTGTCAATTCACTTCATTCCAGGCCCGTAAATAAGCCCTGCGTCACAGGCAGGAGGGAGTTTTCCAGGAAGGATGGTATCTGGAGTCTCTTGCTTTATTTTGCTCTTCCCCCGATGAATCGGGCGCCACGTATTGTGAGGCGGGCCTGTGGGAGAGAAGAGAGTCGTCCGCCATGGAAGCACAGGTGCGCCCGTGCCGCCGAAACTGCTGCCTCGCGGCCGGCCTCACTCCCATGCAACACTGCGGCTTCCGCACCTCACTAGGCCGCACTCTCGCGGGCGCCCAGCCGCCCTGACGGTCGCCTTCTACCTCTCGGAGCCAGGTCTTCTGGCTCCCCGCGTCGCGGCCGCTTGCCGTACTTCCCGTGCAGCAGGATATCTGACAGGATATTAATGGAGAAGTGGCGGCGGAGTTCGGAGCCGCTCTACTATGCGGCCAACTTCTCCGGCAGTTGGCCACGCCCCCCCTGTGATCACTTTTTTGGTGTTGGAAATGTTTGGGGTATTTACCAAAACCAATGGCACCTCAGGAGGAACGAAGAGATGAGCACTCCCAAGAAGAATAACAGCAAGAGGAGCAGTAGACCTCAGCTCAATCCTTCGTGTGGGACTTCTTCACCATTCCATCAGGGGAGAAGAAAGTATCAGCAAAGCTGGTTACTTGTAAGCTTTGTGACCATTCATTTTTCCATGGTGCTGGAAAGAAGCACTCCTTTAAGAACATTGGATATGTTGAAACACCTAAAAACTTTGCATACCACTCAACTCTCCACAGCAAAGAGGAAATACCAGGAGGACAAACAAGCCCCCTTGTCAACTGCAAATGTATACACTGACTAGCTGGAGGACACTGCTCCTCCTGATGCTGCTGCCACCCTGACCCTCAATCCAAACCCCATCTATTACCAGATTGCGTTGTATTTTATGGACAGCAGTACATTTGTGTCTGCTGAAGAGCAGAGCATCCAAGCCAGGGAACAGTTTTTGACAAATCACGAGCAAGTCTGTAAAAGTAGTATTTAAATTTTTTTGCATCCAATTTTCGATGCCCCTTTTTCTTGTTTTTAGTTAAATCCCACCAAAATGTAAAATACTAAATTTTGTAAATTTTTTTTTTTTAAAAACACAAAAATGGTTCTCCTAAGAATCACTTTTCCTGGGTAAAAGATAGAAAAATGTTTCTATTATAGGTTATGCTTTCGGTCGTATTTAGTGGGGGTTGGCTGCTAGCCCCGGCCTGTGGCCAGGACCTGCAACGACTCCCCATATATGGACAACACCCCGGGGTCGATTCCGAATCGGGCCGGAAATCTCTCCGACCGAGCCGGACCCGGAGAGATTTCCGACCGAATCGGACCCGTGCAGTCCGACCGAACGAGTCCGATGCATCCGTATGCCACCGGACACGAGTCGGTCGGACTCCCATTGAACTCAATGGGAGCCGGTCGTACAACGCGTGCGCGGGCTCCCATTGCCTCCAATGGGTGCGAGGCGGACAAGGCGCCCCCTACAGCGAGTACGCCGCGAGCGCTCGCGGCGTACACGCACAGGTAGGGGGACCCATGGGTCCCCCTGTGTGCGCCTCGCGCGGGTACGCGTACAGGGGGGTCCGACACGGACCCCCAAAGTACGGCTCCGACAGCGAGTTCGAGTCGGACGGCGCGAGTCGGTCGGAGCGGTCGAGGTGCGCATCGTACTTACCCGGCGGTGCGAATCGGGTCCGAGCGAGTCGGTCGGAGCGGTACGATCCGGGTACGAGTCGGTCGGAGCGGTCGGGTCGCCCGGACGAGTCGGTCGGCGAATTCGCATCGTACTCGCTCGGCCGGACCCGCGTACGATTCGGTCAGGAAAAAGGGCTCCGAATCGGATCCGGTAAAGCCGAATCCTATTCGGAGCCCTACCGGCCGAGATCGGAATCGGGCCCCCCGCTGTGAACAGCCTTCGGCATTAGCAGCATGAGTGTGGGCTCAAACCCCCAGTGGCAGTCAAGCTTCACTGAATACGGCATTCTGCCGTTAACCAACACCCACTGTGCCTGGCCTCTGTCTACATAATGTGCCCAAATACCGTGGATGACCAAACCAAACAAATTGTTTTCACAACATACTTTATACGTGGTTTATTCTGGTGTGAATTATTGGTTGTGCAAGCATGCATGAGAACAGTAAATTGAAGTGTGCAATTAATGCTGAAGAAGTAGGGTGAGAAAGTGTGCAGGAAAAATATATTGAGTGAATACCAGTTTAGAAGGGAAAATTCAGACATGACAACGCAATCAATACCTGCACCTCCAGTATTTTTACAAGACCCAGGACTACCATGTATGGGGTAGGAGGACTGGAAGGAAACATTTGAAACCTATTTGGACGCTATAGGTGGAGACGTTTTGGTTGCTAAAAATAATTTGGCCGTTTTGAAAAACAGTTTGGGATTGGAAGGCAGAAAATTTCTAAAGACTCCACCTAGACCTGTAATGGAGGGGAGAAATGTAGACGAGGAGTCTGATGCAAAGGAGGATGATGTGTACGAAATGGCAATAAGAGCGTTGGAGGAGAATTTTGGCAGGAAGATTAGCATTGTAGTAGAAAGACATAAATTATTTTCTCGTGTGCAACTGAAGGGGAAACCATTGAGCACTTTGTAGCAGTCTTGAGGAAGTTGGCTGTCTCATGCAAATTCAGAGATCTCGAGGATGAAATTATAAAAGATCAAATGATTAATAGGACAAACAACATTAAAATTCAGGAGAAGCTGTTGGGACTGAAAGATCCCACTTTAGATAAGACCATTGAAGTTGCCAGGTGAATGGAGAATACCTCTCATTATGTCAAGGAATTGGGAGGCGTTGAAGTTAAGGGAGCAGGTGAGTCAGAGAATGCGTGCAACGTGAAAGTAGTGAAGAAATCTGTACGTAGAGGTAACGAAGGGGAGAGAAAGGAAGAAATAACTCAAAATGTTGAGAGAAGGAGAGAGTGTGCTACAGGTGTAGAAGTTAGCGACACACAGCGGATGCAAAAAATTGTCCTGCTGTGGATAGTAGGTGTTTCAAGTGTAAAAAAAATGGATCACTTCTCTAAAGTGTGCAAGATGACCGACATCTTAAAGTCCAGAAATGCGGTGAATTTAGTGAATGGTCAAGAAATGCCATGGGAAGAGATAAACTCAGAACCAAGTGAAGAGGGAGTAATTGAAGTGATGGTGGTGAGTGAGAAAGAACCACCATGCACAAGTAAGTGAAGGGAGACTGGTGAAGAATATCGTCCGCCTAAGTGTGCAATAAATGTTAAAGGCGAATAGGTATATGGGTGGGCTGACTCATGCTCTCCATTCACCATTATTGATAAAGTGACGTGGGTAAAGTTGGGTGCCTGTGGTTTATGTGTTCCTGATGTTGAACCCACAGGGTATTGTGCGGACAAAGTGCCAGTCTTAGGATATTTCCATGCAGAAGTGTAATTTCAGAACAGGAGGGCGATGGGGAATGTTTATGTGGTGGAGAAGGGCAGATCTTTGTTGGATTGGAAGGAACAGCGAACTTTGGGCATGATCTTGAATCCCAATCACCCACAGCAAGTGGGTGAAAACCCCAAAATACCATTAGCCTGTTCAGAGAAAGTATGGGAAAGTTTGGTGATGGAAATATGTGGTCCCTTTAACTGTGGCAACCAATCTGGTATGAATGAGAGTTATGCAGTGATTATGATGGATGGTGTGTCACTATGGCCAGAGGTAGCATTCATGAAAGAAGTAAAGACTCTTAGGTTGTTGCTTTTTGTGAGGAGGTGTTCTGTTGTGAGGGTTGTCCTGCCTCCATAATGACTAATAATGATTCCCAATTTGTTTCAGATGAGTTTGAATATCTCCTGGCTGAAAAGGGAATTAAGCATTGCACGACTGTGTTGTACCATTCCAAGGGGCCCAGCGAGTTGGAGCACTTAAACCACAATTTGAGGCAAAGCCTGCAAATGGGTGTGGCCAGTGAGGGTGATTGGAGGAGGCAGGATAAGAACGTGTTGTGGAAGTATAGAGCCACCCCACTCTCTTTCGACGGAGAGTCTCCATTTCACCTTCTTAGAGGAAGAGTAGGGCAAGCCAGCCAGAGAGGGTATGTCTGGGAAACAAGGTGGTGAAGGGTCATGTAAGCTGTTTGAACTGTGGAGAAAAGGGGTATGGAGAGATGAACTTAAAGGGTGGAGAGTGTGGCAAAGACGTGTAAGGGGAATTCTACAATGGAACACGATAACCGGATGGGGGTAAAGTTCTAACCTGTTTTGATGTCATGGCATGCTTTGGAGAGAATTATCTAAAGGGTGAACATATGCCTATTTAATGTGTGTGCTGTGTTAGTTATTAGAGTTTAGTTACCATAGTATTATATAGTAGTTGATCCCAGAAAATTTGTTATTTGAGTAAAGAAGGGGGATGTGTTGTATCCAGGACACTGCATGCTTCCACTACTGGATTCTGGAGTGTTGAGATCCAGAAGGCTAGGGAAGCTGGCAGTTCCTGAGGAGCTGGGACGTGTCAGGAGATATTTTATTCTGCATATTAAACTACTGAATATATATCCGGAGCTTTGTCCATCTGTATTCTTAAAAGAGAGGCCCCCCTATATATTAACACACAGCACATATGGAGGACTAGGGAGGATGGGCCAAGGCAGTGCAGGGTGGATAGGGAATGGAGCCCCAACAAAAAAACGCAAGGCCTTGGCAGCTTGTAGCAGTTTTACACCTGTTTGCTGCACAGAGTAGTTTATCGCAGGGCTGCAGTCTCGGTCCCCCATTCCAACCAGAGGGGATAGCTCAGAATTATGCACTGGAGCCCACCAGTTGAGGAGGTAACAGCCAAAAATGGGCAGGAGAGATGCCTACCAACTATCCTTGGTGCACAGAGCGCCACCCGAGCCGTCCGGCATGCAGGGTTGAACAGCCCAGAAGACCCAGAGGGGCGCCCTCCACATCCGTGAGCCACATCACCCTGCACAGAGCTGGAAGTTGCAGCCAGCAGGACATGTGCGCGCCCCAGGCAGGCTGGTATGACCCAATGGCCACTCACCTCAGGCACGCCTGCGGCACCAGTCGCTGCGGGGCCTCCAAGGCGTGGCTGGGCTGCCGGAAGCACAGTCCAAACATTTCTCAGAGCAGTGCTCGGGGTGATTGGAGTGCTGCTACCGATGTTATTTGCACCAGGGACCGTTGCCTCCTCGCTCGACTCCAGTAGAGCCCACGCCCAGCACCAGTCAGGCAGGTTGGTCTCAGTTCAGACTTCCTCCATGATCGACATGATCACGCGGGCCACCAGGGTGCAGCAAGGCAGCGCACAGCTTGCGGCAGTGTCCCTCGCTCAGGGGATGAGTCGCAGAAGCTGAAAGTGGCTCGTGGGAGCTCTGCCACATCGGGTGACCTCTACACGGATTTGCAGGTCATCAGGGGTGGTGTATACAGCCCATCTCGGCATTATGCATGACCTGACTTGCCGGAGCTTCAGCGCCACGTGGCCATCTCAGTCACTGATGTGGCCACGCCCCTAATCATTAATTATTACTTAATTATCTTCCCACCCTATCATGCTACAAATCTAACAACCTGCGCCAACACTATAAATTACTATTAACGGCTGCCATTAGGCTCAGGTCCAGCTGCGATTAATTTTTATGGACACATCTTGGACTGTGGTGCTATGAGATCATTTTCAACTTAGTCTTTGCTATCCACTTTGTACCGTATGGGGACGCGGTGGATGGTTTTATTGTTCTTGATATAGTCCTTGCTATTAATTCTGTATTTTATTGGGAAGTGATGATGTTTTTTTAATTTTTGGATTTGTTATGTTTTTGACACAGCTCTTGTCTTTTAATTTTATGTTTATGGGGTCATAATGGGCACACTGTACTGTCCCTTTTCAGCATCTGATGGAAATTTTTAACTGTGTTTGTTTGACTTTTACGGTTTTCTTTGTAAAAACCGAATAAAGTTGTTGATGGAGGAGTAATATTAACAATTAAATTAAACAATCTAAATCACTTAAAATTACAAACTATATTGAAAACAATTAATAGCAATTATACAAACAATGATAACACATAAAATGAATGTATGCACTAAAACACATTAAAATAATCAAACAACGATATTTTCAACAAGTATATTGTTGAAAACAATATTAAAAACAATAATATTCTTAACAACTATATTACTTACATAAAAACGATATTCTTGACAATGATATTCCTGCATCACGATATTTCTATCTCCCAATATTAAAAACTTGATATTTTGTCCAAATACTGAATTTTAAGGGTGACAGATTGCTCTACATATGTACTTTTGTGCTACAGCCAAATGTCTAGTGACAGCTTTGTTAGAAGTTGCACAGGTTCTCCATCATCACTCCTAAAGCTTCCAAACTGTCATTTCCATGATACTAGGGCACAGATGATGGTGAGAAAACGGCCAACCATTCTCTGAAGCCAGGACTCCAGCCCAATTCTCCTTTCCCAATGGTCTGCAGGTTCTTCTCAAAGATGTGCTACTTTTTCCTTTATATCCTTGCGACTACTATAGGCATCTGGTTTAATCTTTGAGAAGCAGCGCTAAAGCTTGGGTACAAGAGTAAACAGGTTCCAAGGCCTCAGCCCTTTTTCCAGGCAGAAAGCAGCAGTCTTTCCCATCCTCTTGTCTTCTTCAATGTCTAATAGAGTTCTGATTTACCGGTGGTGGGAACCTCAAGGAATAGCATTACCTCAGCAAAGGTTGGAGAGCCCTGAAGCTATCCTTGATAGGTTTTCCACACTTGGGTAAAGCTATTCCATAAAAATTTGCAATGGGGAATTGACCTATTACAATATTTTAATTATGTCTCCCAGTCAGCAGAAAACATACCTATTCTAGATCTCTAATGAGGTCAACTCCTTTGGTAACCGGAGCCACAATGGCGATGAGGAAGCTAGGATCAAGGCAGGCTCACTCCATAGTCCTGTTTTAGTATAACAAGCAACTATTAGGGTTGTGGCATATCCGTTGTGCTAGACGTTGGTGTCATCTCTTCTCTCCCTTCACCTCATAACCCCAGATAACTATGGGTGGATAGTCTTGTAATTAACCCCAGCTTGTGTTCCTCCCAGGAATAATCCATAAAACAGCTGCACTGAATAGCCTTTTGTTCTCCTGATGGGTGATGTTGAGATGGGAAAGTTACTCATATACCTACTTGGTCTATAAGTGTGTACTCCTGCACTGAGTGCTGGACAGTATCTAAAACAAATATTCAGATTTTTTGTTTCGCCCTGCTACCATTCAAATTTAGCATAGGCCTGCCCGTGGTAATATGAGGTCCACAACCTGTCTTGCGATCCGGAGAGATGCGAGAAGCGTGTCCTCATAGTTGCCATTAGACAACTGTCAATGTCCTGGGTTTGTCATATAAAGTGGTGGTGAAAGCATACCAGGTTTTGTGAATCATTAGCATTGAACCCAGACCCTTGCGCTGACATTCTATGAACATGTTGAGTGTGTGTATGTGTAATGAATGTGTAGCCATGTGTAGTATTAGGATTCTGTGTAGGTGGGAGCCTGAATGCTGGGACTTTTGAAAGGCTCATGGTTTAGCATGGCACAAGATGGAAGGTGGAAGCAACTTCCCCAGACAGTGGAAGTGTATTGACTGCATTCTTGTGGAGGGAGGATGAAGACAAAGATACCCTTAGGAATTCAATTCAGTCTTTGTTAGAGTGGGCTGCTGATTAATTCTTCCAGCAATTTCTGTTGTTAAAGATGAGGAAGATTCAAGGCAGGGACCGATTACTGCTTCAGGATTTCAAACAACGCCAGGTGAAGCAGTTGTGGCCCATTACCCCCTGTCTTTTCTTTGACCTCCTGAACAGGGCCTGACAGTTGACATGCACAGGTATTCCCCCGGGCAGGATAAATCAAATTTCAATCACTGAAGGAGGTAGGAGTGTTGTAGATCCAGTTTTGATGTAGCCCGTTCACAGGGGGAGAAGACCAACTTTTCTATAAATAATTTTTGCATCATTTATACTGAAAATATAAAATCATCTGTAATTTAGGTTTTTAATTAGTAATAAAATTCCATGAAGAACATATGAAATTATAGAGCCAGTGTTGACAAAATAGAAAGGCTGCCCCAGGATATTGAATAAATAGCACTTCTGAATCATGTTATAGGAGAGACATTACAATTCCATGTTTGGCAGGTCTCACTTATACACATTATGCATCTAGACGCTCTGTGAGTAGGCTTTTAAACATATCAAAAATGATTACATTTACATGTGCTGGCTGCAGTATCTGCTTACAGCAATTAAAGCTTGCAGGGCCATGCATGATGCCATGTTTTTGGAGTCACTGATTTGGGAAAAATTAATGCACAATGCAGCCCACATCTGAGTATCATGCCACTGATGCACCTTCCATGCCATATTACTGTGGCTTTATTTAAGAGTTGTATATGTCAATTGTGATTTGTAATTTTTATAATGTATAAGTGGCAGAATACATGCACAGGGAGGTATCTGTGCCCGGTGTCAAAATATGTCAATAAATCTAATCCTATGAAAGCAAAAAATCTGACGGAATTACATGAAAAGGCGAATTCTCCTACCGTTGTTAGTGTTGTTCATGTATTTTTTTCTGACTTTAGCTCTAACCTTGTTTAGCTGACACAGAATGTGGTATAATATTTCCACTTTAAAGACCTCAGGTTTAATTCAGCTTGTCTGATGTCTGCTTCTTAAAGATATGGGGGCCGATTCACAGAACTAATCTGAGATAAAATCCTAAACTTACTACTTTTGGTATTCACAGAAGGCATTTAGTAGTATTAGAACATTGGAATGTTGGGAGCTCCATTGAAGACAATGGAGTAGCTCTGGGCTTATAATGGCTGGTATAAGCCCAGCACTCCAACATTCCAATGTTTGTCTTTTGTTTCTCCATTTTTAATTTAGAACATTCTACTCTTAGTGGATGGAATGTTCTAATAGCCTTATAGCCCTTCTGCCTCAGGCTATACCAGTTGTTAGAGGCCCTCTCCCTCGTTATAGGCCCTCGCCTGCGGCTCGGGCTGATAACTCGGGATCAGGGCCTTTAACAACTGGTATAGCCCTCGGCAGCGGGCTATAAGGCTATAGTAAAGTTAGGAGTCCTAACTTTACTACTACTAAATGCCTTCTGTGAATACCAAAAGTAGTAAGTTTAGGATTTTATCTCAGATTAGTTCTGTGAATCGGCCCCATGAAGTCACCAAGATATTCAAGGGCTTTAGAGAAAGTAAGATGATGACATGTTCTAGTTCCATGATGAGACAGCTCTGATGAAAAGCTTCAACAACATTGGCAGTTGATAATTTAATGGGATGAGATCAAAAATGTAACACAAAATCACAAATAGAGAGACTAGGGAAAGAAAAACCTCCTCTGACTCCCCTACCATCAATGAAAACTCACTTAACAGAGAAGGACTATAACCAAAACCCCTCCTTGTGCTACAACTGTGGGAGCGGCGATATAGACAGATATTAGGGGGAGGTAAAGGCCCCTGGTTAATGCAGTAGGGAGACAGGGGCCTTTACCTCCCCCTAATATCCCGCCGTGTGGTTTTTAATACTACCAAGGGGTTACTTGAATAAAGACTGGTGGTAGTTTCCCCCTAGGTTGTTTTAATTGTGTGTGTCTGCACTCTTTGGTCCCTTCTAAAGGGAACACTTTTTCCTTTATATCCCTTTATTGTGGGTTTATTTAGGTGTATTGTTTTGTCACCTTTTCTGTACCCTCACCACTTTTGTCTTCTCGTAGACATTTAAAATAATTGCGCTCCGTCTTTGGTGTTGGTCTGCACCAAGACGTCAGATGCGGCCCTATGATGAAGCATGACACTGCAAAGTGTGTGAGGGCAGTATTAAGACAAGTGTTGTCTTTCCCTGTTTGTTTTCCTTCTTATGTATTTCATCCTCTGGTTGTTATTTTGTAATATTGATAGTAAAAACGCTGTCTATATCGCCGCTCCCACAGTTGTAGCACAAGGAGGGGTTTTGGTTATAGTCCTTCTCTGTTAAGTGAGTTTTCATCAAAAATGTAACCCCAAACACTGACTAGAAGAGCCAAAGGGCCCTGGAGAGTGGGGAAGATGAGTTCTTGTATTCAGCTGAGAGTAACTAGAGAGTGCTATTTGTGGAAGAGGGGTTTTTCTTACATTCCGCTGTGAGGAACTAGAAAGCGCTATTCGGGGAAGAGAGGTTCTTATATTCAGCTGTGAGGAACTAGAAAGCGCTATTTGTGGAAGCGGTGTTCTTATATTCAGCAGCTGCATGGAACTAGAGAGCGCTATTTGAGGAAGAGGGCTCTTATATTCAGCTATGAGGAACTAGATAGCGCTATTTGGGGAAGAGGGGTTCTTACGTTCAGCTTTGAGGAACTAGAGAGCGCTATTTGTGGAAGAGGGGTTCTTATATTCAGCTGTGAGGAACTAGAGCGCTATTTGGGAAAGAGGGGTTCTTATATTCAGCTGTGAGGAACTAGAGAGCACTATTTGGGGAAGAGGGATTCTTACGTTCAGCTTTGAGGAACTAGAGAGTGCTATTTGCGGAAAAGGGGCTCCTCTATTCAGCTGTGAGGAACCCGAGAGCGCTATTTGGGGAAGAGGTGTTCTTATATTCAGCTGCGAGGAACTAGAGAGCACTATTTGGGGAAGAGGGATTCTTATGTTCAGCTTTGAGGAACTAGAGAGTGCTATTTGGGGAAGAGATATTCTTATATTCAGCTGTGATTAGCTAGAGAGAACTTTTTGGGGAAGAGGGGTTCTTATATTCAGATGTGAGGAACTATTGAGCGCTATTTGGGGAAGAGGGGTTCTTATATTCAGCTGTGAGGAACTAGAGAGCGCTATTTGGGGAAGAGGGGTTCTTCTATTCAGCTGTGATTAGCTAGAGAGCGCTATTTGGGGAAGAAGTGTTCTTAAATACAGCTGTGATTACCTAGAGAGCGCTATTTGGGGGAGAGGGGTTCTTATATTCGCTGTGAGGAACTACAGAGCGCTATTTGGGGAAGAGGGGTGCTTATATTCAGCTTTGAGGAACTAGTGAGCACTATTTGGGGAAGAGTGGTTCTTTTATTCAGCTGTGAGGAACTAGAGAGCGCTATTTGGGGAAGAGGGGTTCTTATATTCAGCTGTGAGGAACTAGAGAGCGCTATTTGGGGAAAAGGGGTACTTATATTAAGCTTTGAGAAACTAGAGGGCGCTATTTGGCGAAGAGGGGTTCCCATACTCAGCTGTGAGGAACTAGAGAGTGCTATTTGGGCAAGACGGGTTCTTCTATTCAGCTGTGATTAGCTAGAGAGCGCTATTTGGGGAAGAAGGGTTCTTATTTTCAGCTGTGAGGAACTAGAGAGCTCTATTTGGGGAAGAGGGGATCCTATATTCAGCTGTAAGGAACTAGAGAGCGCTATTTGTGGAAGAGGGGTTCTTATATTCAGCTGTGATTAGCTAGAGAGCGCTATTTGTGGAAGAGGGGTTCTTATAGTCAGCTGTGAGTAACTAGAGAGCGCTGTTTGTGGAAGAGGGGTTCTTATATTCAGCTGTGAGGAACCAGAGAGCCCTATTTGGGGAAGAGGGGTTCTTATATTCAGCTGTGAGGAACAAGAGAGCGCTATTTGGGGAAGTGGGGTTCTCATACTCAGCTGTGAGGAACCAGAGAGCGCTATTTGGGGAAGAAGGGCTCTCATATTCAGCTGTGAGGAACCAGAGAGCGCTATTTGGGGAAGAGGGGTTCTTATATTCAGCTGTGAGGAACCAGAGAGCGCTATTTGCGGAAGAGGTGTTCTTATATTCAGCTGTGAGGAACCAGAGAGCGCTATTTGTGGAAGTGGGGTTCTTATATTCAGCTGTGAGGAACCAGAGAGCGCTATTTGGGGAAGAGGGGTTCTTATATTCAGCTGTGATTACCTAGAGAGCGCTATTTGGGGAAGTGGGGTTCTCATACTCAGCTGTGAGAAACTAGAGAGCGCTATTTGTGGAAGAGGGGTTCTTATATTCAGCTGTGATTAGCTAGAGAGCGCTATTTGTGGAAGAGGTGTTCTTATATTCAGCTGTGAGGAACCAGAGAGCGATATTTGCGGAAGAGGTGTTCGTTCTTATATTCAGCTGTGAGGAACCAGAGAGCGCTATTTGTGGAAGTGGGGTTCTTATATTCAGCTGTGAGGAACCAGAGAGCGCTATTTGGGGAAGAGTGGTTCTTATATTCAGCTGTGAGGAACAAGAAAGCGCTATTTGGGGAAGTGGGGTTCTCATACTCAGCTGTGAGGAACCAGAGAGCACTATTTGTGGAAGAGGGGTTCTTATATTCAGCTGAGAGGAACCAGAAAGCACTATTTGGGGAAGAGGGGTTATCATACTCAGCTGTGAGGAACCAGAGACCGCTATTAGTGGAAGAGGGGTTCTTTTATTCAGCTGTGAGGAACCAGAGAGCGCTATTTGGGGAAGAAGGGTTCTCATATTCAGCTGTGAGGAACCAGAGTGCGCTATTTGGGGAAGAGGGGTTCTTATATTCAGCTGTGATTAGCTAGAGAGCGCTATTTGGGGAAGAGGGGTTCTTATATTCAGCTGTGAGGAGCCAGAGAGCGCTATTTGGGGAAGAGGGGTTCTTATATTCAGCTGTGAGGAACTATAGAGCGCTATTTGGGGAAGAGGGGTTTCTATATTCAGCTGTGATTAGCTAGAGAGCGCTATTTGAAGAAGAGGGGTTCTTATATTCAGCTGTGAGGAACCAGAGAGCGCTATTTGGGGAAGAGGGGTTCTTCTATTCAGCTGTGAGGAACTAGAGAGTGCTTTTTGGGGAAGAGGGGTTCTCATACTCAGCTGTGAGGAACCAGAGAGCGCTATTTGGGGAAGAGGGGTTCTCATACTCAGCTGTGAGGAACCAGAGAGCGCTATTTGGAGAAGAGGGGTTCTTATATTTGTGAGAAGTTGGCCTGGTATATGCTGTCCACTAATTATAGTGGGCACCTTGCACCAGTCCAAACAACCCCTTATTGGAGATAGGTTAAAGACAACCTTTATTGAAAGCTATCCTAGTGGTAGCTATGGAGAGCAGCCTTCAGGCTAAGTCTTGAAGGAATGTAAAGCAGCTTGTTTTACCAGTCTATAATCTCTTGAGTGACCAACTGAAAGAGCACCACACCAGGTATATATTCAAAATATATGTATTTATTGCTAAACACACCCCTCTAGTCTCTTTATGAGGCTAGAGTTCGAAGTACATAAGTTATAAGTTATTAATTCACAGTAATAGCACAAATACACGTTTGGGCCCTAGGGGCGTACCAAACCATATACCAATAAAGTGGTATGCGAACCACGACTGAACTAGACACTAGGCCTAGAGCCTCTAGAAGTGCTTGGACCACAAGGAACCACCCAAGGTAGTGACACAGGGGACCCACGGGAGACGCGTGCAGTGTAAATACACAACCGCGATACGCCGTTAACTTCTATGGAGAAAGTCGGGATCGGGAAAATAGAGGAAAGGGACACTTAAAGAGGACTAGGACAAAACCCTTTGAGATCTAGGACTTTGAAGAGTCTCTACCCACGGGAGCACCGGAGTACTCGTGTTACCTCACCCAGGGAAGCCGGGTGCATAGGTGCCTTTCGGGGTCGGGTTTCGTCGTCGATTCGAATGGCGATCTGCTGCAAAGTGCTGCTGGCGACCAAGAGAAAAGTGTCCGGGTGGATCCAAGAGTGGATCGGAGTTCTGAAGAACCTGAAAGCAGAGGGGACAGAGTCTGGGTCACTAGCCAGTGACCAGGAAGGCGATGGACAGATGCCCACCGATGTCGAGTGCTTCAGGTGCGTTGACAGTCGTCTTGACTCTTCAGCCACGAGGTCCAGGAGGCGTTGTCGGTGACCAGGAGCAGGATTCGGGCTGGTACACGATGTCTGTCGAGTGCTGAGGTGTTGGCGACCGGATTGGACCCAACAAGCCTTGGCAACGGCAAGTCTCGGTGAAGATGTAGATCGTCGATGGTGCAGACCAGCAAGGTCTGTGGAACTCACCCAGCGAGGGTAAGTGAGGGCAGGCCTGGAGCAACCAGGATGCCAAGTAAGAAAAAGATTGGCCTTCGTTAAGGGCTACTAGCCAACGGGCTAGCGACTGCGAAGGAGCCTCGTGACGCCGCACGTGGATCTGGCTTACAGGACACTCGTGGAGTGGGGCCAGTGATCTTCGGTGCAGGTGGTGCTGGAGGCTAGGGCTACTCGGAGCACAAAGCACGACTTCTTGGGAGACCCAGAAGATGATGCACTTGCAAATGTGCTCGGTGTCCAGGGGTCATGGTCTCAAGTCACCCACGATAGCCACGGGCCTCAGCTTTGCTGGGGACTCAGGGTAGCCTCGGGGAAGTCTAAGAATTCACCTCTGGTGATGCGATGACTTCGGTGTCCGACGGGAGCTTCAGAAATGCGAACCGGACAGATGCTTCTTTGGTGCCTGCCAAGCAGGGGAGTCACTCCTTGACCCCAAGGGAGATTCTTCAGTCCTCCAATCTTGTCGTAGAGCGTCGAAGGTCCAGGATTCAGTTTCAGAGTTTCGTCCAGGGATAATCCAATCTTGCTGTGGCAAGGGTTCCCCATTTTAACCAGTAAAACAGGGAGGGACTAACTCTATGACCCCACCTATGGGAGGGTCAAGGGAGGGGGTGGCTACACCCACTTCCCTTTGTCCAGTTTCGCGCCAGAGCAGGGGCAGGTAGCCCCTGAGCTGGTTTGAACTGGCATATGCACAGAGGAGCCTTTTGCTCCCCCAGTGCAGGACTTCAAAGCACTCTAAGAGTGCACCCACCCAGCCCCAATACACATTATCCTGTCTGGGGAGGTGGTCACACCTCCCTGCAACAGGAAACCTATTGTCCAGGCCTCCCCTGCCGGAGTTTCGTCCAGCAGCAGGAGGCCAGACTTGTGTCTGTGGCAGCAGCATCCATTTTGTGATGCCAGGGCTTCAGAAAGAAGTTACCGGGTAAGCCAGAGTTAACATGTCTTTCCCTCTAGAAGGGTGGAATGCTACCCCCGCCGCCAGGATTGGTGGGGGGGTAGTATTCCAAGATGTTTGACACCAAACACGACATGTTTAGGTGCAGCCATTCCAAAGTTAGCATTTTACCGCGAGGATATAATGCGCTTAAGAGTATATGGTCAGGCTGCACTACAAACAGCATCAGAGATGGTCTCCGAACGCTGCAGAGGGGCCCTGCTCATGCAGGGGCACCCTCTCACATAGGAACCATGCACTCTGCCTTTAGGATTGATAAGGCCTGCCTTAGGAGTGACTTATAGGTTTATATGTGTGTATGTATTTAGTGATATAGGTAACCTATATCACAGTAAGGAGTGCATGTACCACCTTACCCAGGCTGCAGTAGCAGACCTGTGGTGTCAGTTTGGATGGCCTTCCAGGGGGGCATAATACATGCTGCAGCCCCTGGCAGGCCTCTGAGGTACCTATGCCCTTGGTACATAGTATACCATATACTAGGGACTTATAAGGGCACTCCAGATTCCAATCAGAGATGTGCCTAAGGCACATGGAAACCTTTTACAGAGAAAGCAGATAGACTGGGGCCCTGAATAGCAGGATCCCAGTCCAACTAAGTCATAAACCAGCAAAACACCATAAAAAAAGTGGGGGCAACCATATAGTCAGATTCCACCTTCCTACATAACCCCCCCCCAAACGAAAGGAGATAAGGCTAACCTTGGCCAGTTGAGCCTATATTGACTAAGTGGCCATATAAGGAAGCACCTGCACTAGCATGGTTGCCCCCTATGTTATGGTCCACTAAGCAATCCCTCACCCTAAGGGTATGAGAGGGTCTCCACCATGGGGAATCACTACCTCTGGTGTGCTTAGGTAAAGTACAAGGCTGGTGAGGTGTCTGAGTAGGGAAGTGAGGCCCTAGGAATGTTGGCCTCAGCTTCCTCAGATCACTGGTCACCATGTATGCCTGTCTTTCCATGACTGAGTTGCACTTTGCTCTAAGGGTCAACCTTTGGCTGCCTACAGCTGGGGGTTGGGTCCCTTTGGATGGAACACTGGAGGGACATGGCAGGTTTGGAACCTTCTGGTCCCAGGTTTGCCCTTGCCTACCAGAGACCTTCTGGGGGAGGTCCCTACATAAAGGTATGGGGGATCCCTCAGTGTGTAGAGGAATTTTCATCTGGCTAGGGCTACTAGACTGGGTGCCCCTAATCTGCTGATGGGGGGCTTCCTCTGGACAGGGGGCCCTGGGGGGTCCACTGACCTCCCTGACCTCTGCAGCCCTGGGCTGACTGAGGCAGGGTAGAGAGGGGCAGGTTACCTGCTCCAGACTGGGTACCACCTTGGAAGGGTCCTCTGCCATCAGGGGTGTGGCCAGGCCAGGCCTGGCTACCTCTGGGGCAGTTCCTTCACTAGGGGTAGGGTCAGTTCCCTGAGGAGGCTGACCCTTACCTACTGTCTGGAGGGAAGAAGACTTTTCTTCGACCCTTGTGCTCTCTTTTGGGGGAGAGTGGGCCATTCTTTCAGGCTCCATCTCTCCAAATTCTTGGGCTGGGGCTGTGGCCATCACAGCCCCACTAACCTTTGCAGGGACGCCCAACATCCTAAGATGGGTTTGGTGTTCAACTTCAGCCCAGGCTGAAATTTCCAAATCATTGCCCATCAGGCAATCTACAGGTAGGGTTGGGGACACTGCCACTCTTTTTGGGCCTGTGACCCCCTCCCAGCTGAGATTGACTATGGCCATGGGGTGATCTGTTCTGACACCATCAATGTTGGTCACCTGGTATTTAAACTCAGGTAAAAGCTGGTGAGGGGGGACTAGTTTCCTTGCCACAATGGTGACACTAGCCCCTGTGTCCCTAAATGCCACAGCTTTCTGACCATTAATTATTGGCTCCAATCTGTACCTGCCCAATGCTATGGGACCCATGGTAAAGGTGGCAAATCCTATACCACCATCAGAGTCAGAGGAGTCGGTTGAGGGGTCCCTGTCTAAACTAGGGCCCACCTCTGTTCCTCTTGCAAAAGCACCTAACTTTTTGGGTGCACTACTCCCAACTGGAGGATTACTACTGGTAGTACCAGGAGGGGTGGTAGTAGTTGTGGGAGGAACATTTTCTTTATTGCCAATCCTGGGGCAACTGGGATCAGTTTTCCAGTGCCCAGGATTTTTACAGACATGGCAATATGGTTTCTTTTCAGGAGAGTTTGGGACCCACCCCCAGAAGAGGAATTTTGGGGCCCTGTAGGGGACTTATCCTTAGATTTATCCCCACCTTTCTCTTGGGACTTAGTAGAATCTTTCTTCTGGTCACCACCCTGATTTCTAGTTTTTACTCTGGTTCTGACCCATTTGTCTGCCTTCTTTCCCAATTCTTGGGGAGAGGTCAGATCAGAGTCCACCAGATACTGGTGCAAAAGCTGGTTTTGACAATTATTAAGGATCTGCTCCCTCATAATCAAATTGTACAATCCTAAAAAGTCATGCACTTTGTTGCCATGTATCCAACCTTCCAGAGCCTTTGTAGCACAATCTACAAAATCAACCCAGTCTTGAGTCTGAGCTTTTTGGGTGTCTCTGAACTTCAAACTATACTGTTCAGTGGTTAGGCCAAACCCATCTATCAGAGCACTCTTCAAGACTGTGTAATTGTCAGCATCCTCTTCTCTTACAGTGAGGAGCTTGTCTCTACCTTTGTCTGCAAAGGAGAGCCACAAGATTGCTGCCCACTGCCTCTGGGGGACCTTCTGAACTTTACAGGCCCTCTCCAGTGCAGTTATCCATTTGTGGATGTCATCCCCACTCTGGTAGGGAGGGACAATCTTGTTTAGGTTTCTATGGTCATAAGACCTTTCCCTATCTCTAGGGATATTGCTGCCACCATGGGACTCTAGTCCCAACTTTCTTCTCTCTCTAAGGAGATCTAGGGATTCCCTATCTAAAGCCAATTGCTTTTTTCTGATCTCCAGCTGAGTTTCCTCATACTGGACCAGTCTGGTTCTCCTCTCATGAGAGGATTCCCTCCTGTGAGAGGAGACAGAGCTCCCTACAGAGGTGCCAGAGTGGTTAGACTCCTGAGAAGGAGATCTAGACTTCCTGGGCACACTCTTAATGCTTCCCGGGGGGACAAAGAGGGCATCATCTTGATCATCCTCATCATCATCCACAGGAGGGATTGGGTTATCCAGGTCAGGGTCATTGTCACCCTCCTGGCCAGTTTCAGAGGGGGGGGTGGGGGTATTGGTACCCCTGGCCTCGTCCTCTTCTTCTGCCCCACCCTCAGCTCCTACCCCTTCAGTCCCTACAGGCTTACTAAGGTCATAAGCCACCAACAACTTCTTGAGGTGTTGGGTGGTGGGGCTTTGGCCTGTCCTTATTTTTCTCAAGTTACATAAAGCTCTCAATTCCAAGAATGGGAGTGTATCATACTTGGAGGGTGGAAGCTCAATGGCTTCCTGCAAGGATTCTTTGGATCCTGCCCTTAAAGACATTACTAGTGTGGTGTGGTGTATGCACTACCTACTCTAGTGTGGCCTACTAAACTCTCTTGAGTTGTAGAAAGGGTTGTGCTATCCCTTAACACACAACTCTAAGTTCAGTAGAACTTACTGTATTCTAAGCTTAAATTATATGTACCTTAGGTACCTTTAGTGGTTTTCAGTTGATCAATTCAATTGAGATTATCTGGTAAAACAATAGCAAGCTGGAATCCCACACGCTGCACACCAATGTGAGAAGTTGGCCTGGTATATGCTGTCCACTAATTATAGTGGGCACCTTGCACCAGTCCAAACAACCCCTTATTGGAGATAGGTTAAAGACAACCTTTATTGAAAGCTATCCTAGTGGTAGCTATGGAGAGCAGCCTTCAGGCTAAGTCTTGAAGGAATGTAAAGCAGCTTGTTTTACCAGTCTATAATCTCTTGAGTGACCAAATGAAAGAGCACCACACCAGGTATATATTCAAAATATATGTATTTATTGCTAAACACACCCCTCTAGTCTCTTTATGAGGCTAGAGTTCGAAATACATAAGTTATAAGTTATTAATTCACAGTAATAGCACAAATACACGTTTGGGCCCTAGGGGCGTACCAAACCATATACCAATAAAGTGGTATGCGAACCACGACTGAACTAGACACTAGGCCTAGAGCCTCTAGAAGTGCTTGGACCACAAGGAACCACCCAAGGTAGTGACACAGGGGACCCACTGGAGACGCATCCAGTGTAAATACACAACCGCGATACGCCGTTAACTTCTATGGAGAAAGTCGGGATCGGGAAAATAGAGGAAAGGGACACTTAAAAGAGGACTAGGACAAAACCCTTTGAGATCTAGGACTTTGAAGAGTCTCTACCCACGGGAGCACCGGAGTACCCGTGTTACCTCACCCAGGGAAGCCGGGTGCATAGGTGCCTTTCGGGGTCAGGTTTCGTCGTCGATTCGAATGGCGATCTGCTGCAAAGTGCTGCTGGCGGCCAAGAGAAAAGTGTCCGGGTGGATCCAAGAGTGGATCGGAGTTCTGAAGAACCTGAAAGCAGAGGGGACAGAGTCTGGGTCACTAGCCAGTGACCAGGAAGGCGATGGACAGATGCCCACCGATGTCGAGTGCTTCAGGTGCGTTGACGGTCGTCTTGACTCTTCAGCCACGAGGTCCAGGAAGCGTTGTCGGCGACCAGGAGCAGGATTCGGGCTGGTACACGATGTCTGTCGAGTGCTGAGGTGTCTGCGACCGGATTGGACCCAACAAGCCTTGGCAACGGCAAGTCTTGGTGAAGATGTAGATTGTCGATGGTGCAGACCAGCAAGATCTGTGGAACTCACCCAGCAAGGGTAAGTGAGGGCAGGCCTGGAGCAACCAGGATGCCAAGTAAGAAAATATTGGCCTTCGTTAAGGGCTACTAGCCAACGGGCTAGCAACCGCGAAGGAGCCTTGTGACGCCGCACGTGGATCTGGCTTACAGGGCACTCGTGGAGTGGGGGCCAGTGATCTTCAGTGCAGGTGGTGCTGGAGGCTAGGGCTACTCGGAGCCCAAAGCACGACTTCTTGGGAGACCCAGAAGATGATGCACTTGCAAATGTGCTCGGTGTCCAGGGGTCACGGTCTCAAGTCACCCACGATAGCCACGGGCCTCAGCTTTGCTGGGGACTCAGGGTAGCCTCGGGGAAGTCTGAGAATCCACCTCTGGTGATGCGATGACTTCGGCGTCCGACGGGAGCTTCAGAAATGCGAACCGGACAGATGCTTCTTTGGTGCCTGCCAAGCAGGGAGTCACTCCTTGACCCCAAGGGAGATTCTTCAGTCCTCTAATCTTGTCGTAGAGCGTCGAAGGTCCAGGATTCAGTTTCAGAGTTTCGTCCAGGGATAATCCAATCTTGCTGTGGCAAGGGTTCCCCATTTTAACCAGTAAAACAGGGAGGGACTAACTCTATGACCCCACCTATGGGAGGGTCAAGGGAGGGAGTGGCTACACCCACTTCCCTTTGTCCAGTTTCGCGCCAGAGCAGGGGCAGGTAGCCCCTGAGCTGGTTTGAACTGGCATATGCACAGAGGAGCCTTTTGCTCCCCCAGTGCAGGACTTCAAAGCACTCTAAGAGTGCACCCACCCAGCCCCAATACACATTATCCTGTCTGGGGAGGTGGTCACACCTCCCTGCAACAGGAAACCTATTGTCCAGGCCTCCCCTGCCGGAGTTTCGTCCAGCAGCAGGAGGCCAGACTTGTGTCTGTGGCAGCAGCATCCATTTTGTGATGCCAGGGCTTCAGAAAGAAGTTACCGGGTAAGCCAGAGTTAACATGTCTTTCCCTCTAGAAGGGTGGAATGCTACCCCCGCCGCCAGGATTGGCGGGGGGTAGTATTCCAAGATGTTTGACACCAAACACAACATGTTTAGGTGCAGCCATTCCAAAGTTAGCATTTTACCGCGAGGATATAATGCGCTTAAGAGTATATGGTCAGGCTGCACTACAAACAGCATCAGAGATGGTCTCCGAACGCTGCAGAGGGGCCCTGCTCATGCAGGGGCACCCTCTCACATAGGAACCATGCACTCTGCCTTTAGGATTGATAAGGCCTGCCTTAGGAGTGACTTATAGGTTTATATGTGTGTATGTATTTAGTGATATAGGTAACCTATATCACAGTAAGAGGTGCATGCACCACCTTACCCAGGCTGCAGTAGCAGACCTGTGGTGTCAGTTTGGATGGCCTTCCAGGGGGCATAATACATGCTGCAGCCCCTGGCAGGCCTCTGAGGTACCTATGCCCTTGGTACATAGTATACCATATACTAGGGACTTATAAGGGCACTCCAGATTCCAATCAGAGATGTGCCTAAGGCACATGGAAACCTTTTTACAGAGAAAGCAGCTAGACTGGGGCCCTGAATAGCAGGATCCCAGTCCAACTAAGTCATAAACCAGCAAAACACCATAAAAAAAGTGGGGGCAACCATATAGTCAGATTCCACCTTCCTACAATATTCAGCTGTGAGGAACTATAGAGCGCTATTTGGGGAAGAGGGGTTCTTATATTCAGCTGTGATTAGCTAGAGAGCGCTATTTGGGGAAAAGGGGTTCTCATACTCAGCTGTGAGGAACCAGAGAGCGCTATTTGTGGAAGAGGGGTTCTCATATTCAGCTGTGAGGAACCAGAGAGCGCTATCTGGGGAAGAGGGGCTCTTATATTCAGCTGTGAGGAACCAGAGAGCGCTATTTGGGAAAGAAGGGTTCTCATATTCAGCTGTGAGGAACGAAAGAGCACTATTTGTGGAAGAGGTGTTCTTATATTCAGGTGTGAGGAACCATAGAGCACTATTTGGGGAAGAAGGGTTCTCATATTCAGCTGTGCGGAACCAGAGAGCGCTATTTGGGGAAGAGGGGTTCTTATATTCAGCTGTGAGGAACTATAGAGCGCTATTTGGGGAAGAGGGGTTCTTCTATTCAGCTGTGAGGAACCAGAGTGCGCTATTTGGGGAAGAGGGGTTCTTATATTCAGCTGTGATTAGCTAGAGAGCGCTATTTGGGGAAGAGGGGTTCTTATATTCAGCTGTGAGGAACCAGAGAGCGCTATTTGGGGAAGAGGGGTTCTTATATTCAGCTGTGAGGAACCAGAGAGCGCTATTTGTGGAAGAGGGGTTCTTATATTCAGCTGTGAGGAACTATAGAGCGCTATTTGCGGAAGAGGTGTTCTTATATTCAGCTGTGAGGAACCAGAGAGCGCTATTTGTGGAAGTGGGGTTCTTATATTCAGCTGTGAGGAACTATAGAGCGCTATTTGGGGAAGAGGGGTTCTTATATTCAGCTGTGATTAGCTAGAGAGCGCTATTTGTGGAAGAGGGGTTCTTATATTCAGCTGTGATTAGCTAGAGAGCACTATTTGTGGAAGAGGGGTTCTTATATTCAGCTGTGAGGAACTATAGAGCGCTATTTGGGGAAGTGGGGTTCTCATACTCAGATGTGAGGAACCAGAGAGCACTATTTGTGGAAGAGGGGTTCTTATATTCAGCTGTGAGGAACTATAGAGCGCTATTTGGGGAAGTGGGGTTCTCATACTCAGCTGTGAGGAACCAGAGAGCGCTATTTGGGGAAGAAGGGCTCTCATATTCAGCTGTGAGGAACCAGAGAGCGCTATTTGGGGAAGAGGGGTTCTTATATTCAGCTGTGATTAGCTAGAGAGCGCTGTTTGTGGAAGAGGGGTTCTTATATTCAGCTGTGAGGAACTATAGAGCGCTATTTGGGGAAGAGGGGTTCTTATATTCAGCTGTGAGGAACTATAGAGCGCTATTTGTGGAAGAGGGGTTCTTATATTCAGCTGTGAGGAACCAGAGAGTCCTATTTGGGGAAGAGGGGTTCTTATATTCAACTGTGATTAACTAGAGAGCGCTACTTTACAAGAAACAAAATGCAGAAACCTGGCTAAAAGTGGACGTTTCACCAACAAACTGCATCGCCACTCCTCTGCCAAGGTCAGATATAGCAAAGCAGGGGAAAGAAGTTGCAATTTTCCAGTAGATGTTGGGGTACTTCAGGGACGGGTATTTGCCCCACTATTATTGAACTTGTTTATTTGTGATGTTGGCCGTTTCTTTTTGATATGAATTGGGATATGCCAAGGTTGAAAGAGGGAAAAATGATTATTCGTTTTGCGGAGAACGCGGTGCTATTACCCTTAACAGAGTTAGCGCTGCACCATCTTAGTAATGGGTTGGTGCATAATGTTGCAGCAAGAGGTTGAACATTAGTGCTGCGAAGACCAAATTTACGAATATGAACCCTAGAGCCAAAAATCTGTTCCAAGCCTCCCAAGAGTGCCCCTTGCAATATGGGAAATAAAATATGCTGAAGACAAGGGAAGGTAAGTGTTTGTGTGCTTTTTCTCTATCCATGTCTGTGTGGAAAACTTGCTCCGCTGCTTCCTGTGCTGGAACTCTTGACTGTTTGATGGGGGTTTGCTCGGCTGCTACACAAGCTGCACTTGTTTTGTGAGTGTGTGCTGTCTGTTCTGTATGTATATCAGGGTATCTTAGGTTGCTGTTACCAGGGACATAACACAGGCCCCTGCAGTCCGTGTGGTGTAGGGGGTACCCCACCGCTTCAAGTGGGCCCCCATTCACCTCAAGGTCAATGTATGGGAGATTCAGGGCCCCCTCATCACATTTTTCAGGGGGGGGGGCGTCATTTTACGTTAGGCCACTGGCTGTTGCTGGATCAAATTAATGCTGCGTGTTTTGAGAAATCTGGGTACATCTTTTTAGCTTTTAAAAGACAAAAGCTTGATCAATGCTTGATTTATATTTGTATATGTCATTTTTTTGTTTTGCTTTTGAACAATCTGTACATGCGGTGGTCAGAGGCCACCTTTCTTCTTCTTACACAAGGCAGCTGCTAAATAAATGAAGCGATTGTGCACTGAATGAACAACCGCTCGAAGCAGCATTCCACCTACACCTCAATCATTGTTGGATTCATAAATGTTAGTTCTTCTCCCCTCAGTAAATCACACTCCACCCCAAAAACCCCCTGCTGAATCCAGCACATTTCATATTTCCCTTGGCGACATGACTCGGACACTTCAGGGGAAACATTTGTTTGTCTTGCACAAACCCACACGTTTCGAGGTCAGCAAGCGGACACTTTTCAGGGCCCGGTTCCTGGAAATGGCGTACCTAGAAGGAAGGAGGAGGGCGACGCGCCCACGAGACTGTCACCGGCCCCCCGTGTCCGCTGGCTCGAGCTGTAGAAAGTGATTTGGCTCTAATGACAAAAGTAATCATTTCAGCTGCCTGTCACGCCAGGGAAAAACATAAACCTGCACGACACTCCCAGGGACGGCTTCCTGACTCACAGCCGTCGCTTCAGTTCCGTGGGTTTCTCACATTGGAAGCCATTCGGGGCAGTTAGCGTGGCACAGCAGCCACCATTTGACACTGGTGGTGTCATGCAGGTCAGAGTCATACAGACTTTGCCACTGACAGTGCGTAGTTTGTAAAAGAACAAGTGCCAGGGCTGTCGTCAGGAGGCCTCTGCACAGTGGTCGAAGTGGGCGGGATCGGCTGGGCACGGCGTGCCCCTACTTCTTGAATTCCAAGGATTCCGATCCCCTACTTTTTTATTTTGAAAATGCGTCCCAGGACGCAATAAATCACCATCGCCTATAAATAAAGCTCGGCGTTCCTGGCGTTCGTGACGGGCGGAGCGGCAGAGAAGTAACAGGACTCTGGGGCATATTAGCAAGACCCACGTAAAAATTATCGCCGTTTTAGCGGCAGGAAACTGCCGCTAAAACGGCGATAATGGGCTTGTTAATATGCGTTATGGAATTCCAATAGAAGCCCAGGTTAGATGTCCTGCACATCTAACCTGGGCTTCTATTGGAATTCTATAACGCATATTAGCAAGCCCATTATCGCCGTTTTAGCGGCAGTTTCCTGCCGCTAAAACGGCGATAATTTTAACGTGGGTCTTGCTAATATGCCCCTCTGTCTTTTCCTTCTTGCCCAGAGAAGACAAAGACAGTGTACACTTCTGCTCTGTCGCTTCAGCTGCCCCCCAGTCTTTCCTTCTTCCCTCCCTTTCTGTCTAGCAGTTCTTCTCTTACTGAAAACCGTGACTTCAAGACGGAGTTCTCACTCTCTTTCCTCTCCTTTCTTTTATTTGCTCCCCTGTGAAATGGATCCAAAAAAGAAAAACTCTTTTGCAGGAAATGTATTTTTCTGACATTTTAATTCCAAAGTGCAGCATCGGCAATAAAAGATTAAAAATATGAAAAAGAACTAAATAAAAGTAAGACAGAGTGGTAGCAAACTGGCCAGATTGATTTTATTCACACCCAAACACATTAGTGCCACTTTTACAGAGTTTGCCAGTGAAGCGCTATTTTTGTTTTCTTGTCTTTATTTTCCCTGGGCTTGGAACTAGTGCACCAATCCTGGAGGTACTGCAATGTGTGGATTGGAAAACAAAATGTGTACTGCGGTTCTGCGTCCAGGGATGTGGTCTTTTTAAACCATACTGCTTATGTTTTGTAAGGATATAAGCAATGGACATTGAAATGGGTCCATTCAGGGCCCTGTAGTCATTGCCTTAACGTTTCAGGCAAAAGCACTCACTGATTTCTGAATAGTGAGTGTAAAAGCGTTAAGGTAACCATGTTGTTCCTGCTTACATTTCACATGGTTTGCAAAATTTTGATTCCCTATGAGTGTTTGCTTTCTCCAGGATGTTGTTACTTTTTTTTTGTAGGCAGCAAATTGCTCTTGTCTAGTGCGAAATTTAAATTGAGCCGCATCCAGGTGTTTATAGCCGGCAACAATTGGGTTGTAGTTGAAGGCAGTGTGAGTTTTTCTCAGTGGGGCAGTATGGTGTTCAGTGGGGGAGAGGATGTGGCACTATGGCCAGAGCTGCTTAATTTGGAACTGGGAACCAGGTTCAGCCTTAATGACCAGTCCACCAGACCACTCTCCTGAGAGAGCACAATCCCATGCTAGACCGTAGAAAGCTTCGCAAGACCTTAGAACCCCTGGTGTCTTAGCACCAGCAGGTGGACCCTAGCGGTGACAAGTGTGGGGTAACCTTAAAGGCTTGTCCACCACAATCCATACTGAAGTTCACCTCCAGTCTTGCGGGCAGGCCTATGAAGCAGCACACCCTAGAACAACAGTGACTCTGTCACTGAGGTCACAGGACCCTTGAGAAGGGCCAGCTCTAGGGCGGTGCAACCGGTGTGACCGCACCGGGTGCTGACTTTGGGTGGAGGCATTATGTTTGCAAGTATATTATGGTTAAAAGTGCTTGCTGCCTCCTTCCTGGCCTCCAGCAATTTTCGGCAACAATAAAAATGTCATGATGACTTTGGTGATTAATGTTCTTCCTAGAGAGAGATCAGAATTTTGTCTAGTGGAAGTTTTGACACATGGAAAGGTAGCTCAGAGGGTTAATGTGCCTGCTGCAAAGAACATGTACCGTGCAGATCACAAAGTGCACATAATGTAAATAGGTCCGTGGGTTACTGCTTTTGTCAGAGAGATCCTTTTGTTACTTGCAGTTTATAAGTTAAAATCCTAACATAGAACAGTGAGCTATTAACTGTCATTTAAGAGCTGCATACAAACTGCAAGGTATAAATTAGTGCGTTATGTTTTTTCCCCCAGTCTTTGATTATCCTAATGTTGCAAAAAGTGTTCTTTTGGACAGAAATCAAAGCTGATTATTAAAGAGAACCCCGGACCATGGTATTTCATTTTAAATTCTGAGTTTGTGTTTCTCCAGACCAATCACTATTAAACTATACGGCCTACTAGTATGGGTGTCATGTGACTCCTACACCTTGTAGTCCTTAGTCTTATGTAACATTTTCTATACAGTGATTTACACACATATTGATTTTCTCTGTGTAATGTGTGTGATGTAAAGTGCTCTGACACCCTACAATGGTATGAGTGGCGCTGTAAATCAAATTAAATGCATCTGAGAGAGAGTGTGGTTATGGAGACTTGAGGGGCACTGTTAAAGGGTGGTAGTGAGGGAATCCATGGCAGAGGTGGTCATTGGGGGGCACTAACAAACATTAATGCACAGGGCACCACCAGTGCTAAGGCCGCAAACTTCACAGTCCCTCTACTTCAGTCACAATCACTTTTAACATGTGCTGCCTGCTGTGGGGCCACTGGCATTAATTATGCAGCAAAGGAGGACAAAATTATGCTGCAGTGTTGACTAAAATATGCATTAAAAAAAGGCTGCAGCGTAATGCAGTATATTTTCTGATATTTTCTGATATTTTATTATTTTGACTTGTGTACACATGCTAACAGTCTCTGGAAAGATTTTGCCTTATTAGTACCAGTGTAACATACAAATGCAGCAGTGAGAAAGGTGATCAGTCAACCTTTGCAATAGGCCATCCACTCCGCAGCAATACTAGTCACATTTTTCATTAACTTTTGATACGTTTGAGCTACAAACAATTTATTAGTTTAAATGGTCAGATCATGCAGCAGATCTTGCATTATGAGGCAAATATGGCAGAGCCATAATTATATAGAAAACATTTGCAAATTAGGATATTTTGCCATTCATGTTTGAACTGCTGTTGTGGAAAAAGGGAGAAATGCTGATGACAGAAACTTCATGGCTCGGAGACAAATGGCTTGCGATTCCACATTTTATCGTATTTGGGACATTGTGTGATTAGAAGCATATCCCACTTTGTGAATGTATTTTAATGTCAATAACTCATTATAACCTTAAATAATCATGTGTATCCATTGGTTGATTAAACTAGGCAGTGAAATGCCAAACAGATACTAAGAATTGGGATGTTTGCCCATTCTGGCCACACCTCTGGCTCCGCCCACTGATCCAATCCTTGGGTTATTCCCGCCCTCTGATTCTCCGCCAACAGTTCCCCTACTTTTTTTCCCCCACTTCGACCACTGCCTCTGCAGCTCGCACCACCCATGCCCCCGCCAGCGCTGCCGGTGACAGTACAAACACACCTACGAAAATGTCTCTCCTTCAAGTGTGGCACTTCAAACTATTCCAGGCCCCCAAAGCTATAAGAATGGCTTGAGTGTCCGGTATTAGTCACTTTAATGTATATTGAATTAATAAACAACTGTTTTGCCCACCTCTAAAAAACACAAACAGCGCCACCATGTGGCAGACTGTCATAAGACCTGGCGTTGGCAATTACGTGCCGAGCATCGGAAACTACCGGCTCAAGTTAAGCACTGCTGTACACAGGTACTCACAACAGGAGACAGAGTGAGATGTGGGGATTCATCTCGGATGAGTTCTGCCTGAGCACTTATGGCAGTGACTAGAGTGGAAGTTTAGGCCCTGGAGGAGAAAGAAGTGGGGATCGGTACCGTGGTTGTGCGCATGGCACACACATAAATGATGTGTCAGAGGACGGCCTCTTCGCAGAGACAATCTATACAATATATGCTGTTGTTTTTATTTTAAGTTATGCAATTTTTTATCTTAGTGAAATTAGACCTTCTGCACATGGAAGGGACCACTGTTATACCACAGGTTGGTTTTGTTAATTTTTGGTTACCTCTGTACATCAGATTTTTTACATTTTACATTAATACGTTAAAACGCGTTTACTTTTGCCTTATTGAAAAATCCAAATAAAGCACGTGTCTGATCGAGCAAGTATATCACTGCTGTAAAAACAAAGAAACGCCTGGTGATACAGAGCTCCAAAATCCTTGGCGCGCGTGCGAAGCGATCATTACATTGAGCAATCAAGGCAGAAGGTGCTGGCAGATGGACTTTTGTGGCACGCTGCAATTCCTTCTTTCAGATGCCACTATCGCTGTGACCTGCTAAGTAGTCCTTCTACAACATCAGTGACTTACTTCTTGCCAAAGGGACATTCATTTGCACACTACTCGGCATCTTAAAGCCTTTGTTCTCTATAACTTCAAGATACACAGGGGCAGATTTACAACCCCCCTGCGCCACCAGTACGTCACTTTTTGTGACGTACTGGAGGCGCATTTCACTTCTCCATATTTACAAGGAGAGGAAAAGCCACCCTGCGTGTCTTTTCCTCTCCTTGTAAATATGGCCCCTTCACACGCAGCACTTTGCGTGGAAGGGGCGTTCCATGGGTGTTGCTGTGGGTGTTCCCACGCAACACCCATGGAATGAGACACATTTCCAGATTTACGAGGAATCGTAAATCTGGAAATGCGTGTCAATGCTACGCCTCCCCAGGGGAGGCGTAGCGAGGCGCAACGAGGAGAAATGTTTTCATTTCTCCTCGTTTTTTCCTCTTTCAATGCGTGCTGCATTCTACAGCACGCATTGAAAGAGGAAAATGACTGTAGTGATTGTTTTTGTGCAGGAAGGTGCTCCTTCCTGCACAAAAACAATCTCCCCACGACGCAGGCATCCTTGCACCATGGTGCAAGGGTGCCTGCGCGGGCGCATGTCAGCAGTTTGTGCGCCAGCGCAGGGGAGAGCACAGGAATGCGACATATTATTGTAAATATGTCGCATTCCTGTTGTTCGGAAGTGCCGCAGCGTGGCGCAGCCTAAGGGCTTGCGTTGCCGCGCTGCAGCACTTCCTTGTAGATCTGCCCCATAATCCTTAACAACAGTTGGTATGTGAAGCAAAGCTAGCCTTCACTGCATACTCCAAGGGGCACATGCATCAAAGTTACAATTTGCGATTACCAAACAGCAATTTTTAAGGAATAGCTATTTGGTAAATGCAAATGCCTATGCATGTATGAATCGCAGGAAAATGTGCGATTCCTTATCATTAGCTAATAGCGATTCGGAAATTGCTAATCACTATTAGCTAATGTTGCTCCATTCATTTCTATGGGCCTACAGGCCCATAAGCATGAATGGCATTGCATTCGCTAATTGTGATTACCAAATTGACAATCGCAAATAGTGAATGCAAATCCAAGGGTGCCCGGGGGCCTAAGGCCCCCCTGAAACACCCCACAAAAAAAGGTAAGTGTGCACATGTAAAGCACACACATGCCTTAAGGGCAGGTGTGCGCTACATGGCACTTTGAAAAATGCATTTTTGGGCATTTTTCAAAGCATGCACATATTACCATCAACTTGAAGTTGAAGGTAATTAGCTTTTACTAAATGCACAGTTCGCATTTAGGAAAGGCTACATGCATCGGCATTAGGGAATCACAAATTGCGATTCCCTAAATGCATTTGCAATTTAGGTAATCGCAAAAAATTGCAATTATCTGAATTGCGAATGACAAAACCTACATGCATTGGAAAATACCTTTTTCCATTCGCAAACGGGCCATTTGTGAACGGGAAAAGGCTTGATGCATGTGCCCCAAATGCTTTATGGGAGGAACAGCCTAACCTTTGGTGTAGTGGAAGCAAGAGCACAAAACAACGTGCCACTACACCCAACTCCAAGCACTCGTAATTCTTTATTGTTTCTTTACATACTAAAAACCATTGTAAATAGCGTGCCACAATAAAAGGGGAAGGGCAGGCAGGGATTCAAAGTGCAAAATGCAAGGCCAATGTACAGTTACAGTGGTAAGTGAGGTCTTTGCATATGAGTAAAATTCAGAGATGACTGAAATGATCAAAATGCAACCGGCAAGTCACCTCTTGACTTTGACGCCAAGGGAAGAAGGCAATCATTGTTCATAGTACTGTGTGCAAAAAGATAAAATAGAAGCGAATATAAAATGCAGTGGATAGTAGGGACCTTGCCAATGGTTAAGGTTTATTTATTTATTTATTCAGTGTTTTATATAGTGCGAACTTGACCCCTTGGGTTATCAGAGCGCTTCACAGTAAAAACGTAAACACGTATTTCTTTAGTACATTTCGCTAGTATGCATTTAACATATTGAAACACAATGAACCATGTAAAATAACTTCTCATAGCAGCATAGGTTCACTGCGTGACTGCAGCAGTCAAAGTGCCGAGTGCAAGTTACAAATAACCGCAGGATGATCGGGGTCGCCAGGCTGCGACAAAGTAAAAATGCTTAAAATTGATGAAATAAAACAGTTAGAACTAGTCAAAAGCTCTAAGGCAATTAGGGGGGCATAAGCCTTGCTATACTGCTCATGGCAAACTTCCTGGCTGCTTCACGGCCGTCCCAGTTTGCAAAGCATATGTTGTTATTAAAATCTGTCTTTGATTCCGATAGGGTTCTGCTGCCTCTGATTGGGAGAGCTTATGCCATAAAATGTTAACAAATTTAGCACATCTCGCCAGCACCGAGGGGGCCATGGTACTAAAGCAAATAAAAGACGCCTGCACGCAGGGGCGGGCCCACTCGGCCAAGAAGACCGGTTTAAGGAAAAGTCTCCTTTGGTAGTCTAGGACAGGGCAGCCACAAAACAGGTGTGCCCATGATTCTTGATTGTTGTGGCAGGCACTCATCACTCCCTACTTTACCGCAATGGTAACACTGACTACCACTTGAAAACATTATTAATGACAGCGTATTGTAGCAATTTCTAGCAACCAGGGAAAAAAGCCACTTTGTGTCGAAATTCCTTTCTGGTGTTGTGAACTGTGCAATTGTGGATTCTTCCTGACCTCATATCTTTCCTACCTAGTGAACTCAAATTTTTAGCCCACTGGAGGCACTCCATATGTTATTGGTGATTTGTCCCCGCAATAGAGAACATAACTCTGCTAGATTGAGGCACAGCTGAGGTAGTAATCGTACACCTGCAGGGTCGGACTGGCCGTAGCGGGCACTGGGCATTTCCCCAGTGGGCCGCCAGGGTGGGGACCAGTTTTGGACACCGGGAGGCCGTTTTTGTTACCGGGGGCCACAATATCGGTCCCCTGTAACAAAAGCAGCTGCAGTGTTTTCCACGCCACATCCCACCCCTCCCCCGCGGCCAGACCGAGTCACTTGCAAGGGCCGGTTTGAGTTCCCAATCCGGCCCTGTACACCTAGTAAATACTAATAACACAGGTAGGTGCAGTTAAGGTATGTGCAAATATTGTATCATACTGAGTTAGATTCTGATCTCTGAATGATAGCTACATGTGTACTTCCCTCATTCACATGTGTGCAAACTCAAAATGTGTGATATTTACCCACACCCATTTCCATCAAACATCTGCGGGGAGGGCTATTGCAGTCCACTAGGCATCATCAAAATCCTGTACATGATTTTCAGGCACAGTGCTAGAGAGATTTATTCCACCGGCCTTAGAGGGGAACAGTACAGATCCATAAACCGATCAGCTACTAGTTACACAACCACCATCAATATCCATGGTAATGTGCCACCTGCCAAACCAACTGGACAGTCCTGCATCTACAACCCTTTTGACTCCTCCTGACATTTTGCTGACACTTAGAAGCCCTCATTACAAGTTTGGTGGATTTTAGTGTGGGAATACCAGAGGGACAGAACTCTTGAGTGAAGCATATCTCAATCACAGTTTCATAGAAAAATATTTAACAAGGTAGTTGAATGGCAAATTTTCATTAAGGGTGCCCCTAAGGCATGGGTACTCGCAAACATTTTCCAAGGGGCCACAAAGTAAGGTCTGTGGTGTTCCTGAGGGCCGCATGGATGCCAGCATGGTGGCAGTAGGGCTTTTTGTTATGCTGTATCTGAGTCGCAATCCCTCTACCACAACTTGGGGTAAGCCTTCTCTGCTTGCTATCACTTCCATGGAAGAGTCGGGTGTAAAAAGGAAGTAACATAATTATTGAACTGGAATGAAATAGAATTGCACAATTTGAAACTATAAAACCTGGGATTAATTATGGCTACCCCACTTGACCAAATTGTGTGATCCTAGGCAATTGTCTAATACCATTTTGCCCCCTTTTCCTACATTTTGACTTATAAGAGCACCTTGAAATACAAGTGGTAAAGATATAAGCAGTATAAAACTTTCTCTTGTATTTGATTTATTTAACTATAATGTTGTCCATCTACAATAACAACCCAGACCAACCAGAGGGCTCCTCGTGGTAACTGACTTGGCTCTTAGTTCAGAATGGCATTGTTGCCAGGTTGGGAGGAGGCATGACTGTTTCTATGTTCATTCTGAAAACTGACACTTTTGAAAAATGTCAAAGCACTGATATAATCTGATGTACTAAGGTGAAATGCATGTTAATGAAATACCCAATTTTTTAATTTTGAAGAAACTTTGGGCCTGATTACCAGTTTGCCGTTAAGAGAACCACCGTCGCTTTTCGGCAGTCCGAATGCCCACTTCCCTGGCGGTCTGACTGCCGAATTACGATGTAAGCGGGAAGACTGCTGCAAGACCTCCACCACCGCCAACATTTGCTGATACCGGGGCTGCAGCGGAAGAGGCAGAGGCGGTCTATGGAGGCAGTCCAGGCATGTTGGCCGCCGTCCAGATTACGATGTGCATTACCACGTGGCCAACTGTAGTGGGAAGACCTCCACACTCGACCTGGTAGAAAAACAAAATATAAGGTAAAAACTCACCTTTTCTCCAGTTTCCACTCCTCTTCCCATCACGGAACCCCTCGTCCAGATCCCCCCTGTGCTGCAGACACTTGCCCACAAAGAAAATCCACACCGTAGGCTTGTAAGGTAAGCCACTCGTATATTACTTCACTGTTACAATGGAAAGGTATTTTTTCCATAGGTGTAATAAATATGTGTGTATTTTCAGACTTGCATTGTGTACATACACACATATGTATTTGCACTGTGGAAAAAAAACTACAAATAGGGATGTTTCTACCATGACAGTCCCCGTCCATCGGAAAACCGTCAGCAAAACAAAGGCATCATAATACGGCAGGCTGCAGACCGCCAGCTCAGGGGTCTTCTAGGAACCGCCAAACTTGTAATCAGGCCCTTTATTTTTACACATTTGTTGAGATATGTCTTAAAAATGAATGTGCTCCTAAAGTTAAATGGTGCAGGACCCTTATTTGTGTCTATTCTTTTATTTCAGTTAGTGTAAATAAACACCTGCAGGTTTAATGAACATCTTTATGAATGTTAGTGCTCTTAGGAACCTAGTGCAGTTGTTCAGCTGGGGGCATGTGAAGGTCAAGAGGGTCACTTGTGAAGGTCAAGAGGGTCGCATGTGAAGGTCAAGAGGGCCGCAAGTGGCCCCTGGCCGTACTTTGAGTATTACTGCTCTAAGGGAAGTAGTCAAAACCTATTCAATATCTCGAGTGTCTGTATATTGTAAATAATGTAAAGATACTGTGTTGGAAAGAGAGTCATATTTTGTAACATGAACATAGTTGTAAAACTATCAAACTGTAGTGCAAAATAATTCAATATAGTGCCAGTGGAGTGTAGTACTCCAGAATAATACTTTTGTAGATTCATGTTCTATGAGTAAAGTAGGATCAACCACATGAGATTACAGCTTGCGAATGGAAGGTCAATTCAAAAGTAACTTGCGTTTAAATCAGTGAATCATCTCAGAGAGCGGAGTAAATGTTATTAAGAAAGTTAAAGCTGTAATCGATGCTAGTAAAGTGTTGTCCAAGTTGTAGAGGTATGCTTTAACTGCTACTTTGTTGCACACAGTTTTTCAATAATGGTGTTGAACCACTTCATACTGAACCTATTGCCTGTTTTTGCAACATGGGTATGGCTTCATGGCTGATGATATTTTGTTGGTTTCTCACAACTCAGGTTAATACCCGTTTTTTTATTTTTTATTAAAGATGAGTAACCTTAATTTTACATTTTATACCATTTTGCCTTTGACATTTTGGGCCTCGTTATGAGGTCAGGAGACCACCCGACAAGCATTATGATTTGACCGCCGTGCTGGCGGTCGGAAAGGGCTCCATACCACGGCGGCTTGTGCTGTGGCCCAGATAAAGGGCCACAGCACAAGCAGTCGTGGTATGGAGCACCTCCTGCACATCCATGCACCGCGTGCCATGCACTATGTTGTGCATGGCACACAGTGCATGACAGGGCCACTTTATAGTGTGACAAGACAGACGGGGGCCCTGTTTGGGGCTCCCAAATTCCGTTTCCGACAGCCTTTTCATGGCGGTCTTCCTGACATGAAAAGGCTGTCGAAAGGGATATTGTAATCCCGACGGCGGTGCCTGCCTCGGCACGGCCCCTATTCGGGAATACGATTCTGCCCGCCACTCCATCAGGATCACTGATCCTGGCGGAGGCAGCGGTACTCCCCCCAACCGCTGAGGGTCTGACCGTCAGCATTGTAATCGAGCGGTCAGACCGAAGGTCTGTCGGCGGTGGACCGCCACCGACGGCCTGTCGGTGTGCGGTCCAACTGTCATCGTAATAAGGCCCTTTGTGCTTATGGTGGTAGCTCACTTGGTTTTTAGATGAAGTGGGGGGGATGTCTCAAATTGCAATGGGTAATAACTATGCAGCCCTGATGATGTCCAGAAAGTCAAAAAAACGTTGGCTGAAATTTAGGAATCAATACATAGCACTCTTTGGGATTTATGTTTGAGAACAATGAATGTATTTATGTAAAGAAATATGATATATACATATGACTTTGAAATAATGTTTCAATTAGAAATATCACATTACAAGTCAATGCTGAACTCTTTTCATGAAAGTTATTTGTTATTTTAAGGGGAGTGCATTCCTTTGCGTTTTAAGCAGTAAAGGCAAACCCAGTGCCTACGGGCTTGGAAAAATCAAGTTCTGAGTTTGAAGACCGAATTGCTGTGGTCATGGAAAGAGTTGGAATTGTAAGTTACCCTGGGTGAAATTTTGTTACTCGTAATGAAAGCCTTAGTCTTATTTATATGGTTTGCCCATCACCTGTGTGTGGTTTCCTCATTGCCATTCTTGTTCTGCTGTTTTCCCTGATATAGGGCAGTTGTTTGAGAAAGCGATCACTAAAGAAATTACATAGGGCAGCAGCTCAGACAAATATAAAAAGCACCGTAAAAGAAGCTGTGGTTCAAAAGTAAGAAGCACACTGGTGATGAATAGTTTAGATACAGTAAGGAAAACATTATTCTTAGGTGACCAAATTAATTGCTCAGTTCAGTTCAGCTGATTCTCACTGAAAATAAGAAAATGAGAGCAGGGGAGCAACACATGCTCATTAATGACTGTGGGGTCCTCTATGGCAAATATTGCTATGAGCTGTTGTTATTGCTCTTGGTTGGTAACCCTCAAGATGGATATGTCATTTATGGTATTTGGACAAAATATCGGAAAAAAATATCGTTATATAAAAATATTGTGTCAAGAACATCGGGATTACAAAAATATCATTAACAGGAATATTGATGTTTTGTTCTTAATATCGTTGTAAAAAAGTACTGAGGTAGAAAATATTATTGTATGTAATAGCATCTTTAAGTGTTAATTTGTATGTAATTTATTGTAGTGTGTTTAATTGTATATATTTGTTATTTTTTCTATTTGTATTTTTATTGAGATAATTTATTAGTAATGGAATTGCTGAAATTTGTATTTTTTGTTGTATTAATGTATATAAATAATAGTTTTATACAAATTTTAGTAGCGTGATATTGAGGTTTTAGGGGATAAGGGTGGGGAGATTTTTAAAAAGTGTATATTTTAAAGTAACATTTATGGTACTAATTTTAATGATATGCAAATTAAAATTTTACAATTTCAAAATGTATGTTGTTATTTTAATGTTTCTAATACATTTTAATTTAATATCAATTAAAATATATTAATGTTATTAAGTTAAAATATCTTTTAATTAAAAAATTAATTTGTTACAATAATTTGCAAAATAAAAATATTGAAAAAAGTATTGGAATAAAGTAAAATATTTAGAAACTATTTTTATATAGAAGATTCAAATTAAAAAATTTAAAAAAGGATGTTACTTTAATATTTGTAATACATTTTAATTAATTATTAAATAAAATATATGTTAGTGATATTAAATTTAAACCGAAAAACATTTAAATATAAAAAGTGTACATTATTAAAAAAACAATTCTAAATAACAATTTAAAAAATATATTTAAAAAAAAGTAAAATTATTAGACTTTTTTTACATAAACTTCTAAAAATGTAAAATTTTTCTGCAAAATTTCTCAATAATACATAAAATCTATTATGAAGAGCTTGTGCCGCCATTGCATCACTTTTTTGTGATGAGGCGGCGGCATAATCAATGCGCCACACTCTGCCCTATTTACAAAGTGACCCATCTAGGCAGATGCGTCACTTTGTAAAGGCCTGCGCTACATTATACCTGCGTCAGGTATAATGTATCCAGGGTGGGCATTCCCCCGTAAAAAAGCCTCTTAGAAGTGGTGCAGTAAAATTTATGAGATTTCACTGCATCACTTTTACAACTTGACTGCATCAAACTTCTTACACCTGCTTCAAGCAGGCGTAAGGCATGACGCAGGTCTTTTCACATGGGACTTGCCCATGGGTTATGACACATTGCTGGAGTTGCGTCAGTTTTCTGACACACTCCAGCAATGCGTTATTTTTGCACCATCAGATACGTCAGAATTCCTGACGTATCTGTAAATCCTTGCACCATGGAGCGCCGTATTGTAAATACGGCGCATCCATGGGGTCATAAGGATGGTGCTATGACAAGTGACGCATCGCTGTTTTTGCCCAGCGATGCGTCCCTTTTCATAAATGAGGCCTTATATTTATTTTGGTTTTAATTATAATTTTATTTTCAGATTATATTTTTTAATTGTTAAAATATAAATTGGTTTCAATCTTTTTTAATCTATGATTGTTAATTTTGGATTATGTTTTTTTATGGTATAACATTTAGAAATTATAGTACATTTTTGTATGCTTATATTAATTATTATTTTTAATTTTTGTATATTTTGATGTTTAAATATATATAGGTTGGTAGGTTTTGGTAGTGTGTTTTTAGATTAAATATTATTGTATTTTACAGTCAAGAAATTGTGTGTTACTATGGAGTATTAATTGTGTACATAAAGGGGCCGATTCCGATTCGGGCCGGAAATCTCTCCGACCGAGCCGGACCCGGAGAGATTTCCGACCGAATCGGACCCGTGCAGCCCGACCGAACGAGTACGATGCGCACGTATGCCATCGGACTCGAGTCGGTCGGACTCCCATTGAAGTCAATGGGAGCCTGTCGCACAACGCGTACGCGGGCTCCCATTGACTCAATGGGTGCGATGCGGACAAGTGCGCCCCCTACAGCGTGTACGCGGCGAAGCGATTCGCGCCGTACACGCACAGGTAGGGGACCCATGGGTCCCCCCTGTGTGCGACTCGCGCGGCTACGCGTACAGGGGGGTCCGACACGGACCCCCAAAGTACGGCTCCGACAGCTCTTTCGAGCCGGAGTGCGCGGCTCGGTCGGACTGCTTGCGGCGCGCATCGTACTTACCCGGCCGGGGAACGTCTCCATTGCGCGGTGCAAGTCGTGTCCGTGCGAGTCGGTCGGTGCGGTTCGACCTGGGATCGAGTCGGTCGGAGCGGTCGGGACGCCCGGACGAGTCGGTCGGCGAATATGCATCGTACTCGCTCGCCCGGACGCGCGTACGAATCGGTCGGGAAATAGGGCTCCGAATCGGATCCGGTTAAGCCGAATCCGATTCGGAGCCCTACCGGCCAAGATCGGAATCGGCCCCAAAATATTTAATTGTATTACCCTTCTTTAAAATGTTTTAGATTGAAGTGAATATAGTAAATTTTAGCTCTTTAGCGTCTAACATCTTAATCAAATAGCCTTAGATTGGAGTGGGAATAGTAAATATCACCCCTTTAGGTCCAACACCTTCCCCCAGTATGAATAGTCCGAAGTGGGAATAGTAAATGTCACCCCTCAAGAGTCCAATACCTTACCCCAATATGGTTAGATTGGAGTGGGAATAGTAAATGTCATCAGCAGTGGCCGACATAAACAAAAAGTGGTGGGGCGGGTGAAGGGGGAGAGCACTGCAGGAGGAGTGCGAGGGGTAATATTAAAAAAATGACTTACCAGAAGCTGCCGGCTGCCTCGTGGCTTGGTGTTCTGCTGCTACCTGGTTCCAGCAGACACTGGGACAGCATCAGATACTCTCTGTGCAATCCCCACGCTGCTCTCATGCTATCACCAAAAGCATGCGAGCAGTGCGGGGATTGGCCTGAGCGGGCTAGTTTAACGCTCGCTCAGGCACAGGAAGTCTGTGCTGTGCAAAACAGCTGGGTTGGAGAAACCTAACTGTGCATGTCAGTTTGGCCAGCCTAAGACGGCCAGCCACACAGACATGCGCACTTAGAAGTGCACACACCACTTGTTCCTCCTCTCTCCCATGGCCTGGCTCGGCCCCTCCCTACACACGCTGGCTCAGCCAGCAGCTGAAAAATAAAACGATTATAAAATATTGTTTTATGTTTAAGCTGCTGGCTCTGAGCCAGTGGGGCGATGCTCCTCCGCCATTGCTGAGGAGCAGCCGCTGAATGTCACCCCTTGTGTGTCCAACACCTTCCCCCACTATGGTTAGATTGGAGTGAGAATAATAAATGTCCCCCTTTTTAAGGCCTGATTGCGAGTTTTGTGGTGCAGGAGCGGGACCTCAGCGCCAGCGGCCTGCTTCCGCACCGCCAAACCGGCCCGCCAGATTACGACTTTTTTGTCGCTGGCAGGCGCTTCTTTGGCGGTCCCATGGCGGTGTCTATGAAATAGGCACTGCAATGGGAACATCAAAGGCAGTACCTGCACAGCATGGATTGGTGCAGTCCATGCCGTGCAGTTAGTGGGGTGCATGCACCCTATGGCCCTGAGGCAACAGGGGGCCCTGCAGGGCTGCCTTTGTTTCCTGTCTGCCACAGTTTCCATGGAGTAGAAACCACCATGAAAACCGTGGAGGAGAGAAAATATGTAATATGTTTAGCGGGACTGCGGTAGTCCTGCCACGCATATTGCGGCCTCATGACCACCGTGCCACAGCCAGGGATCTCTGATCCCTGGCGGTTGTGGTGGTGCAATGGCGGTCTGACCGCCGCAGTTGTAATAGGGTAGTCAGACCACCAGTGTGGCATTGGCCAGACTGCCACCGTCGCGCCACCATGAGTCTGGCGGTCCGTGGACTGCCAGACTCATAAAAAGGCCCTTAAAATGCATAATCAATATGTTGCAGACAATTGACTATGTGGATTTAGGTTTATTCAAATCACAGATTTAGGGTCTCATTACGGTGTTGGTCGGAAAGCATTCTGACCCACTCCTTGTCAGAATGGTTTCCGACCGACTCGGATTCGGGGAGTCCAACCGACCGATTACGATGTTTCCGAACACGGTTCGGTCGGACTCCCATTGACTTCAATGGGAGCCTGTGTTCTGACCGACAACACAGGGTCCCGTTGAAAAAAGGGGTGGTTCCGGAAAACCTTCCACCCTGTGACGGGCACCCCATGGTGCCTGCCACACTGTGTATGGTTGGAAAAAGGGGTCCCATGGATACCCTCACGGGCAACAACCAGAGGCCTCCAGGTGAAGGGGGGCCTGCTAATGGGCCCCCAAAGTCAGACCAATTTGGAAAGGCTGTCAGAATCTGACATTGTAACACATTGGTTGGAAACGCAGTCCATAGACCTGTACGATTCGGCTCCAACCGACTCGGAGTCTCCGAATGCCGGTCGGAACCGAGTCAGACAGACCGAACGGTTACTTTCCATCGTAATTGGTCAGTCGGAAATGTTTCGGAGTCGGTCGGAAACATGGCTTCCGACTCGGGTTAGGAAAATCCGAATGCCGTTCTGAGCCTTTACGACCGACATCGTAATGAGGCTCTTAATGTCTAATCTGATGAAAGTAGTTATAGAGAGAACACATTTCAAACCGCAGGATATTCTAGTGTTTCTAAAGATTATTCCTCTCTTTCAGCTTTAAGAAATCATAGAGTTGTAGGCAACCACACAGGGTGGGTAACAGAGATTATGATGAGATGCATCATTTCATGTGTTTTAGTAGAATCAGTGAATTGTAATCTTGCTTGCTAGGATCTAAAAGAGTATTATTTTGTTGTAGAGATCCACACCTCCACAGCGCATGCTGGTACTGACAGGAAGTTCATGCAAGGTGAAAATATTCAAAGTCTATGTTTCTCTCCCTTTTGTCCTATTCACAATCCCCACAATCTACTATTGACCGGCATACTAATCCTTATCATGAGCACTAGTGGGTTCAGGGTAGTGTGGATATTAGCATTGCTTTTCTTGACCCAAGTTGCCAGGTTATCACAACCATGGCACTAAGGGCCTGATTTAAATCTTGGCAGAAGGGTTACTCAGTCACAACGGTGATGGATATCCCGGCTGCCGAAATATAAATCCCATTATATCCTATGGGATTTATATTTTGGTGGACGGGATATCCATCACCGTTGTGACGAATTAACCCACCGCCAAGATCTAAATCAGTCCCTAAGTCATCTAGTAGTATATCAAATTCAACAGAATGGTAGAAGGTTCCACAACCCTCCAACAATTATGAAGCATATAAACAAATGGCTCCAAGTAGATATTAACATAATCTACCAGTGCTGAAAAAAGAAAACGTCATGACTCATGACTGATATGGCAAATTGTGTATTTACAAATCCACTAGTACTATAATACAGGAACCAGGATCTGACATAATTGCCAAGGTATTGGGACCCTGAAGCGATACCCATCACAAGTCATGCGTGCATACACATTACTAGTCCTAAATCCGGTGATCACATTTAATATGTTGTGATAATCACTTTGCCCAGTCTAGATAAATAAAATTGAATGCATTTATACTAGTTTGAGTGTGTTAGGACACAGAAACACAAATGTATAGTTAAATGTATATAAAATGTAAATATGTTATAATATTTTTTGAGTATTATTTTGTCAGTGGAATTAGTATTTAATAAATAGTATCTATAATCCCATCGGACTGTGAATCACAGTCAGATTTCGGAGAGCTCTAGCAAAAAGACTATCTGAATAAGTATATAATAGACCTGTGTTAATTACACAAAGGAAAATAGTCTCCATAATTGATTACACATGAAAACATATAAAGACTAAGGCTCACCTAGGGAATGGTGTCCAATAAATAGCAAGACGTTCCCATACATTGCCATCTTGAGTCATATTTATATAACACGTACAGTGTCATTAACATAAAAAATAAGCAAATGCCTTCTCCTTTATTCATGTATGAAAGCAAAGTATACTGTATTTTTTCACCATGCCAGTAACTGATATGTCTATTGCAACAGATTTGCTGTTCTCCATTTGCTCATGAACCATATCTTTAAAGCACTTGGGAAGTAATAAACCTAAAAAAAAACAAGTAAGCTGAATAAAGATGCCATGCTAGTAGGGGGTACTAGTCTTTGATAAACACATGTGGTATGTAGATTTAACATGAGTAACTTCTAATAATCAAGATTGTTTACAATATAGCATATCATATGATGCCCCTTATAGTACTATGATGTTATTAACCTCTTGAGTGTGTTTTTATATAACTCTTTTTATTGTATTAGAACATGATATAAACACAATGTAAAATAAACATAAGCTGTAGCACCAAACACAGCAGACATTACAGATATGTGTGCATACAAAGTCTGTGGTACAGAGAGAATGCGTAGCTAAACATACCTTAGGAGATGTGGTCAGAGCCTCTATCCTTTGTCCCATTGTCGCGAGGTCCACGGGCCCCATATCTTGTGATATAAACGTTCACAGCCCCATCCATTTGTAAACTAACTTTTCAGCCCTTACACAGTAGTTCATGCCTCTTAACCATTCCTGGAGAGATGACGGTTCCGCCTGTATCCAATGCCTGGCAATGTCCATCTTTGCTACCAAAAAGATCATGCCGGCCAAGATTTGGTGGGCCCTAATATTCAACCAACCCTCCGTTATTCCTAGTAGTGCTCTCTTAGGATCCATAGCAGCTGGGAACTCCAAAACATCTGCAAAGGAGGCGTAAATTTCCCTCCAGTAACGCTATATAAGCGGGCAAAACCATTTCATATGAAATAGCAACCCTTCTGAGGCATGATACCTTTACACTGTGGGTTGCGTGCCCTCCCCATTTTCTAAATTCTATTAGATCTATAGTAGATTCTATGAAAGTTGTTGAATTGGGTTTGTTCCAGGTTCAATGGGATGGTCAGTATTCAGGCTACTATCTGGGCCTCCTGCCATTCATCATCTCCCATCCCCCCAACATCTCGTTCCCAGGTCTCTCTCAAGCCTTTGAGAAGCTCAGGGCCATGAAGCAGAAGGAGCCGATAAAGCTTTGAAATGCACTTCCTGCCAGTACTTCCATGGTCTGTTTGGCTTCAACTGGGTTATACTCTGGCACTTCACGTAGAGCATCTCGATATATGTGTCAAGGACATGACGCAGCTGAACGTACCCAAACAATATTTGTTAAACAAGATTTGTGGAGTTTGAAGGTGTTCAGAAGTATGGATATGATCATAGTTCCATACATCACCCACACAGGAGATGCCTATAAGGTCCCACTGGCGGAAGGCCTTCAGTTGTGTGACCTCGCTTCAACCAGTTTCTGTTCCAATGGGGTGTTTGAACGGTTAGAGTGCCTGTCCATTTGATGTGAGTGAGTGCTGCACTCCAGTTGTGGAAAAGAAGCCCAGTGACCTGGGAAAGTGAGTGCATAAGGGGGTCCCCATACAATAAATGTAATATTCTAGATCGCTTAAGGATAGTCAACTCCAAGTGCCACAAGGAGCCTTGTTGATCTCCAAACAGCCTGTCCCCTATGTGTACCAATTGTGACGCCCAGTAATAGAGGCGGAAATCCAGAAGCTCCAGACCCCTTGTGAGTTCCAGCAGCGCGCACTTAAAAAAGGAGACCCTGGGTATTTTACCTGCCCAGATAAAGTGGGTTACCAAAGCCTGGAGATTCTGAAAGTATATAGGTGGGACAACGGATGGGTGATTTTGTAGAATGTATGAGAACCAAAGAAGAACTACAATGTTATATAATGCCACTCTCCCCATCAGGTTTAGCAGCAATGAGACCAATGATTCCAAGCCTCTATTTCTACCGCGCAGGATAGGCATTATATTCTTGTCCCAGGTGCATGAGGGTCATGAGAGGCATGTATACTCAGGTATTGAAATGTATCATCGTCCTTCTTGTATTGTGCATCTGGTGGGTGTCGGAAAGGTAACCTGGTTAAGTGTGCATATGTAGACTTAATCCAATTCACAACAAGTCTGCAGGCCTCCACTTAAACCAGGAGTATATGCGATAGGGGCGGTAATGTGTCCTGTGGCTGCTACAGGTAGAAAAGCATATTATCATCACATAATGCCACTCTATCCTCTGCTCAGCCTGGCCACATAAAGCCTTGTAGCTGTGCATCTCTGATAAGACACTCTGCTACTGGCGCCACCGCCAGCGCAAGTAATAATGGTGACAGAGGGCATCCTTGCTGTGTACCGCAATGAAAAGGGAAGGAGGATGAGAGAAATTAGTTGACTTTAACCTGTGTCTGCAGGGTATTATAAGGGGATGCAGTTGCTCCAGTAACGGGGGGTGTACGTTCACGCTAGAGATCAGTATAATAGTCAGCAAATACTTCAGCAATCTCCTGGGTCTTGCAGACCATATGGCCTGTAAATGTGTAGACCAAGGGGATTTTCCTAGCCCCTTCCTCTTATTGAGCTAGCCAGTATTTTCATGTTAATATATTTGGAACTTAGACATAGCCCAAGCCTGTTTAGCCATATCTAATAGCCAGTCGCGGCCAATGCAGGTAAGAGCGGTGGGGCGGGGGCGGGGTGGGGGGTAAAGTCAAAAAGGGAAAATAAAATTAAAAAAATAAAAACACTTACCTTACGCGGCTACGCGGCGAGCGCAAGATAAGTGGTTTTCTTTTTTAAAATTTTTATTTTCCCTCGTCATCGTCTGTTGCCTTTACCCCCCCATCCCCGCCCCGCTCCACTGCTCTTACCTGCACCAGCCTCGACTGCTAATAGCTTATGTCTGACGGTCGTATATACCTCCTTGAGGAGCACCTGGGTTTCTTCTAGTCAATTTGAGGCCAATGTATGCTCAAAAGTGAGGATCTGTGCCTCCAATAACCTCCAACCCCTTATCTCTTCGTTTGCCTCTTACCAGTGAGAGGGCTTTGCCCCATATCACTGCTTTAAAGGCTTCCCAAAGGCTAATTGGGGAGGACACCAAAAAAATATTAGATGGATTTTATGAAACCCGTGTCTTTCAGCCACCAGCTTTTCATTCTATAACTAGAAACAATGGTTCCTGTGGAAAAAATATATATAAGCAATAGACAATACTAATACGCACAATGGCAATCAAAAGGAGTAATGAGGATGTCCAAAGGAGAAGCAAGACCATATACAACGTGATTCTTATTAATTCAAAATGTTTATATACAAAAATCATCACAGTTATATCCAAAAAAAAGGGTGCATAGTTTCCCCAAGTGAACATGGAACCTACAAAACATTGCGCGACATTTTGTGACATAGAGAAATGGTTTCCATAATAACAAAAGTCGACCATCAAATTAATACATAATAAGCACAGCCTTCTAATATGGTAATAGAGACTGGTAAATGGTTCGCTTTAAGTATTGTCGACGGCGTTTCGACCCCGTTGCCAGTAGGGGGTTTCTTCAGGACCTAGCAATGCAGGGACATCTGTAGGAGGATGACAAAGTAGGGTGAATCAGGGTGGGGCCAAAGCAAGCTAAAGGCCTGCAATTATATGCTGATGGACGATAAAACAAGTACCTGAAAGAGAAATGTGCTGTCCAAGTGACAGTAGTGCAACCCCAGGAAGTGAAGATATAGGAAGGGTACTCACGTGGGACCCAGCCGGGAGCTAACAAAAATGACAAGGAGGTGGCAATGAGACCTCATATTAAACTCCTACGTTGGACAGGTAATGGTGAAAGACGACAGTAAAAAGAAACTTACCCCAGTGATGGGAAGGACAGTCTTGGTATAAGCTGTGTTCAGTGACCAGCATTAATTTCCATAAAAACTACGATCCATGTCGTGGATAATTAAGCACAGGCCAACACGACAATGCGTGTACATTTAGACATGATTCTACAAAAATAAAGAATAGCAGATAAAGCCAAAGGTGTGGTAACACCGTAAATGAACTGAGGGGCTGGACGTGCTCCTTAACTCTTACCGTTTTAGCAGCAATGATGACTGCAGGATGTAATCACAGACACGTGCAGCCGCTACATGTTGGAACAGGAGAACCGCACGAGTCCGTCTCCTCTTGTCGAATGGCAAGGGGCCGGCACTCGCTGCGGTAGAGTTATAAGCATGTACTTTCCCGCCAAAAAGGATCAAAAGACAGCAGACAGTAGTAGCCATCGGGGTCGGTCGCATCCTATCTGCTGGTCTGTGATTGCAGGGTAGCCTATGCCGATCAAGGAGATGAAATTACATGCCGTGACCATTAGGAATAATATACGGACATGGTAATGGCAGGGGAATTATTGTTGATTGAGGGAGGGGTAAAAATAAGAATTACATTAAATTAAAAAGGAAGGAAAGTGAAGGGGATAAAAACGGAGGATGTTTTCCATCTCTATTTCCGGTCACTAAGGATCATCAAGCAGGTATATAGTAATGACTAAACAGTATATGCATGGTCTCTCTGTTGAGGTCGGTAAGGCAAGTTACAATAGTAGAGTATTTTGTCATCAGAGCAGTGGTCCACCTGAACGAGCGATAATAATTTGGGAATTGCCAGGGTGAATATACTCATAGATGATACAAGGAATATGAAAAAAAGGAATGTTTCATGGGTCCATTTGGTCTGACTAGTGAGGGGCCCTCATATGCGACCATACGGATTGACCAGTAATAACATGTTCATGGTAGGGTACTGTGGACTAATTTTGTAAGATATCCAAAGTATACATCAATTGTTATATGGCACGGTCACAGTACATGATATTTCAACGTAATAACAATATGTATAACAGAAGGATGGTCATGATTACCGATCATTTATAGCCATATACGTGACAATGCAAGCAGGTGAAATTGTTACAGAATGAGACATGTAACTATATGCAGAAACTTGTGAGCATTGTTCCAACAAGTGGAATTGTGGTTCAGTTCGAAAGAGTGGCCACAAAGCCACGCCATTATTCCGCTGTATTCAGTCCTTCAATGAAAGAATTAGTCCTTTCTATCCACTGACTTTCCAGTCTCAGCAAGATCTGTGATAGGTCCCCTCCTCTTTCTGGGACGGTTGCCTTATCAATGACCTGCCATTTTATTTCATCCGCCGTGTGATTCTTTTCCATATAATGAGATACCTAGGGGGCATTTTGCACCGAGCATCTTATTCTGCTTCTATGTTGACCAATGCGTGCTTTCATGGGTTGTGACGTTTGCCCAATGTATGGTAGATTGCATGGGCACCATATGCAGTATACAACATTTCTAGTGTTACAATTTGAAAAGAAGTTTAGGACTTGTCTTACATTGGCATGTTCAAAGGTATTTGTATCTGATGTAAATGTGCAAGCAACACAGTTACCACATCTTTTGCCATGTGTTGGATTCTGTGAAAGAATGTACCAAGTGATCTTTTACATTTTTTCCACGTTTATAAGCAAACATAGGAGTCTCTATTCCAGGATCTATGTTTTTGATGAAATTCCAATTTTTTGTGATCAAGTTGCGAATCTTATTCGTATGAATGCCAAATGTAGTTACACAAATGAGTCTGTCCAAAGGGGTTTTTTCTTTGATGGTAAGTAAATCCTCTCTGGGGCAGAACCAAGCCCTTTTGAGGGAGTTTCTGACTACTCTGTTTGGATAGCCTCTAGCTAATAGTTTGATTTTAGTATTTGGGCTTCTCTCATGTAGTCCTGCTTGTGCGAGCAATTTCTGCGAAGACGCAGAAATTGGCCAAAGGGCAAACCATCTCTAAGGGCACGCGGATGGTGACTATTGTATGCAAGAAGGGTGTTTCTCTCAGTGGGCTTCCTATGGAGACTGGTGTATAATGAGCCATCTTCATGTTTGAAGGCTAAATCAAGGAATGCTATTTCCGACTTGTGTATTGTGGATGTGAATGTTAGATGTTTCTGTATATTGTTAAGGTATGTCACAAAGTCATGGAAATCACTTTCTGCTCCTGACCATATTAAAAAAATATCATCAATATACCGTTTCCAACATCTTATGTTGTAACGATAGTCATTTGAGTGGACAGGGCATATGTCTGTTCAATGTGGTCCATGTAAATATTCGCTAGGTTTGGTGCGAAAACAGCCCCTATTGAAGTACCCGAGCATTGCTGATAGTAACTACCGTCAGATATAAAATAATTATACTGTAAGGCAATCCTGAGTAGGGAAATGATGAAACTGGTGGGCACCTGCATTGGCTTCGATCTTGTCTCTAGTAGTTTTTCAATTATTAGAATACTTTCTTCTTGTGGTATATTCGTGTATAACGAAGAAATATCTAGAGTGGCAAGCCAGTCTGTCTCAATATTAAAGGACATAGTATCAATTAAATTGATCATGAACATACTGTCCTAACATACGTTTTCTGTACTGGGACAAAGTCTCTAATAAAAAAATCAATATACCTGCCAATAGGTTCAAGAGCCGATCCACATCCAGACAGGATCGGTCATCCTGGGGGATTCGTAGTTCTTTCGTGAATTTTCGGCAAAGTATATAAGACAGGAGTGTGGGGATTTTCTGTGTTAAGGAACTCAAATTCTTTTTTGTTAATAAAGCCTTGTTCCTTACCCTCTATGGTAACATTCAAAATCTCCTTTCTTATATCTGGTAGTGGATTTGACGGCAATTTCTTATAGTGTCTTTCCTCTCCGATTTGTTTGTGGATTTCTATTTCATAATCTTTGCGATCTTGAATCACAATCCCGCCTCCCTTGTCTGCTGGTTTCAGGATTATTGCCTTATCCTTATTTAGGTCTTGTAATGCTCTTCTCTCTTGTAGAGTGATATTATATGGTATAAAGCATTTGCATGATTTAAGGTTGTCTAAACCACTTAGTATCATCTTTTCAAAAGTAAGCAACTCAGGTGGCATCATAGAATTAGAGGGATAGAAGGTTGAGGGAGGTTTAAGGCCCATGACTGAATCTTGTGATGTAAGTAACCTGTCTTTAAAAAATAGTTTCAAACGAATCTTGCGAAAAAATTGAAACAACTTTGGGGCATATTATCAAGAAACGGCGTTAAAATTATCGCCGCTTTAGCGGCAGAAAACTGCCGCTAAAGCGGCGATAATGGGCTTGATAATATGCCCTTGAGAATTCCAATAGAAGCCCATGTTCTGGTGTCAACATGGGCTTCTATTGAATTCTCAAGGGCATATTATCAAGCCCATTATCGCCGCTTTAGCGGCAGTTTTCTGCCGTTAAAGCGGCGATAATTTTAACGCCGTTCTTGATAATATGCCCCTCAGTCTTTAAGTTGAAGAAATTAGTTTTCTCAGTGATCACAAATGATAAACCTTTACTTAATAGAGAAATCTCTGCAGATGATAGTATGTGTTGGGACAAATTAAAGATAGGTATTGAATCTGTTTTGTGCATGGGTGTCTAGTATGGTTGTGGACCCCATTGCTAATGTTTCCTCCGGGTCTGACGTTCCCCCGGGTACTGATACCATGTTTTGCCTTCGCCTCGGGGACCTCTCTCTAAAAAAGGCTGACCTGGATGGGTATCTGTGCGGCTAGGCCCTGGTTGTGCGTCTGAGTCATCGGACCCCCCTGAGGATTCTGAGAAAGTGATTGGCTGATTCCTCTTAAATCTTCCCGAAGTGTTCTGTCTATTTTGTGTGGCTACCGAGGTGTAGAAGTCTTCCCTCAAATATGGATAGGATTTTTCTTTGGTAAAATTCTTTATATCCTTAGTTACCTTATCTGCCTTTTTCTTCAATTCAAATGAGTTAAAGTCGTCAATAGTTTTATTCAATTTGTCTAGGAGTACCTTGGCCTCTGCCACTCCATCACCTCCTAATAGTTCTTTTTCCAGATCCTCTATTTCTTTTAATTCTGCTTTAGCGTGTTCTAATGCAGTCTCTACTCCAAGCACCATCCAGTGGCGCGAGCAGGTTGTGGAGATGTGACTGAATCCACCTTTAAACTTTGGATCTTCTCTAAAAATTCCAGGCACATTCCTAACTTGTAGCCCCTGTGGAATGATTCCTGCCTTGAGGTACTCGGTTAGCATGCGAGCGTGAAGCTCTGTCCTAACATGCTTTTTCTTTGTTTTTTCAAGTTTCTCCAACAATATTTATCTTTGGCTTACTGGCTTGTTAGGTTGTACAGAAAACAGTGACGGCCCACTGATAATTTTAGCTATATATTCGTCAGTATATAATGGTGCTTCTCTTTCGGACATCTTACCCCATGCAAACAAAGTATAAACCCTATATAAGAATAGGGTACTGGGAAAGATTTATGGACTAAATAATTCACTTGCATTGCAGCCACCACTCTAAGAGTCGTGTAAAAGAAACAAGGGACACCCTACTCACATGGAACCAGGGTACGTAATCTATAACCAGAAACAATGGTTCCTGTGGAAAAAATATATATAAGCAATAGACAATACTAATACGCACAATGGCAATCAAAAGGAGTAATGAGGATGTCCAAAGGAGAAGCAAGACCATATACAACATGATTCTTATTAATTCAAAATGTTTATATACATAAATCATCACAGTTACATCCAAAAAAAAGGGTGCATAGTTTCCCCAAGTGAACATGGAACCTACAAAACATTGCGCGACATTTTGTGACATAGAGAAATGGTTTCCATAATAACAAAAGTCGACCATCAAATTAATACATAATAAGAACAGCCTTCTAATATGGTAATAGAGACTGGTAAATGGTTCGCTTTAAGTACTGTCGACGGCGTTTCGACCCCGTTGCCAGTAGGGGGTCTCTCCAGGACCTAGCAATGCAGAGACATCTGTAGGAGGATGACAAAGTAGGGTGAATCAGGGTGGGGCCAAAGCCAGCTAAAGGCCTGCAATTATATGCTGATGGACGATAAAACAAGTACCTGAAAGAGGAATGTGCTGTCCAAGTGACAGTAGTGCAACCCCAGGAAGTGAAGATATAGGAAGGGTACTCACGTGGGACCCAGCCGGGAGCTAACAAAAATGACAAGGAGGTGGCAATGAGACCTCATATTAAACTCCTACGTTGGACAGGTAAATAAGACCCCCCAGGATATAGCGGCATGGATTAGCAAATTTAGCGGCACAAATATGGAAATTTAGCGGCACAAATATGGAAATTTAGCGGCATTTTTGCGGCGCTTTATTTTACTCATAATCATTCATTCTCAGCCTTAAATCAATGAAAACTGTTTTAGCAGAGTATTCCGCTTTGAAATAGGCAACCTGGGATATGGAACAGAGGAAGCAGCCCACAGGTGAAGGCTGTTATCCCTTGGAAATGCAATCCTCCATTTGCTTTAGTATAGGTTCTGAGAAGCCCATCAAAGATGGCCTGGTAGCATCCCATAGGAAATGGCATTCCTGAGCCTACCTTAGTGAAATTAAATATTTGCCTAAGATCACACAATTTCAGCATGGAAGCCACGATTTTATCCAGATTTTCTGGTTTCACTCTGTAGTGCGGTGAGAGGCCCCCGGGCAGTGAGAGTCAGTGCCCCCTTTGTGGTGGGGCCAGGGGCCCTGTTGTGCGGTGAGAGGACCCCGGGCAGTGACAGTCAGTGCCTCCTTTGGGGTGGGACATGGGGCCCTGGTATGCGGTGAGAGGCCCCCTGACCGCCGAGTGAAGGGGCAGTTGTGAGGGCCTGTGACCGGCTGGGAGCAGCCAATGCGGCCCTCGTAGAATTTACAAAACGCTGGGAGCAGTGAACTGCGCGTGCCCCAATTCCATATGAAAAAGCATCCTCAGGGCGGACCTCTGCTAAGAAATCACTGGCAGGGTCCCGGTGGCACAGAAGCGACGGGTTTAATGCGCTGGAGCAAAGTTCCTGCAAACTACGAAATCCGTTTGTAAGCGCATCGAAGCGAACAAAGGCACCGGAGATGCCCATTAGGTAGCTCTGTCCGAGCCTAAAACCTCAACACTGACAGATGCACGACTCAAACCGACAAGAAATAAAGAATGTAGCGACTACACAAAAGTATTTAAAAACAGTAAAACTGCACGAGCTAATTAAACACTTTCAAAGGGTTGAAGATGCAATAGGCGCAATGAGAAAAAATAGATAAATAAATAAATAGTTTAATCAAGAATGGATACACATCCCCAGCAAATTCGACTAGGATTAAACTATTTTGACTAATCTGGAATAAACTCCCCAAACCATTTGAGGGGTGAAGAAACTAATCGCTACGGTAAAGATAAAAAGAAAAAAAACAGAACTTTATACTCAGAATGTCTCCCTGGGTGACATCAGACGGAACATGCGTTCTAGATAAAGTAGTTCCCAGCAGTTTTACTTTTACCCCAGAATCCGAGGTTAATATTCACAACAAACGAGATTAACCTGGACTCCAGACTGTCTATATGATGTATCTCGGGAACTGCCTGGCCTACATGAAGAGAAAGGATGCACCAGTACTAAAGGGGTGTTTGGTTTTGTCATTGTCATGTAACAACCTTTTCCCTGCATTCCTTCAATTTTGCGGGCACTTTTGTAAAAATCGCGGAATTTTTACAAAAGTGCCGATTTCGCGGCAAACCGCGAAATCGCGAAATCCTGGAGGGTCTGGGAAATGGTAAAAGACGACAGTAAAAAGAACCTTACCCCAGTGAGGGGAAGGACAGTCTTGGTATAAGCTGTGTTCAGTGACCAGCATTCATTTCCATAAAAATGACGATCCGTGTCGTGGATAATTAAGCACAGGTCAACACGACAATGCGTGTACATTTAGACATGATTCTACAAAAATAAAGAATAGCCGATGAAGCCAAAGGTGTGGTAACACCGTAAATGAACTGAGGGGCTGGATTTGCTCCTTAACTCTTACCGTTTTAGCAGCAATGATGACTGCAGGATGTAATCACAGACGCGTGCAGCCGCTACGCGTTGGAACAGGAGAACCGCACGAGTCTGTCTCCTCTTGACGAATGGCAAGGGGCCGGCACTCGCTGCGGTAGAGTTATAAGGATGTACTTTCCCGCCAAAAAGGATCAAAAGACGGCAGACAGTAGTAGCGATCGGGGCCGGTCGCATCCTATCTGCTGGTCTGTGATCGCAGGGTAGCCTATTCCGATCACGGAGATGAAATTACATGCTGTGTGTTGTAACGGTATCACTGCCGCGTGTCATAGCATGGCACGCGACAGTGAATGACGTTGTCCACCTTCACGTTAGTGATGGCAAAGTGTGGCACATGAACAGACTAGCCAGGTGTAGCTATGACGGCAAAAAGCTGATTCAGCCTTGTGCAAGAAATGTCAATAATGATTTATGGGTGGATTATGATGAACCAGGTAATGTGAACAGGTCATCAAACATGCATGACGAATTGCTTGCAAGTTACAATGGTTCTGATGATGATGATGTAGTTCCCACTTCCTTGGCACCTACTGATCACCACCCGCCTGATCGGAGTGATGAAATTAATTCACACTCAGACTCAGATGTAGGGGTTGACAGTCACGGTGTCTCAGGGAGATTTGGTAGACCCATCAGCAAACCAAAAAAATATGACGACTTTATTTGTGATTAACCCATCATTTCTGCATTGTTCTAAGAGGGGAAGATGTGTTGTAACGGTATCACTGCCGCGTGTCATGGCATGGCACGCGACAGTGAATGACGTTGTCCACCTTCACGCGATGGCACGAGCTGCCAACCTAGCTTAACCATTGGTCCCTCAACGTTCCACTTACCGTTAATGTCGTTACTTACTGGTTAACCGTTGTGCTATGCTGACACCAACAGTTGTCTCAGAGCTGCGGAGCTGTTCACATGTGTTGGGGCTGTATTAATAAAACTTCTTCTTCGAATCTACTTCTGCCTTGCGTCCTCAATGCAACACCGTGACCATTAGGAATAATATACGGGCATGGTAATGGCAGGGGAATTATTGTTGATTGAGGGAGGGGTAAAAATAAGAATAAAATCAAATTAAAAAGGAAGTAAAGTGAAGGGGATAAAAACGGAGGATGTTTTCCATCTCTATTTCCGGTCACGAAGGATCATCAAGCCGGTATATAGTAATGACTAAACAGTATATGCACGGTCTCTCTGTTGAGGTCGGTAAGGTAAGTTACAATAGTAGAGTATGTTGTCATCAGAGGAGTGGTCCACCTGAACGAGCAATAATAATTTGGGAATTGCCAGGGTGAATATACTCATAGATGATACAAGGAATATGAAAAAAAGGAATGTTTCATGGGTCCATTTGGTCTGACTAGTGAGGGGCCCCCATATGCGACCATACGGATTGACCAGTAATAACACGTTCATGGTAGGGTACTGTGGACTAATATTGTAAGATATCCAAAGTATACATCAATGGTTATATGGCACGGTCACAGTACATGATATTTCAACGTAATAAAAATATGTATAACAGAAGGATGGTCATGATTATCGATCATTTATAGCCATATACGTGACAATGCAAGCAGGTGTAAAGCTCAAAGTTCAGGGTTTTAATATATAGGAAGTGGTGGCGCTCAGCCTTATTGCGTCCGTGTATATAGGTCACAATAGTGGGTATGGTGCTAACTAGGAAGGGGAGACCCTTGTAACCCCTAAACATGTGTAGGGAAACCCTACAACAAACACAGATACCTAAATCCTGTGCACACATACAAAATTAAACAAGATATGCACATATCATTCAAAAGCAAATTGTACAAAATTCATGAGTGATGTCATAATTTCTTTATTCTTCCAGAACATCGCAGCCAGCCATAATATCGCATGTGTGGCCACAGGATATCTCACATCCTGCTGATGTATGGCTCTCACATGTTCCCCAATCCTTTCTTTCAGTGGCCTTATTGTACTGCCCACATATTGTCTCCTACACGTACATTCTATTATGTAGACAACAAATCTGGTGGTACAGTTGATGTTAGATCTGACTTCATAGTGTTTATTGTTGTAACTATAGAAGGTTTTGGTTTTGTGTTTGGCCCATTTGCAAACCCCACAGGAACCACATTTATGGAAACCAACAGTAAGTGGGGTAAACCAAGAAGGAGTACTATGTGATTTGGGTACCGTAGGGCTCAATCTGGTGCGTAATGTTCTACCACGTCTGAAGGTGATCTGTGGATGATTAGTTATACAGTTGGTAAGGGAACTATCTGCTTGTAAAACACCCCAATGTTTTGTCAAACTCTTTCTAAGGGTATGGCTGAGATCATTGAAGTCCGTGATCATACGCACTTTCTGGTTCCCCGTCTGGGTCTTATTCTTGTTCTGTAGAGTGTCCTCTCGCTTTAGATAAGCGATTCTATTTTCAGCACGTTTCAGACAATGAGTGGAATAGCCCCTTTTCCCAAATCTGTGTTTCATGTCTTTAATGCAGTTTTGGAACTCAGACTCCTCACTTCAGTTTCTCCTGGCCCTAATGAATTCCCCATATGGAATAGATCGTATTTGGTGTATGGGGTGGTGACTGTTAGCATGTAATACAGAGTTGCAAGAGGTGCTTTTGCGAAAAAGACGACTATTAAGGCTATCCTGATTGATGTACAGTTCTATGTCCAGAAAAGTAATACCGGTGGTGCTACACTCCATTGTGAACTGCATCCCATAGTTGTTAGTGTTGAGATAAACACTAAATTGTTCTAATTCGGTTTGTGTACCGGACCATAGTAGCAGACAATCGTCTATGTAGCGACCCCAGAAGACGATTGAATCTATCCATGGTGCACCTTTGGTGCCCCAGATCCTATCATTCTCAAGACAACCCATGAACAGATTGGCAAAAGAGGGTGAAAATTTCGATCCCATTGCCACGCCTCTAATCTGTTTATACCACTTGTTGTCAAAGAGGAAAAAGTTGTTATAGAGAATAATGTGCATCATAGTGATCAACATTTCATTGTGCAACCATTGTGTTGCTGGTCTGTTGTTAAGTTGTCGCGTCACTGCCTGTAAACCCAGTTCTGGTTGAATGCTAGTATATAAAGATACTACATCAAAAGTAGCTAGAATCATACCGGGTTGCCACTGTACGTCCGAAAGTATACTCAGGATATGTTTCGTGTCCTGGATATAAGAGGCCAAATTCCGTACTAGTGGACCCAAAAAAAGCTCCACATATTCAGACAATCTTTCAGTTGGGCCTCCTATACTATACTATTGGTCTACCCGGTGGAAAGGGAAGTTGTTTGTGAATCTTGGGTAACGTGTATAGGCAGGGAAAGGTAGGTCTAAAAACATTCATGTAAGCAAATTCGTCATCGTCAAGAAGGCCATTCGTATGCCAATCAGAGAGATGTTTGTTGATGAGTGTAGTTAAGGGTCCCATTGGATTGTAAGTCATCAATTCATAGCATGTGTCATCATTAAGTTGGGACAGAATCTCATTGTTATAGTCCACCCGATTCATGATCACAACATTTCCCCCCTTATCTGCTTCCCTGATAAGTATATCATTGGCTAATGATCTCAGTGCCATACGTTCGCCTTGTCCAAGGTTGTCACGATATATATTTCTTGTCATAGTTCTCTTGAGGTCATAGTTGTTCAGGTCCTCTAGTACCCGTTGATAAAAGATATCAATTGCATTGCCCCCTGGGAGGGTAGGGGTCCATTTAGACTTGCTTTTGAGACCACTTGAAATGGAGGTATCAGTCTCAATATCTAGTTCCTCCAGTAGTTGCACCATAGTATAAGGAGATTCTTCTACATCAGTCAGAGAGAGTAAAAGTTTGGTAGCCCCTATATCCTGAATACTAGGAACATTCAAAACATTACCAAATGGAATATTCAAAACTTCTTTATTGACAGACGGATTACACACCAAAAACTTTTTTAGTTTAAGACCTCTGATGAACTTGAATAGGTCTACTTTTAATTTACAGATATCCCCTGGTTCACGAGGGTTGAAATTTAAACCCTTACTCAACAAGGAAATCATGTAAGGACATACTACAGAGTCACCAAAATGAGATTAAGGATAGGAAATCTAGGCAACTGAAACGAGATGAGATTGATTACAAGGTAGGCAGGATCTTTACCTATGCCAGAAAATATGATTGTCTAGTACAAACTGGCGCACGACAGGAGATTACAGCTAGCGTAGATACAATATCTATCTCCTCCAGTTCCACAACAGCAAGTGTTCCACTGTCTAGCGATAGTGAGACTGAAAATAACTCAGGCACTAGACGCATTGAGTCCTCTTTTTACGGGAGGTCAGAACTATACGCAGGGCAACAGAACCCAGGGCACACGAGTTGGACAGGACGCAAAACCCGTAGAGGCAAAAGGGGCAGACACGGAGGAATACAGAAAGAGACTGAGATCAGGTATAGAGAGGAACAAGGAGAGACGTTAGGAATGAAAGTACAGGTGGTTAACCTTTCCTCCAAAGACCTCTCTCCTGACATGATTTCCTTGTTGAGTAAGGGTTTAAATTTCAACCCTCGTGAACCAGACTTGCCTGTGCACTTACAGTATTTAAGGATGGACTTAGATATTGTAGAATCATATCTGCTCATGCAGATATATTCATACATGGGATATAGTGCACACTGCCTTAGGGCTGTAAGGCCTGCAGTAGGGGTGACTTACCTGTACCTCATGCACAGTATGTGGGCATGGCATACAGGGATGTGTGCCATGTCGACTCTTCAGTTTTCTCTGCACCAAGATAAGCAGCCTTCAATGGCAGTGTGCATGGCCTTAGTGAGGGGTCCCTAGGGTAGCACAATTTGTACTGCAGCACCAGAAGACCCTCTTTAGTACCCATGCCCTAGGTACCAGGGGTGTTATTTACTCAGAACTTACAGGGGTGGCTGAAGTTGTGCCAATCGTGATACCGTTTAAGAACAGAGATCTGGCACTGGGAACCAGGTTAGCAGGGACCCAGTGCACTTTCAATTCGAAATCACATCAGGCATCGGGCAAAAAGTGGGGGCTAACCATGTCCAAAAGAGGCACTTTCCTACACAGGTTAAAACAGAAACTATCCTGTTTGAAACAAAGGAGACTTTTGAGCCATTTGGGTTGATCACACCCATTTTTGAGTAGTGAATTATGCCAATATCAAAGGTAAACAATCTTGGCATTCTTACTGATGATTATCTGGCATGAAACTCCAAGTCTGCAATGTCTTGACCCCTTAGTTACTAATGGAAACATTTGTGAAATTAGTTTCCCATTTGATCATAAGATCTTCATCTAAATGATCATACATCATAAAAACTAATGCTCTCAAACTTATAGAATCCTTATGAATTGTCAAGTATTGCCTTAAAATCTCACTGTCCCACCGTTTCAAAAGTTCTGAATTTTGGAGGCATTCCAAGTGTAATAATGAATGGACATGGTTAATGGAATGCAGACATCCAACTCTTCTCAGTTTCAAAAAATGACATCCTCAAATGTTTATGAGATTGTAGCTGGGTAGAATTGCAACTGATATGTTAGCTGTTAAAATTTCATTTTTTTTCTATGGCTTCAACTTTCCGGACCAAATTCCTTTGTAGCTCATTGGTGGAACTGTTGGAATAGCTGCTGAGGTTTTTTCCTGAAACATTGCTGAGCCATGTTTGATATTTGAGGCATGTTGTGCTTTAGCCTTCATAACCTTTTTCAATAAAAGGTATCCAGAACAAATTTGTGTCCTTTTTCCTCGTGTTTGGATTCTCCTGGAGGGAACCGACAAAATAGCCAAAAGATGCCAATTTATCTTTTTTTAAATGGTAAAAAAGTGTTATGCCAAAATAAAACATATTCCACCTTCCCTCCCCCAAATATGATATCAACAAAAGGTTTGTTGTGCTAGAATTGGCATCTTCCCAGCTTTCAGGAAAAATGTGAGTTGTAGAAAATATTTTTTACCACAGTTTTTCAAATTTTTCTAAGTGGTAGTGGATTTTTCCTATTTTTGTGGTTTGTTCCTTCTTGCAGTTTGAGGTAGAAGCAGGTCTGAAAAGCAGTGGTGAACCCAAAAGGCAATACATTTCTGAAAAGTAGACAAAATATGAAACTTAAGCAAAAGTTTACTAGCGTAGCTTCTGTGTAGATAGCTCATAAATTTCTTTAAAAAGCTATGGTCGAACTAAAATATTTATGAAAATAAGTAGGAAAAAAATAGAACTAGAAAACAGCATTTTCACCTGTAATCCTGCCCCCCCCTCAATGGCCGATTTGCAAAAGCAATGAAACTTTACATGTGCCAGACCCATCTGGTCACAGGGATAGTGTGTGTTGGTTGTACAAAAACATTTGATACCCAGATCCAACAACTGACCTGCAGCTTGTGATATTTTATTGTATACCGTCCATGTAGGAATTCATATGGCAAAATCTAATAAATGAAAAATGGGTGTTAAAGAAACCTTTTCTGATTTTAAAACATGCCCAAGATACTGAATTTAGGAATAGTGGTGATTTGTACAACTCTGAAATTGAGGGTATCTATACTTTCAAGTGATTAAGAGGGCATTTTGCAAAATGTGCTCTTTCTTGTGCACTGGGTTACATTTCAGAGCCACAAATGAAGAGAAATTCAAAATATCATAACAAATGTTCTACTATTCTGTATTCACACATTTCTCCCAATAAAAACAGCACCCCAATTATGCAGATTGGCCTATTGCCTGCAACAGGAAAAGTGCCAAAATGCAATGTGGAGACATCAAATTCTCTCCATGAAAATGGATGCATTTTGGTGATGTGGGCTCGACCGTCACCCAGGGAAAACCACTACACCTGGACATTTCTGAAAACAAGACACCCAGGGTAATCCAGGGTAGAGTTCTTGCATGGGCATCATCGCGTTTTCTTACCCAGAATGTCATGCAAACCTCAAACTTTGGCTAAAAGCACACACATTTTCCACAAATCTCTGTGAGGGAATCTTCCAGAATCTGTGAGGTCCACAAAATTTCTACTACTCAGTGTTCCGACACTTCTTCTGATAAAAACAGTACTCCACTTGTGTGGATGTGCCTAACGTCCAGGACAAGAACAGATGAAAATGCGACCATATGAATTCAGGGCCTTATTTACATGAAATTATGCACTGCTGCGCCAAGGCATTGATACGTCAAAATGTCTTGCTCCTGCATCAAAAAACCTTATGATGCCATGGATGTGCCGTATTTGCAATATGGCCCTCCATGGCGCAAGGTTCCAATGATGCGTCAGAAATTCTGACTCATACATAGGTATGAAGCCGCAAGGCATCCGACCCAAAAGTGTTGCATTGCTGTAGTTGGTCATGAGACTGATGCAGCTACAGCAATGTATCATAAATCAGAGGCAATGCGTCAGTTCTGACTGACGCTAGTAGCCTCATGTATGGGGACCAATGTAATAGAGTGTGAAAAGGTGAAAAACTCACCTTGCACTCTATTACATACATCCTGGATGTCACACATACAAGTGGACATAGTGTACTTATGTGTACCACTATGCCTACATATCTGTGACATATCATGTGAAAGTACAATGTGACTGCACACAAGTCTGTGATGTGTGTAATGTGATAGTTACTGTGTTACCTACCTTTTGTGTGCACTTACCTGTTGAGGGGATGTGACTTGATTGTAGATTGCACTGTTTCAAATCACTTCTGCTGGTCAGATACCTATGCCACAGCCAATGCGTCATTCCTACACCTGGGTTTTAGAGGTTTAGGAATTTTGACGCATCTCAAACTCAGCGGTCCGCTTCCCGAAGATGCTTCACTTTTGCAAAATGTCATAAATATCACTGCATCAGTTTTACGGGGGATTTTAGGTGTGAATGCCTACCTTGTCTATATTAAAACTAACTCGATGCAGCCAAAATTGGGCAAAGGAAAAAACTGACACAGGCCGACAAAAAGTGACGCATCTGACTGGATGCATCACCTTGTAAATATAGAACAAAGAAAGCAGCACTGCGGCATTAAAAAAAAATGGCACAGTGGCGGTGCAAGATCCTTGTAAATATGACCATGAATGTGCTCTTTGCATGGTCCCTGGCATGGTCCATTCTTGTCTTAAGTAATCGGCCCAGCCACACAAGAGGAGCGCAAATAAATATATGTGAAACAATGTGCAAACACATCATTATTGAATGATTTTTACACCTTTACTTTTTTTGTTTCCACCAGCCAATTGCTTTTGGAATCCATTCACAGCACTCCCATAATATCGCTGTCATAAAGGCAACCTTTTACATCTGCGATAGTGGTGGGAGAGTGCAGCAATAGTAATACTACACTTTTTTATCATCATGCGCAGCTATAAATGGCCATAGCCAGCTGTTTCTTTGGAAAACAGAGCCATGAATGTTTGGAACGATAATATTTTCAAACAATTTGGCCACGCTAATTTATTAGTGGGCGGCAGAATATTTTGCTCCTGATTGACTGGCATGGATATATATTTTCAACTCATGACATTTGATGCAAACAATGCAAAACATCATATCCTCCAAAGACAACTTAGCAGCCAAATTGGGAGCAGTCTTGTCTGCCACCCACCAATTGATTCTGTAGAGTGCATAGAATCTAAAATATATAATTTGACATGTTTTAGTATGGCTCTGGGCTAATAGATTTGCAGTGGCCAGTTGCACAAGATCAAGATGTTTTAGGTAAATAATTATAATTCCAGATTTACTGAAATAACAATGTTACTATTTGGAGCAGCCAAGAATCAGAATCTAACGTAGAGATTTCTCAGAGTAAATTTCCTTTCCCATTTACTATAGAGGACTTATTTTGACACAGATAATGAGCGGTCAGAATTTAAAGGGCGATACTGAAACATTTCTTGAACATTTCTAGGTTAAACATCAACATGTAGAAACATAGAGGGTTAACAATGATAATTGGCATGTTTTTCATCCGGAGTTCAGAGTGACATTCAAGAGACTTAACGAAGCTCAAGTTGTCTATGATGTGACGCAGTACCCCAAGATGAAAAAGATCCAGTTTTTCAGTTTTTACCCATCGATAATTTTGTTAGATATAGCCCCCAAAATCATCTGCCCCTGCTTTCAACTGCTGCGCAGTAGCAGACGAGTAATGGGAGAGCCTTACATAGCCTAGCATCTCTTCCCTGTTCCACATGTAAAAATAAATACCTGTCCTCCTGCGACCCACAACCCATGCTCTCTGATTTCCCTCTCCCTTCTATCATGAAGCTGTTCTCTCTGCTCTCCAGTGCAGCACTGACAGACTCTTAGACAGCCCTTTCAAAGCGGCTTGTAATTCCTTTATGATGCACTAACAGTACAAAAAAACTTTTGTTTTCTATTGTTCCAATGTCTTAGCAGTGAATAACCAGATTCTGGTGTGCAGGATAGTGAACTTCAAAGAGAGCCAAATCTAACAATATCGATTATCTCTGTTTCTAGAGGAGAAAAGACTCAATGATTTATGTGTGTAGATTTCAGAATGAAGAATGTATGAACTGTGACACACTTCCTGAAGTGTGGTCTTTAGCATTTTAGTATATAACAAAATTCGATAGGGAGAGACTTTCTGATTTTGGGGACAATCACTGAGAAGACTGGTTGTAGTGTACACTTTATTCTTAATATCAACATTCCAAGTATACCCTCATTGTTCATAAGTTATACAGCATTAATGGACTACATTTAGACATATGTCAGACTCCATAAGAAAAATTAAGATGGGGCAACATATCGGCTCAGTGTTGCATCAGCCGAACAGAGCAAGCAAGTCGACTTTTCCTCAGGCAGTTGAGAATAGTTGCCTTTTCCCAAAGAAGACTAGAAAATATGGGCCACAATGGACTATTCAACAGCATAATTTCCCAATGATATCAGCTAAAATGTTACTGGTGGTGCTTAAGGGCCACCTATGAAGAATCCCAATATTTCAGTTGTAAGTCACAATACCAACTACGAACGTATTGTAGTACTAAAATATCCTTGTTAAACACTGATTTCCAAAGTATCGACTTTCTTAAAGCCCTATCAAAATATCAAAAACATTCACTAAAAAGCATTGTTAATAAAAAATATTGGATAAAGAACAGTATCAAGGTCAAAAATAAAGAGTGGCAAAATACAGAGAAAACATTACACTATATGTAAAGCAACCTAAATAAAAATATCATCATCATCATCATAAACTTTATTCGAATTTATCAATAAAGTGATACAAGTACAGTAAAAACAGTAATAAAGCAATACATAAAAACCACCATGATAAATAGAAAGAACATATCATAATAGTTTCATCAAACATCCTAACTAACCATTGTACCTCGCGAATAGCTTTATAAACCCCCACAAGAAACTTTGACACATTGTAACAAACTGTATGTGAATCTAGAAGTTGCTGGAATAAAAAGGCTGGCCTGGCCTGATAAAAACCATGAGTTAAAAAAAACGCTTTTAAAAACTTGTGCCGAAGATGTGCATACAAAGGAAAAACATAACAATATGCAAAGTATAGCATCGGAAACGCAGGTTGCAAGTACATAAAGGGAGCTCAGTATACTTATATCATATTCCATCAGGATACAACAGCTGGTGAAGCAAACCTAATCTAAAAAAGGTCAAAAGACGACGCTGAAAGATAGGCATGTCATAAAGAAAATATGGCTCAATCCCAGGCAATGATTTAACCATAATAAAATTGCAAACTAGGGGCTTGGTCAAGGACTTTGCTTCCCTTTCTGCTGTCGTTCCAAGGAGATAAGTCTCCTTGAGCCACACAATATCATGTTTGGTAATGCTGGTAGGATTAAAGTATAATTTAGGTCTACCAAGGTGCGTGAGATTCTCTCGAATATATACCAGCCAGGGAATTTTAGATACACAATCCAATTTAATGCAATCTAATATAATTAATCTGTTCAAACTTAACACAACCTTTAACCAGACATTACACCAAAGCAAGAGAGGGCGCAAATCAATGTAATCTACGATGTATGGCAGACGTAAATATAAATAGCCAAAACACCAACAACTATAACATTGTTTTCAACAAAAAATATAAAATAATTGCACACACAATAACGTTCTGAACACAATATAACTAATACATAATCGAAACATATACTTTAAACAAGTTTTATTAGTGTCTTCCGTATGAAGAAACCCCTAAAAAAAGATTCCTAAGCAAAACTTTAACCTATGAAATTCAAAACCAAAACACTTGGCAAATAGAAAAACAGAAGCAATTAATAAAGAATATAAATACGGAAGACGGCAAACAAACAATCAGGTAAACAGCTAGCACAAACCATAGGAGACTGGCACCCTGCCTGAGTGCAAGATGTCCAGCACTTTGGAGCCAAACTCTGCATAATTAATGGTACTGCTTCCAGAAAGAAGGTGATTTATGTTTTTTTATAAATATGAACAAGTGTTTTAAGCCATCTTAAACTTTAGTTCAAAATAATTCACAACAGAAAAGCCAACTAAATGCATTTTCTTCTTTCTTAAATTTCAAACAGAGATTGAAACACAAACAGTGAAAACCAAACTCCAAAAACAAAAAAGAAAAGAAAAACTCTGATGTGCTGCACACATCAACATCACACCAGAAAAAAAATAAGAATGTAATTATTAAATACACACTGTATAAAAATTAAAACTTAAAACTTACAACCCTAAACAAAGTTTTATTCTTATTAAATTAAAATTACATTTGCTGTATTCATATTTTTCAGAGGCAATACAATGTCTCATATACCTAGCTACACTACTTCACAGAAAGGCAACCCAATGCTTACATTTATATATTATGCATATACACAAGAATGCTCTACCAATGAGCGAACCCACTGGAAATGCACAAAATACTATTCAAATGCCTATTATGGTGTTGCAACTACCACAAAGGATACTTTTGAAAATCTGAAAGAACACAGTCATCTACCTAAGATGGCTGAGGTTCAAGACTTAAAAGAAGCAAGCAGAAGTCATTTCTATCAACAGGAACAATACTTACAGACTGTGTGCCCTATTCTCAAAAGGTATTTTGGAGTTTGTAAAGTAGTACTATTTTACATATTGCAAAGTCTTATTCAGAAATCTCTGGCCATAAATTTCCGCTTCCTCTTCTGCTGGCTTTTCTGTATGGAGATCTCAGTTCTGCTGTCTGAAATGTAATTCAACCCAAGCGTACTCCAGACAATCGTTGAAGTCACTTGGGCACCACACTTTGATATCAACACATAGCAACACACTGAACACATAGCAACACACTCTCATTAAAAGCAATGGAACCAAGTAATAACACTATCAACACAGGGAAAGATAGTAAAATAAAGAGAGGTATATTTTAAATGGCTTTGACATATTTAGAATTTTTTTAATACATTTTGAACACAAATATAATTATTTAAAAAAAATTCAACAAGGCTCATTAGACATGTAATAGACTGGCTTATGCAAGGGGGAGGGAGTGACGAGTCAGGGACCATCAAGAGGTGAATCACATTACAGCAGTAACCAGTCATATACAGGCTGACCACATATAAAATGAACTCACAAACATTCATCTAAAGCACTTTTTTCAGCAGTACACAAACTCACCACTCCCAAGACTACAGGTCCTGGGAGCAATCAAAAGTTCTGTGACGACATCGCAGCCGCTTTCAAAACTAAAGTCTTGGGTATATTCGAGAATTTTGAGGCCACAACAGCTCACCTCTCGCTTACCCCTCCGATAGGTCCAGATGGGGTCACAAATTTCCTGCTTAGTTTCTCGCCCATCTCAGTTGAAACTGTGGCTAAACACATCCACAAAGCTAAGTCAGGATCTCCCCTTGACCCTTGCCCGCCAGCATGTCTGAAAGAATGTGCGGACTTGGTGAGCATTGCTTTAACAGAAATTTTTAACTCCATGTTTACTTCCGGCACTTTTCCTTCCAGGTGGAAGGACACTTCAATTCTTCCACTGTTGAAAAAGCCCACCCTAGATGCTACCAATCCCAACAATTACCGGCCTATAGCCCGGCTGCCACTACCTGCTAAAATAATTGATAAATTGATGAACAGCCAACTAACCCAATTCATCCGAGAAAACAATCTGCTCGACGACTCCCAGTTTGGTTTCCGCCAAGGACACAGCACGGAGACAGCTCTCATTAAAGCCACAGAGGAGATCAGAGCGGTGATGGACGGTGGAGGTACAGCTGCATTAGTACTCCTCGATCTATCTGCCGCTTTTGACACTGTGGACCACTCCCTCTTGCAACGGCGGCTGGAGAGTTTGCGAGTGAGAGGCACAGCGCTGGCCCTACTATCCTCCTTCCTCAAGGACAGGAAAGTAACTATCTCGGTTGATGGGTATCACTCCACATCCTATACCCTCCCGTGTGGAGTGCCACAGGGCTCCTCCTTGAGTCCTTCCCTGTTCAACATTTATGTTTCCGAGCTGGCCCCGCTGATCCGAGAATTCGGGTTCAGCCTTACGTCCTACGCGGACGACACCCAGATTGTGGTGACGGCCTACAAAAATCAGGCGCCCCCTACTCAGCAATTTCAAAATTGTATGTGTGCCATCAACCGTTGGATGAACACACACTGTTTAAAACTCAATTCTGAGAAAACGGAGGTCCTGCTCTTCGGTAATATGCAACCGACCTGGGGTAATCTTTGGTGGCCGGCTGAAATGGGAGAACCACCAGAACCCGCGGTCAAGGCCAAGAACCTGGGAGTGTGGTTCGACAACAAACTCTCACTTACCCACCACACAAATGCCACAGTTTCTGCTGCCCATTTCCTCATCAAGAAAGTAAGGAAGATTCTCCCATACATTCCAGCGGACACGCGAAAGACGGTTGTTACAGCCCTGATTCAATGTAAAGTAGATTACTGTAACGGGCTGTACATGAACAGACAGAAGCATTGCCTGAACAAATTACAGAGCGTACAGAATGCAGCAGCGAGACTACTGCTCAACCTCCCCAGACGCAAATCCGTATCTGAAGAGATTCGCGGGTTGCATTGGTTGCCAGTGGCACAACGAATAAAATTCAAGGCTCTGTGTCAGGCCTATAAGGCACTGAGCCTTACAGGTCCTGTCTTCCTCCAGAACCTCTTCTCCTGGTATGAACCAACTAGACATCTCCGATCCACGGGAGCCAAACTCTTGACAGTGCCTAGAATCCGGACCACAAAATGGGGAGGCCGCAGCTTTCTCTACAGCACCACTAAGCTATGGAACAATCTCCCGAATGAGCTAAGAGGTGCGAGCTCCCTCCTCTCCTTCAGGAAAGGACTTAAAACCTGGTTGTTCCAAAATTAGATTGCCAACAGGGTCACTACAGTTACGCAGCGCCAAGACACCCGCGGGTATTCGTGCACTTTATAAATCCTAATAACATAACAACAAAAAACTGATTTAGTTTACTATGTCAGTGGATATGTTTGCTGCTTGACCCTCATTTTGAGGAACTAATAGTTGAGGCAGGTTAGGAGAGTTTATGGACATAGGATTACTATCTTTGCCACGGTCCGTTGAAGCAGTCTTTGCCAGATACCACTTCTCACCTCACCATTCAACTATGGCACCCTCCAAAGTAACCCCTGCTCATGTCAAAATACTGACAGCACTCCATTCTATGGACACAGAGGGTTTCTAGATAATCACTGGAGACACTCCGGGCATCTCATAGACAAGCCAATAATTCTGCTTCAAACAGTAATGAGATGCATTACCATCCAGGTGCAAAAGTTTATTACTATTCTCAGTTACTAGAGGAATGCAAGGGGTGGCATTGCCCACTTCCCTAGAGCTTTAGGTGCCTTTGATTGCGCCCATGTGGCACTTCCGCAACCACGCCACAGGGAACACTCTTTCCACAAGAAACACCGCTAGCACTCCATCAACATGCGTTCTCTCTGCATTGCCAATGGCTGCTTCACTGATGTGTACCCCATGTTTTGTATAAGCACATAAAACAGCAACATTTTCTGTCCATAAACTCTTGTACGTCGGTTGGGTGCTGCGGATCTCAGTGACATATGGCCAATTTGTAAGTGATAATAACTCACCATGGGCCTGCCTGAGCATCTCGAGGTTGGCATCTAAAACATCCCCATTCATTACCTCACTGCACCAAAATAGATACACATCTCCATAACAGTTTCTGCATGTAAGTATTGATGATGTTTTACATTTTAAATGGTTCTACTACAACTAAATTCACATGCCTTTGTTGCAGGTGATGCTGGTATGCCATCTATCCCCATCTCTTCACTCCCTTTCAACATCCAACCACACAGCCTTAACAGAGGTACAGTAAGGGACACATATGTACCTGAGACATCATAGAACACACTTTTGGAACACTTTGGTCATGTTACAGATGTCTTGACCAGACAGGGTCGGGCGATCCTGTATTTGCCAGAAGTTGTGTGCAAGATAGTGGTAGTAGCCTGTTGTGTGGTGCACCACTATGCCATGCAATGAAGCTTACATGTAGACATAATCCTTGATTTATGGCCACATACAGATTCCTTGGGTGAGGTGCAAAACAGAGGTCAGGGGCTGCCAGCGCATGATGAACTAGTGGGCTCATTTTTCACCTGAGCTGTTAGTTTGATTGCTGCATTATTGTGGTTGGACAGTATTCTATTGATGATCAATGGTTGACTTTTATCACATTGACTTGTACCATCCTGAGATAATACTTTTGCACTACGGTAATGTCAGAATCAAACATAGTATGCTCAATTTATTCATACACTTATACATCACTTACACTGTCATTCAGTCACATTAACATACTTTCTTATACGTAAAATCATTCACACAGTTTACACATGTATGTATACATACTTTTTTCACTTTAAAATGCTGTTTACCATAATAAGAAACAACTCACTTTAATCTGGGACCTCCTCCCCTGTGTATATAGAGCCCTTCACAAGTGTAGTGCAGCCCTCTGTACCCAGGGCAGAGTCTTCCGCACCTGTGATGGGACCCTTCATACATGCAGCAGAGGCCTCCATGTACTGGGAGGAAACCTCAGTACTCGAGGTGGAGATCTCTGCCTATTTCACCAAACAGAAAATGACAGTAATTTAGGGAAGCCAAGATACATGGCATTCCCTTAGACTAGGCAGGAGGTTATCAGAGCCTGAACCACTGTCTTTTGTGCAGGTACTGAAAGAAGAGGTAAGACTTTCAAGAGTGATCTTAGCAAAGCAAAGCAAGTGGTAGCCATTTTGGAAACCTGGGTAGAAAAAAAGCTTTTTTGCTGTAGAGGAGGCACCAGGATTTTCCTGAGCTCATCTGGCTGCCAGCTGGGTGACCAGGCTGGGGAAGTGGTGCTGAAGACAAGCACCTCGGTTTTCTCCCCATTCAGCTTAACACAGCTGTTAGACATACAGGTATCCACTGTCTTCATGCATTCACATAATCTTACTTGTACAACTTTTTCATGATTACAGATAGATACAATAAATTGGGTATCACCCGCATAGGTGTCAATTTCCATACCAAATGAGCAGATAAGGTCAGCTAGGGTGAGCATTTAGATATTAAAGAGGACGGGGCTAAGACAGGATCGCTGAGGTGCCTCATGTAAAAGTGCAGTTAGATCAGAGTGTTAAGGAGTAAGAGGTGTGAACTGACATCTCTTTGACAGGAAGGATGCAAACCACTTGAGGGCAGATTAGCACATGCCATGATCTTACATATTCTTAAGGAGCATCGAGTGGCAGACCATGTCAAAGGCTGCAGAGAGGTCTAGGCAGATCAAAGAAGCAGCGGTCTCTTGGTCCAGAATGACTCAGAGGTTGTCTGAAACGACCACCAGTGCGATTTCGTTACTGAGGGGCAGAAACTCTATTGGGATGAATGGAGAAGTCCATTGCATTTCAGATAGTCAAAAAGCTGGGAGTTGATGAATTTCTCCATTGCTAATGTCTAAAGGGCAGGAACACAGGACCCCGGATGAAGGACTTGAAATAAATTGCAAGGGTGTCCTCTAGCAGTACCCTCAGCTCTATGGGGACCCTGATTTGGAGGGCCATCACCACACACTATAGTGTAGTGGGTGTCCACTCCTACAGAGGGAAGGAGTATTGTAAGTGCTGGGAGGACCCCCAGTGCTGGGCACGTTTGGTTTGAAGGCATTGAATGTTGGGGAGGTGTCCTCTCAGCCACATTTGGAGCACCCAAATTGACTGCACAGGAAGGTTGTTAGTACAGCCTGGCTGCTGACATGTGGCACTCAACTGGAAGCATTTGAACAGTATGTTTCCAGTCATATCTCAAGTTAAATGTCTTTATATTATATCATTGATACCTGTTTCATATGCTGACCTGTTTAAACAACTAGATTGAATGGCTGTTTCATTGTCCCTTGTCACATTAAAAAATAATGTAATTGATATGAAAGTTATTTCATGATGGAACGATGGAAATTATTTCTTTTCAAATATTTTTGCAGATCCAGTGAATATTTGATGAACAACTACAATTTTTTTTCAGACTTCCGTAATTTATCATTAAGATCTGTGCACTTTAAGTTATGATATAAGGAGAGCTTACATGTTGTAGTACACATCTAGGGTGATTCTCAAGATGGTCATTATAAATTACATAACTTTAATTGACCACTACCATTGTAGAACCATTACTTGCTTGAAAAATGGAAAAATGTTTACGTATACCATTATTGATCACTATCTCTAAATTCTCTCATGTACAATTTCATTTCCCCCAACAAAATAAGTGTATGTAAGGCTGACATTGTGCAAGTTATTCACTCTGTAGCGCATGTAATGATGTTGTTTTGCCATGTCTAAAATACTTTTAATCCATAAAGATTGGAATACTGGTTATCCTTAGGGTGTATATTCACTTTTCAGGCAAAAACTTAACCACATAGTTATTGTTTCTTCTATTACAAGATTGTGCTAGCCAGTATACTCTGTGACTGTTGTCTGAGGCTGGAGGACTGGCATTAATCAATCATATCTAGGCTCCTCAATTCTAAAACATACTTCCTGCATTGAACCACTAGTTTTATATTTCAAAACCATAGCTGAAGATTGTTTCAGTTTTTGGCCAACACCATACCAATGTTAAAAACAATGCTTGTATAAAGTCAAAACCATGACATTTTTGTAGGTTTCACAACGTTTTTTGACTTATGCACTCATCATTTCTTTCTTTGGTGTGCATTTCTTTCCAGCAGACAGAGCTGTCCAAACATCCTATAAACAGGAACAAGAGCAAAGAAGGACAAGATCCCAAGTTGCTTGGTGGGCACTAGACCGTTCTACTAACAAAGAAAAGGAAGAACTTTCTACCAGCAGGGAGAATGCATCCACCTGAAAAAGTAACTCACTCTGCAAGTAAAAGCGTCCTGGCAGAGGCTGTAGCTAATACTGAAGGAGTGGGAGGAAGAAAGTACACCACATGCCAGGAGGAAATGGCCAATAGAGCTCCTCCTGGTCAAGAAGAAGAAGTAATAGAGGAGTCCTTAGGGGAGGGCCCACAATCATCTGGGCCTGCTGCCATCCGCTCCATTACTTGACTACCCCGTAACAATGGGGTCTCCAGGTATATCACCCGCGATGCCTACTCCTCTGCCATTAAGTGCCCTCCAGGAACATCAGCAATTGAGGGAGTCATTTGCCCCAGAGACACCTGAGCCCTTATGTGTTCCAATCCTCAATATGTATGCTCTTTGCCATGACTGGTGTAGTTTATTGGATGTTTGGAAAATGATTGGGGGAATGGGTGCCATCTGAAATATGCCATATGCTATAAATTGAGTTTCTGATTGGCAGAGGTATACACCCTGCCCAAGCAGGAACCACAATCCTAGTCAGGGTAAGTCAGATGCACACAATAAATTAACCTGTGCTCACCCTCTGGTAGCTTGGGTCAGAGCAGGCAGGCTTAACTTAAGAGGCAATGTGTAAGGTATTTGTGGAACACTTCAAACAGTAACACAGTGAAAACACCACATAAAGACTCCACACCAGTTTAGATAAAGAGATTATGATTTTATAAATAAAATAAGACTAAAAGACAAAAATCCAATAAGTAGAAATCAGGATATGAATTTTTAAAGACTAAAAGTGAAAAATAGTGCTTAGAAGCAATAAATGCCTGGACAAACCTTCATTTGTGTGTGGGTGTCTAGAGGGAATGCATAAAGTGCAACTCTCACCCATCCCAGACATGTTTTGGAGACAGGCTGCAGGCACATAGAGCTACAAACAGAGAAATGCCATCTTTCTGAAAGTCCCTTGCTCACTGTGCCACTGGATTCAAGCTAGCCTGGCTGATGAAGGGTGGTATCCTAAAACCGATTCCCGGATACTTGTTTCCTGTCCAGGGAGGACCTAGCCTGGCAGTTCGGCTTGGCTGTTCACATGAGGAGCAGGGTCAAGACTGATATGCATGTGGCTGGGTCCAAATTGTGGTGGTGTTGTGAGCAGAAAAATTATGGAATAAACCCAGATCTGTGACAGGGGTTGAATGTTTGTATTGTTCAGCATTCCATCCATCATGCATTCTTTTGGCTTTCATCTTTCGAAAAGTGGCATTTCTAAAATAGTACTGAAAAATTCAACTTTGCCAGCTAAGAGGATTTATCATTACCATTCCAATGATATGAAACATGACAGAGCTACTCCTTCTCAATCATTTCATCTCAAAAAGCTTTATTTCGACTAAAGATAGTCATAAAAGCACAAATATAAAAGCTACATACATTTGACTAAAAACAAAGTTAAAAAGAAACAAAAAAAAAGACATGTGGTACATTGCATTATCACAACCAAGGCCCTCGAAGAATACCAGCCAAAGAAATAAAAACATGTATTATGAACAAAATCCATTATCAATTCATTTGGCCTTCTAGCTCACCCCCCGGCCCCACAATGTTGTTTAGGTGAGTGAGTGATAAAGTGCTTATGCAACATGTAACCACACTGGCAAATTAAAATTCCATTTTCCTTCTGCCTCAGGCCGCAGACCCACGATTTAAATAGGGCAGTAGCAAACTACATATACATCATATATACATTCTACAAATAGATTAAGTGCTTGTACAACCTACGAGCAATCTTAACAAATACTACTTTGTGAAGAATATTTAATTTGTGAAAGGCCCTTTTGTAGGCCAAAGATATCCCTAATCTGATCTATCATCAATAAACAATCGAGGAGAGAGGAGATACGCTCTATCCATTTTGGGCATTGTAATTAATATTTTTTTTTTTTTTAAAGTTCTAAAATACTTGCTTACAGTTTACAAAGGTACCAATGAGAAACGAGAAACTAGGTTCGTCATGGGAGATATAGTACAGTGTATTGGCCCATATCAAGGTAAAGACTTTAAAATGGCATTACGCACACACCATATTGAGAATAAAAATACGTGCGACAGAAAACACAATGGGTGGACGTGTATCATATTTCAATATCCTGTATGCCTCTCTACAATGTTTAACTCCCAGATTTCTACATATTTGACGGAGCCAGCGCGACCTTGCCTTCTTATAGCCTTGGCAGAAAAAGAGTACATGGATATCTGTCTCCTCTATATTGCTACAAGCTGGGCAACCTTGGACAGGGCTGACCGCCCATTTGCTAGTGAATGTGCGCTATGGTAGCACCCTGTGTCTGAATTGGAGATATAATTTTTTGGGCCAAAAATGGCTGGATATCATCCAAGACTAGTTCTAAACTGTATTGGTCTTTGATTAGTAGAAACTCAAGTGTTAGGCGACCGACTGTGGAATTCATTGTGACCTGAGTTCGTTTATATTCTCTATAGCTCTCCACTAGGGTATTCCTGGGGGTAGTAAGGCAGGATTCTTCTGCATTGGTCCAAAGGTTGCAACTCCCTATTGCAGCACAGGTATTCCTAATATGTACCAGCCAGGCGAGTTTGCCCACGCCCCGGAGCCTCAGCACTTCACTCAGTTCTTCTCTATAAGTTAACAGTTCAGGGGTGCTCCATAAGCGACGCCAGAATAAAAGAGGTCTAAGGGCGGCTTCATCAGAAATTGGTCTAATCCCCAGGTCCATTCTAAGTGGTATAAGAGGGGAGCTGGGGGGAAGACCAAGAAGTTGTCTAGAAAAGACATTCTCAGAGTTTACCAGGAGCCCACGGGGCGATGGCCCCAGATTTCAGCACCATACAATGCTGCACCCCTGGCTTGAACTTTGTAAATTTCAACTGCCGGGCTTGGATTTTTTGAGAACAGCTCCTCTACACCTTAATTAAGCCCCCCGTAGATTGTGCTAACTTTAAACTTGCCTTCTGGATTTGCACTCCCCAATCCAGTTTTTCTGTAAGCGTGATGCCAAGATATTCACAGATAGAGACCCTCTCTAATGGTTTTCCGTCTAGGCAGGGATTGGGGCGAGTACTGGAACTTGCATTGAAGACCATATATTTGGTTTTTTGTAGGTTGATCTCCAGGCCCCGGTTTCTGCAGAACGAACTAAAATTATTAAGGACCTTCTGGATTCCCTGGATTTAGACAGAAGGAGGGTATCATCCGCGAACATCATCGCTGGGATTTTATGGTTTGCAAGTTTGGGGGCATCAATGTCTAACTCTAAGGTTAGTGACTCGATTAAGCCGTTGATAAAAAGGCAGAAGAGTGTCGGGGCCAGGACGCAACCTTGGCGTACACCTCTTTCTACTGGCAATGGGGCAGTTAGATCACCATTTTTCCCATACCTTATTTGGGCATAATTCCCTTGGTGGAGACGTTCAGATAAATGGCATAAGTAGGGTGGGACGCCCATGTCTAACAAAAGTGCCCACAGTTTCCCCCTCAGGACCAAGTCAAACGCTGACTTAAGATCTACAAAAATCAGGTAGAAGCTGCCACCCTCTAAAAGTACACACTTCCAATATAACATTTGGAGCCTAAAGATTTGGTCGATTGTTGAAATCTTGGCTCTAAACCCAGCTTGGAGGGGGCTGAGTATCTTGTACTCGTCCATCCAGCTCTGTAACTGTCCAAGAAGGACACGGGCGAATAATTTTTGACTTACGTCAATGAGACTAATTAGACGGTAATTTGCGGGTAAAAGTGGCGATCCTTTTTTGTAAATAGATATAATTTCAGCCCCAGCCCAAGTGGTGGGTATCGTCATACCACAGATGATGGCATTAAATAAAGTGCACAGGTAGGATGTCCAAATAGCGGGTTCTGAACGAAAAAGGTCACCAGGGATCTTGTCAAGCCCTGGGGCCTTGGAGGGTAAGATCCTATTTACTGCCTCTGATGTCTCTTTTAGGGTGATAGGTGGGGCATTTATCTTGTGTGGCATGAGAGTGGAGCCCACTAAATCGACAGCATCCACCTCCCTCACATATAGAGATTGGAAATGTGCCCTCCAATCGCTCTCTGCTATATTGGGTTCTATTGCACTTTTAAATTCCTGTGAACCTGTGTTGACTATATTCCAGAAGGTTCGCATATCATGCGCACTTAAGGCGTTGTTCAGTGAGACCCATTTCTCATTTTCCCATGTTTTTTTTGCTTGCAAAATGGCTTTATTGTGAAGTATCCTTTTCTCTCTGATTAGGGGCCCATCATTTTTTTTAATTGCGGCAATAAGATCTGACTTAGCCTTACGGCAGCTTGCATTGTACCATGGATGAATTGGACTTCCAACCCCTTTCCTTCTTTTAATTGGGTTAAGTATGTTGGCCAGACTGTTTACTAGATTTTGATGGTTGATGTGTTTCGGAGAGGGAATTTGGGACCCCATCAATCCCAGTTAGTTGTTCCGCTACTACAAGAAAGGGAATGGATGCTTGATATAATAAGGCCAACTTTGCTTCAGATTGGCAAAGATCGCCCCAGCGCACTCTCCTCCTACAGTTACTCAATATTAACCTATGATCAACTGGTGATGATACTGCAGATATACTCTCATCACATGGTGAAATTACCTCTAGTATGAGAGCATTGTGGTCACTATCGATACGGGGCACAATATTAAAGTCTATCACCCTCTGCCATGATTTAAGGTCAACCAGGATATAATCTATGATAGATGTTTGCCCAGGTCTATTGAAGGTGTAATGCCCCGGTGTATCAGATTTAGTGCGTCCATTACAAGCTCTCATGGAATGATTAAGTGTGAGAGTATTCATCTGCAAGACTAATGGGGACCATGCATGTACTGGGGGGATATGTGACTCCGGGATAGCCCAATGAAGATCTTCGTCACTTGGGTTGTCGATAGTCCATCCATTCAGTGGCTCATACTGGCAATTAAAATCCCCACCGATTATAACCCAGAGGTTTGAAGGAATTGATGAAAGGAAAGAGGTTAATTGGTCAAGGGTTGGTAACTCTGAGCCATAGCGAACTGGGCGGGAGTAAACATTAATCAAGGCGATTCTGAACTTCGTAGGGAAGGATAGAAAAATACAAAGAATATCCTGGGATGAGGTCTCTATCTGTTTGGCAATACATCCCAAGGGTACTCCAACCCAAGCACATAATCCCCCTGATGGCCTTCCCCTGCCGTCGCTGGATGCTGGTATACTAAACGTGGCATAGCCCTCTCTGTGAATGTCCGTCCTTGCCCAGGTTTCTTGGAACATGCAGATTTCGTGAAGACCAAAAAATGATCCCCATTCTGGGTTATCCAGCTTGGGGGCGAGGCCTGCTACGTTCCAAGAAAGACATTTCATCCCAGGTGGGCCCTTACAAGCTTCTGGATTTAGGAGGCGATCACCATGCTTTGCTATTCGGCCTGATGTATTTGTCGCCTTCGGCCTGTCTGGGTGAAGGCAATTAGAAGTGGCAAGGGTACCAACAGTGTTATCTGTGTTGCTTGCAATCGCACACTGTTGTACTCTAAGTAAACATGGGGACTCCAGGGGGTGGTCTGGTATAATTTGAGTGTTAACGGCCATATTCCATCCTTTGTTTTCTACTCCACTCTCAACCCCCTTTTGTTCCCCTGGCCCATGCCCTGATGTCATCAATCCCCAACAGGGTGAGGCCCTCCAGGTCTCCCCTGTTCTGACGGAGTTCCCTTGTGGGAACCCCATACTCCCGGGTCAATCCACTAGTTCCAGTGAGTCACATCTGTTGTTGAGTGGCAGATTGTGAAAAAGTGGGCTGTGGTGGTGTGCACCCTTAATGTGGCGTTGCTTAGTCTGTTTCCACACCCCCCTCTCAGGACCTTCCTGGCTTGTACATACCGATGAAATGTTTGGAGGGTAAAAATAGCCCAGGGGAAAGACCCAATGCCGCCCCCCATTCTATGATTCTCATCTAGTAGTGTTTGGACCAAGTTTGGTGACCTGAAATTGATCACAAAGCAGTCCCCTGTGGTGTTTTTCGGCCTCCAGCCTACCCATCCCACCCTGCGGGTCGTGAGTATGTCATCTGAATTCTTAAGTGAGAAGTTGCGATATTTGGCCAGCCAAAAGATACATTTATTTTTTAGTGCCGAATGTGATTCCCTACTGCCACTATTCAGCCCTGGAACACCCGTTAAAATTATTACGTATGGGGTTGCGGGCGGGGGGAGATTAATAAATGGCAAGTCTATGCTAGCTTCATCACTTCCTGAGCATTGGATGGGGTTTACTCCTCCTTTGGATCTTATTCCCTGTTGGTCATGATCCTGCACCTGGGACCTTGCTATATGGGACCTACTGTCTCTGCCTCTCATCTGTGCATGTCCCTGTCTACCTTGTAAATCATTAGTCTTAGGCCTAGCTACATGTCTCGGCCGTTTGATCCCTCCCTCCTGACTAATATGGTTTTGAGTAAGGTATGGAGACACAATACTTGGCAGTGGATGCTCCACCATACTAGGAGGTGGGTCTTGGTGTGAGACTAAGTGATTAGAAGGTTCATTCCCCCTTGCGGGAGCCTCAAATTTTCCCACCCAAGTTTCAACCAGGGCCACAAGCTTATCTACCCTTCCCAAGAGGGTGTTACGTTCATACCTTACAATGGCCCTCGTTTGGGCGTGCATGTCCTTAACCAAAGTGTGTACCCAGGGAGGCTGTACCAAGCCTTCTTGCAATGAGACTCCCGTCGCCGTAGCTCCCTGATCATCAGGTGTCAGGCGTTCTGTAGGGGGCTTCTTGTGTCTGGCCCCGATGTTTGCAGTTGGCTTGCGTTTACTTGCTCGTGGTACTGCAGTACGAGTTTGTCCCATGGTTGCTTCAGGGCCAGGGCCAGGGCCAGGTGACTTGCATACCTTAGGCCTGGGAATTGGGTATTGGGAGGGCGAGTCTAGAACCTGGGCTGGTGGAACAGGTGAATCCTTCTGGATGGGAAGAGGTGGGACAAGATCTGTGCCCAGCAATAAGCGCCTTTCTGTTCGTTCAATTTCCGTGGCCACTGCTCCAATGGCCTTTTGGAGCATCCTGTCAATAGGTGTTTGCTGCCGAGGAGTTACATTTTGGAGGGATTGCAGTTGCGATTTGCCTGCGCCAATGCGCTTTCCCATGATTTTAATACGTCGTTTACAAAGGACTTATGGGGGCTAATTAGACCCTCCTTCCCTCGGCCAAACCTTTACTTCAGGACAATGCAAAAAGACAGGTCTGTAGTCGGCAATATTGACAGCAACCCCCAGTAGACGAAGAGGATCGTAGGTTTAAGTCAATACAACTGGGACTCTTTAAGATGAAAAAAACAGGAGAATCAGAGTCTAACCTTTGCTCCAACGATCCGAATCCAGATGTCCAACCTTAGAGATGTGGCCCAGCCCAGCCTCTTCCGGGCTCTGACGGGCGCGGCCCGGGAGCGCCCGCGCGCCTCCCGCACTGCGGGAGCCCGCAACGACCTTTAAGCTCCTCCTGGCACGTGCGGATGCGTAGGCGCCTCCTGGCGCTATGCAATGTGGGGCCTTGAGTCCCCTGGCTGCCGGTACTGCTGGCGGTGCTGGTGGCTGCAAGAAGAACGGGCTCAATCAGGAATTACAGCTTATAAGTGTAATAAGGAATACCCAGTGTTAACCTGTCAGAGGGGTAGGCCTCACAGTAATGAAAAACGAATTTGGGAGTTTTTCACTACCAGGACATGTTAAGCTTGAAAGTACATGTCAAGCCTTTTAATTACACAGCACCCTTTCCTATGGGCTACCTATGGCCTACTTTAGGGGTGACATATGTCAGGTCGACATGGCAGTAAAACCACACACACAGCCTCTGCAGTGGCAGGCCTGAGATATGTTTTAAGTGCTACTTTTGTGGGTGGCACAATCAGTGCTACAGGCCCACTTGTAGCATTTAATTCACAGGCCCTGGGCACAGGCAGTACACTCTTCTAGGGACTTAAAAATACCAATTGTGGATAAGTCAATCAAACCATGTTTAGAGGAGAGATCACATGCTCTTTAGCACTAGATAGCAGTGGTAAAGTGTTCAGCCAACAAAAACAAGGCCAGAAAAAGAGGAGGAGGAAGGCAAAAAGTTTGGGTGACTCTTCAGAGTAGGCCATTTTCCAACACCATCTGAATAACATAAAAATCTATGTTCACTCCTGACCTCATTGATTGCAAGTATTACATCTTGCCTGCCTCCAAAACCTTCTACACTTGCTGTTGTCATATCTCTTGGTTTGTCTATCCAAATTATTTCCCCGACCATCCGTATATATTGCACCTCTCATGAGGTATCCCTACCTACCCCAGCATCAGTGGATGAGATCGATTTTTTTGTGAAGTTTGAACTGGAGGATGGACAGGAACTTTTGACCCAAATCCATGACTCAAACTTAGATACTCAGGGGCAGATTTACAAGCCCCTTACGCCACTTTTGCGCCGTCGTTGCATCACTTTTGTGACGCAGCGGCGGCGCAAATCATGCGCCATGCTGCGGGGATTTATAACGTGACGCATCTAGGGAGATGCGTCACGTTGTAAGCTCCTGCGCCACATGAAACCTGCGTCAGGTTTCATGTGGGCGTGCCGGCGCAGGGGGTGTTCCTGCGCAAGGAAGCCCCGTAGAAGTGACGTAGTGAAATCTACAAGATTTCACTGAGTCACTTTGCGCCTGCCTGTGCGTCAAATCCTTACGCCTGCTTCAAGCAGGCGTAAGGAGTGACGCAGCATGTTAGGTATAGGGCACCCCTGAGCAGTACTGGAGTTACGTCGCACTTGTGACACGACTCCAGTACTGCGCCACCCTTCCGCCGACAGATGCGTCACGCATCTGTTTATCCTTGCGCCATGATGCGCCGCATTGTAAATGCGGCGCATCTGTGGTGGCGCAAGGGTAAACTTGAGTCACGCATCTTCCCTGGCGCATCCCTGCTGATTTGCAGGGATGCGCCAGGGAATGTAAATCTGCCCCCAAATCTAGTTAGAGTATCATTTTAAATATAATTTGGACAAGTGACTTTATTTTATGCACTTTTCTTTGTTTTCTGACCTTTTGTCTATTTGTTAGGACTGTTTAAGTTTTACTTAATTTTCTATTAATATTTTAGTATGCTTGAACTTGGACATATTTACTGATGTTATTCTGCTTCACCACTTTATTTGTTTTTCCCTATTTAGTTGCCTAGGTCCCCTTGTGTTCCCTGATTTGTGGCTTCCCTGTTTCCTGCATTTTGACCTTCATATGTCAATTGTCTTCCCTCTACCAGTCTCCTTCCTTCCCAATGCTCTATGGGTATTCCATCCTTGTTTGTTTTCTGAACAGGACTCGTGGTTTGCCCAGGGACTAGAGACAGTTTATCTTCGGCTTCAATCAGGAGGAGACCAGTCAGATCTGCTCTCAATTGTGATCCATGGCCTTGTGTTGTGTGTCACCCAGTCTGCATATTCCGACAACCAACTTGCAGAAAGTATATCTCTTTCTCACTCCTAATACTCCTTCCTGCTAAACCTGGGTCTTCTTTACCAGATAAGATACCGTATTAGAGTGGTAGATGGAATTCTGAGGCAGAGAAGGAGGAGTGGCATCGACCTCCTCACATCAGAGCTCCGTAGTTGTGAAGATCACCAACAGCAATTACTGAAAAAAATGAACAATTATTACACCCCAAAAAATTTGACTTTGATGGATTTGAACAAGCAATGATGAAAATGCTCCTTAAAAAACATGCCTTGTCAGGACAATAGTAGTATGCTATTTCCATTTTAATCAGGTCCTTTGGCGGCACCTACAATAATCCAAACTTACGCATGGACTATGTAAACAATTGACAACTCGCATTGCGAATTACAAATTATACCCCTAGTCTATGTTCCACCAACTGAAGCAAAAATAAAATTACAGCTTACTCCTAGAAACACCATTCTACCAAACCAAAACAACTAACTTCCTTCTAAGATTAGCTCGAAGGCACTTTGGTTTGGTTGCATGCAATGTTCACGGCAGAGGTGCTAACCCAAGCTCCACAAACCCTGGTGGAATGCATATAAAAGCACTCTAAGCCAAGAAGTCCAATTCAGTAATGCACAGATATTGGGGAAAGTGAATAAAGAGTGAGTGTGTGTGTGTCTGTGTGTGTGTATGAAAGAGAGAGCTAAATTTCAAATTTTAAGTTCAAACGTGCAAAAATTTGGGAGGGTACATAAAATGTGGGAGGGGCAAATATACTACAATAACTCTGATCCTATAAACATTTAGGGCCTTATTACGATGTTGGGCGGACTTACGTCCGACCGACACGGTTGCGGTCTCGGGACCGATGACCTCCGGTCAGTGGTCCCAACACCACTATTACAATGCGTTCGCATACTCCCATTCCACTATGGGAGCTTGTTCTGCAGCCGTAAACTGGCCTTAGCACAAGCTCCCATAGAGAAATGGGAGTTTCTGTTAATCCCTCAACCGTGTGGCAGGCACCTCATGGTGCATCTAGACCACAACAAGTACTCCTCTAGTACATAAATCGTGTTCACGACTTCTGTTTAGATGGAACCTGATCCAACAGTGATGGGAAGTCCCTATGTGAAGCTAAGGATAATGGCCCACTAGAAGGTGGGGAAGGAGGCAAGTCCTTTTGTTTTATTTACCCTCACACACCCTAGTGGTGTCATGCTTCATCATCGGGTCACCCTGACGCCTAAAGGTAAGGGTGGGCTTGACCGTATTTCAGGGAGCTCATAGAGAAATTATTGGCCAGGGGGAATAAAGATTAAAAACCCCGGACAGATCTCAGTTTCCCTTTATTCTTGGATCTGTCAGGGATATTAAAATATAGAAATGGGTGGGTCGGTTAGGTTATTATGGTCCTAAGACCCTAGTGCCAACATGTTTCAGTCCCCTTGTGCCCCTTAAGGATGCTGGACTTTCTTCAGGGCGATGAAAAAGTCCTCCCTGGAAAAGACAGTTGTGAGGGAATTTCCCTATACTATTTTTAATAAGGGCAGATAGCTGCTCCTTTTCTAATCAGAAGAATATTATTATTTCTGGAACTCCATCTGTGGAAAAATAAAAACAATAAAACCAGACATAGTGTGTCATTCTTTATAAGAACTGCTACTTCCCATTGTGAGATGTGCTGCTCAAATCCCTGTGTAATTTTAACACGAAGGTGACACAACACATCATACAGCATACCTATTCGGTGTGTGTAAGATATTATTGTTAAACTTTACCACATTCAACTAGGTGGTCAAAGATCGTGTGGTGGCGGCAATTTGTCGCATCCTGTCAGTATCTGCATCCTTGTGCGTGTAATTCACTGTGTAACAATTGTGTCAACCACTCCAAAACAGCAACCGCTGCTACCACTCGCCATGATTTTCATACATCCAAAACATACATCCTGCAATTCTTACCCCGATGTGGGAAGGGTTGTATTTCACGAGGGACCTCACGTTGTAAAAGGGGGTAGCCCTGTAGTCACACTCTATTATATGGTAGTTATATAAGGCCCAGCGTGTTGAAAAATGCATATACGAAAGCAAAACAAAACAAGAGACAAAAACAAGAGACAGGAAACAAAGTTACTGTAAGTGGTATATGCCCTCAGTTTTAAAGTCAGTTTCGCTCGTACCTGAAATCAGCAATCAGATCCACAACTACTTACGCCTCCAAGGGTCCTGCCCCGCTATGAATCCTACTCGGTGTGGGTCCCAAGGCTTTTAGCAACTAGTGACCGAAGTGAGGAGCTTAAAAAGATCTGTGACAACGCGGGAGAACCGAAGTAAGACACGCCCCCTCGAGGTCATGTACTGGCCGCGTAGCATGCCCGCCGCGGAGCTCAGGTACGCCGGGAAGAGTAGTTCCCTGTATTGTGTACTCTACGGCTAATAAAGTGCCGTAGTCAGTGCTAAGATTGGAAAACTGACTTTAATAATTCTTGTTGTCATGAAAAGAATACACCAACGGCTAATAAATTACAGGTGCTCGCGTCTCGATGGTGTAATTGTGATGTGGACGCGGAGCACGATTTCATAGTCAAAGTCTGCTGGGACATGTAGTTCTCAGAAATGCGTGACGTACGGCTGTCCGTGCCGTGTAAAGATCAATGAAACAAAAGTGTGCTGGATAATGTTCACAGGACACCACAGCTTGTGTATATGAATTTCAAAATTGGATTTAATTATTACGTAGCTGAGGTCTGACCCAATATAGTGGTGGCTAGTTAAAATACCATGTGACTGTGATGGAAATCAGATATATTTCATTTTAGAAAGGCAATAGCCATTAAGGTGTTATGTAGTCAAATGACTGTCGCCTAAGACCAAATTAGATAATGAATCACTGATTAGGTGCGTATATCTCATCGCCATAAGTACATATTAGGATCTGGCTACGTTGCCCCATTCCGTATCTAATTATCAGAAATTGCAACAGGTACAGAGCCCCAAATGCAGATAGAAATGTTTACCCATAGTAAAGAAAGAGTTCGTATTGTCCTTTCTTTTTTCAGCATTGATCATCTTCTTCTATTAAGTTAATTCCATGGTATGGAATCATTCAATCCAGTGATATGAGTCTTAAGTCGGTAGACCCATCGTTGTTCTCGTTCTAGGAGTATTTTGGTAAGGTCACCGTCTCCCTTAACTTTTTCAATGATGGTCCACCTTATAGCCTTGTCAGTATGTTTCTTCTCAAGGTAATGAGACGTCAGTTTGGTGGCCGTGATAGCTCTTCTGACGGTGCTCCTATGTTCACTTATGCGTACCTTCACTTTCCTCCCAGTCATGCCGATATACATAAGTTGGCATGGGCATTTGATAAGGTATATCACATTGTCGCTGTTACAATTAGTATGCGACCGTTGCTCCCATGCATATTGCATTCCGAGGTCAATCTCTTTCGTGTGCTCAGTGAAGGGGCATGCCACGCAGGATCCACACGGGTAATGACCTGTGACAGGTGGATTGTTCCAGAGTGTCAATTGGTGAGTAACTTTGGATCTCTGTGAGTTGGTATGTATTAACGTATCCCTTAGACTCTTATTCCTCCTAAATGAAAACATAGGTTTTTCGAAAGTAAGTTTGTTAGATGTCAGCACTGACCACTTTTTATTGATGATCTTTTTGATATCATTTGACGAGGAATTATATGTTGTGACACATATAAGTGTATCCTTCTCTTCTTTCTGGTGGGATTCCAGAAGAGCTTCTCTCGGTGTATTCCGAGATCTTTTTGGCTTTCTCAATGATCTTTTTGGATAAGCCCTTTGTTCCAATTTCCTGGACAGTGTTTCTGCTTCCTCCTTATAATCTTTTAGATCAGCGCAATTCCTGCGTATTCGCAGGAACTGCCCAATCGGTAAATTCTCTCTCAAGGCGCGCGGATGCGCGCTATCAATGTGTAAGAAGCTATTCCTGTCAGTTGGTTTAGTATAAAGTGAGCTGACCAACCTACCACCGTTTGCACAGAGTTTTACATCTAGGAACGAGACCTGTTCACTGCTAAAATTCATAGTGAACCGTAGGTGTGGGTTCAGCTGGTTCATCCACCCCAGGAAGTTCTCCAAAGTGGTTTGGTCGCCTTCCCAGATAACAAGGATATCATCGATGTATCTAAACCACTTACAGATGTTATTGGAGTAAGGGTTGGTGGGCCAAATGTGTTGTTCTTCCAATTGGCCCACATACAGACACGCTATGCTAGGCGCAAAGGTGCTGCCCATCGAAGTTCCATGGACCTGAAGATATAGCTGGTCTTCAAAACTAAAAAAGTTTTCGGTAAGTGCTAGGCGCATCAGTGTGATCACCCAGCTAACCGGGGCATCCCAGTCCCAACTTTCCTGTTTAAGAAGGTCTTCTACCACGCGGATGCTTTCTTCTTGTGGAATGCTAGTGTATAGAGCTTCCACGTCTAGGCATACCATGATATTGTATGCTGGATCATATGTAACATCTGTCAGTAAATTGAGCAAATGTTTGGTATCTTGTACATATGACCTGATCCGTGTGACCAGAGGACGTAGGAACCAATCAGTGTACTTGGAAAGAGGTTCTAAAATTGACCCTATCCCGGACACGATGGGTCTGCCCGGAGGTGGTAATTTGCCTTTGTGTATTTTGGGTATTGTATAAAATAACGGCGATATAGGGTCATCAGGGTTGAGGAAATCATGTTCCTTTTTCGTGATCCAATTTCGATCTAGTGCATCGGCAGTCAATGTGCTAACGGTCTTTTTTAGCCGTGCCGTTGGGTCTCTGTAAATTTTCTTGTAGTATTTGGTGTCCGCCAGGAGGTTCATACAAGCTGTTCTGTATGCCGCAGTGCTCTGGATTACAGTAGTGCCCCCTTTGTCCGCTGGCTTGATAATGATGTCCGTCCTTATGCTCAGGGTTTTCAGGGCCTCCCTCTCTTTTCTGCTAAGATTGGTATAAGTGCCTCTTCTGTGTTGTAGTTCTTCAATATCTTTAGAGACACCCTCCTCAAAGGCAATCACCTCTGGGGGCATCAAGGATGCTGGTGGTGGTTGATCCTCATTATAAACACCGCAAAACGTCTCTCTGAGGCTATCCTGGTTAAGATCAAGACCAGTGAAGACGCATTAATGACAGAAATCAAGATCACCCTCTTTAAGAAAAAATTGGAGGAGGTCAATAAAGAGATTGGGGAACACAAAGACTTCTTGATGCAGAGCAAAGTGAACAAATTACAGAAAGACCTAAAACAATTTGCTCACGAAAAAGTGTATCCCTATATAAAGGATGACTATAAAGGCCAAGACAATTCGGATTCAGGATCCTCATACCAAGGAGATTCAAGTAATTCGGAATCAGAGCAGGACGGATGGAGAGGCAGACCAAGAAGGTCAAGAAGGGGGAACTTCAATCAAGGTTACCCACCACCACAAATGTACCCATGGCCTAGTCCATTTGGTCCAGTTCCGTTCCAAGGACCTCCCCAGTTTCAAGGACCTCCCCAGTAACAAGTAGGGCCCTTCTTCAAACCCAACTATAATCAGAATCGTTTTTTAGGACAGGGCGGGAGAAGAGGAAGACGGGGAAGGAGGAACAACACAAACAAAAAAGTCCAATGGGAAGACGAGAGCACACCTGTGAGTACCCGGAGCCAGACCAGAGGCCAACACCCCAGCACCAGTGCAACATGGAACTAGTGGTGAACCTCACGGACCGCATTCTGAGTACGGAAGAAATTTCCATCCTTGACAAGGGACTTGGGTTTGTACCCACAGCATATCTGGATAAATTCCAGATACACTGTGAACTTAGTGAATTTTTCGTAAGATCCGTATAAAAACCTTCTTCATGGACAAAGAGAAACCAGTTGAAGACAGTACCCTTACCACATTACGCCTCAGATCCAATTTTTTCCCACCAGCATCCTTGATGCCCCCAGAGGTGATTGCCTTTGAGGAGGGTGTCCTTAAAGATATTGAAGAACTACAACCCAGAAGAGGCACTTATAACAATCTTAGCAGAAAAGAGAGAGAGGCCCTGAAAACCCTGAGCACAAGGACGGACATCATTATCAAGCCAGTGGACAAAGGTGGCGCTACTGTAATCCAGAGCACTACGGCATACAGAACAGCTTGTGTGAACCTCCTGGCGGACACCAAATACTACAAGAAAATTTACAGAGACCCAACGGCACGGCTAAAAAAGACCGTTAGCACATTGACTGCCGATGCACTAGATCGAAATTGGATCACGAAAAAGGAACATGATTTCCTCAACCCTGTTGACCCTAGAACGCCGTTGTTTTATACAATACCCAAAATACACAAAGGCAAATTACCACCTCCGGGCAGACCCATCGTGTCCGGGATAGGGTCACTTTTAGAACCTCTTTCCAAGTACACTGATTGGATCCTACGTCCTCTGGTCACACGGATCAGGTCATATGTACAAGATACCAAACATTTGCTCAATTTACTGACAGATGTTACATATGATCCAGCATACAATATCATGGTATGCCTAGACGTGGAAGCACTATACACTAGCATTCCACAAGAAGAAAGCATATGCGTGGTAGAAGACCTTCTTAAACAGGAAAGTTGGGACTGGGACACCCCGGTTAGCTGGGTGATCACACTGATGCGCCTAGCACTTACCGAAAACTTTTTTAGTTTTGAAGACCAGCTATATCTTCAGGTCCATGGAACTTCGATGGGCAGCACATTTGCGCCTAGCATAGCGTGTCTGTATGTGGGCCAATTGGAAGAACAACACATTTGGCCCACCAACTCTTACTCCAATAACATCGATGATATCCTTGTTATCTGGGAAGGCGACCAAACCACTTTGGAGAACTTCCTGGGGTGGATGAACCAGCTGAACCCACACCTACGGTTCACTATGAATTTTAGTAGTGAACAGGTCTCGTTCCTAGATGTAAAACTCTGTGCAAAGGGTGGTAGGTTGGTCAGCTCACTTTATACTAAACCAACTGACAGGAATAGCTTGTTACACTTTGATAGCGCGCATCCGCGTGCCTTGAGAGAGAATTTACCGATTGGGCAGTTCCTGCGAATACGCAGGAATTGCGCTGATCTAAAAGATTATAATGAGGAAGCAGAAACACTGTCCAGGAAATTGGAACAAAGGGCTTATCCAAAAAAGATCATTGAGAAAGCCAAAAAAAGATCTCGGAATACACCGAGAGAAGCTCTTCTGGAATCCCACCAGAAAGAAGAGAAGGATACACTTATATGTGTCACAACATATAATTCCTCGTCAAATGATATCAAAAAGATCATCAATAAAAAGTGGTCAGTGCTGACATCTAACAAACGTACTTTCGAAAAACCTATGTTTTCATTTAGGAGGAATAAGAGTCTAAGGGATACGTTAATACATACCAACTCACAGAGATCCAAAGTTACTCACCAATTGACACTCTGGAACAATCCACCTGTCACAGGTCATTACCCGTGTGGATCCTGCGCGGCATGCCCCTTCATTGAGCACACGAAAGAGATTGACCTCGGAATGCAATATGCATGGGAGCAACGGTCGCATACTAATTGTAACAGCGACAATGTGATATACCTTATCAAATGCCCATGCCAACTTATGTATATCGGCATGACTGGGAGGAAAGTGAAGGTACGCATAAGTGAACATAGGAGCACCGTCAGAAGAGCTATCACGGCCACCAAACTGACGTCTCATTACCTTGAGAAGAAACATACTGACAAGGATATAAGGTGGACCATCATTGAAAAAGTTAAGGGAGACGGTGACCTTACCAAAATACTCCTAGAACAAGAACAACGATGGGTCTACCGACTTAAGACTCATATCACTGGATTGAATGATTCCATACCATGGAATCAACTTAATAGAAGAAGATGATCAATGCTGAAAAAAGAAAGGACAATACGAACTCTTTCTTTACTATGGGTAAACATTTCTATCTGCATTTGGGGCTCTGTACCTGTTGCAATTTCTGATAATTAGATACGGAATGGGGCAACGTAGCCAGATCCTAATATGTACTTATGGCGATGAGATATACGCACCTAATCAGTGATTCATTATCTAATTTGGTCTTAGGCGACAGTCATCTGACTACATAACACCTTAATGGCTATTGCCTTTCTAAAATGAAATATATCTGATTTCCATCACAGTCACATGGTATTTTAACTAGCCACCACTATATTGGGTCAGACCTCAGCTACGTAATAATTAAATCCAATTTTGAAATTCATATACACAAGCTGTGGTGTCCTGTGAACATTATCCAGCACACTTTTGTTTCATTGATCTTTACACGGCACGGACAGCCGTACGTCACGCATTTCTGAGAACTACATGTCGCAGAAGAATTTGACTATGAAATCGTGCTCCGCGTCCACATCACAATTACACCATCGAGACGCGAGCACCTGTAATTTATTAGCCGTTGGTGTATTCTTTCATGACAACAAGAATTATTAAAGTCAGTTTTCCAATCTTAGCACTGACTACGGCACTTTATTAGCCGTAGAGTACACAATACAGGGAACTACTCTTCCCGGCGTACCTGGCACTCCGCGGCGGGCACGCTACGCGGCCAGTACGTGACCTCGAGGGGGCGTGTCTTACTTCGGTTCTCCCGCGTTGTCACGGATCTTTTTAAGCTCCTCACTTCGGTCACTAGTTGCTAAAAGCCTTGGGACCCACACCGAGTAGGATTCATAGCGGGGCAGGACCCTTGGAGGCGTAAGTAGTTGTGGATCTGATTGCTGATTTCAGGTACGAGCAAAACTGACTTTAAAACTGAGGGCATATACCACTGACAGTAACTTTGTTTCCTGTCTCTTGTTTTTGTCTCTTGTTTTGTTTTGCTTTCGTATATGCATTTTTCAACACGCTGGGCCTTATATAACTACCAAATAATAGAGTGTGACTACAGGGCTACCCCCTTTTACAACGTGAGGTCCCTCGTGAAATACAACCCTTCCCATATCGGGGTAAGAATTGCAGGATGTATGTTTTGGATGTATGAAAATCACGGCGAGTGGTAGCAGCGGTTGCTGTTTTGGAGTGGTTGACACAATTGTTACACAGTGAATTACACGCACAAGGATGCAGATACTGACAGGATGCGACAAATTGCCGCCACCACACGATCTTTGACCACCTAGTTGAATGTGGTAAAGTTTAACAATAATATCTTACACACACCGAATAGGTATGCTGTATGATGTGTTGTGTCACCTTCGTGTTAAAATTACACAGGATTTGAGCAGCACATCTCACAATGGGAAGTAGCAGTTCTTATAAAGAATGACACACTATGTCTGGTTTTATTGTTTTTATTTTTCCACAGATGGAGTTCCAGAAATAATAATATTCTTCTGATTAGAAAAGGAGCAGCTATCTGCCCTTATTAAAAATAGTATAGGGAAATTCCCTCACAACTGTCTTTTCCAGGGAGGACTTTTTCATCACCCTAAAGAAAGTCCAGCACCCTTAAGGGGCACAAGGGGACTGAAACATGTTGGCACTAGGGTCTTAGGACCATAATAACCTAACCGACCCACCCATTTCTATATTTTAATATCCCTGACAGATCCAAGAATAAAGGGAAACTGAGATCTGTCCGGGGTTTTTAATCTTTATTCCCCCTGGCCAATAATTTCTCTAAGAGCTCCCTGAAATACGGTCGAGCCCACCCTTACCTTTAGGCGTCAGGGTGACCCGATGATGAAGCATGACACCACTAGGGTGTGTGAGGGTAAATAAAACAAAAGGACTTGCCTCCTTCCCCACCTTCTAGTGGGCCATTATCCTTAGCTTCACATAGGGACTTCCCATCACTGTTGGATCAGGTTCCATCTAAACAAAAGTCGTGAACACGATTTATGTACTAGAGGAGTACTTGTTGTGGTCTAGTGTTAACACACGGGAGGGTGTACTCCTATTGAGAGTTCCTCTCGGCCCTTGCGGTATTGAGGAAGTTCCCTTTCTCATTTTACCTTTGTGTACCACACCTCATGGTGCCTGCCACATGGTGCAGGGATTAACAGGGGGGCAACATAGGTGCCCCCTCGGCCCCAACTGGAGGCCGCGGAGAGAAAGGGGCCCGGGCCCCCCCAAAGTCACTCCGACAGGCTTTCCATGTCGGAAAGCCCGACATGGAAAGCCTGCCGGAAGCCGACATCGTAATCCCGACTGTGGAAATGCCGTCCATAGGGATTACGGAGAGGCCTCCGACTGGCCGACGGGCTCCTTGAGCCCATCGGAATCCAGCCGGAATGACCGGTTTCACTTTCAACCGCCTGCATTGTATTGCGGCGGTCGTTAGTGAAACCAACAATGTAACTCGGAAAGCCTCCGACCTGTGGTCAGAGGCTTTCCGTGTCACATTGTTATGAGGCCCTATGTGTTTATTTTGTGGTGGAATAAATAATTGTGACTCCAAACCCCAAAACACTCTCTAAATGTAATAAACTGCGGTGGTTCAGCTGTACTATTCTTCACTACAAAAGCTGAATCGCAAAATATATAACAAAATAATTAAAACTCCAATTCCTAGGATCTTCAATCTTTACGAGCAATATAACTTAAAATAAATATAAATAAAATATAAATTCATTAATAAACCATGAACCCCAAACACAATCCCCCTAAACATATACAAAATAGAATACAATTAAAACCAACAAACTCCTTAGTTCCAGTTACCCCCAAAAATAAAGTATTAAACTTATTCCATTATTAAACTGCAGTGTCCCAAATCCCTCAAAAACCTCATAACAGCTATAAAATCCACATTATAAATATAAGCCCCCCAAATATATAAACTCCAACTTTTAAAAACCTAAAACATAATAAAATAAAAACTTTAAATAAAATAATCAAGTATAAAAATTGCACATTTCAAAAAATAATAATTACAACTTAAATAACAATTATAATCATGGACAAATAAAATGCGACACACTCAAACCCCCAAAATAAAAAGGAACTTGCAAACATATATAATATTAATGATAACCACAAAAAATACAAAGACAAATAACTAAAATAACATATCTTTGTATCAAAACATGTGATAAACATGCACATTATATTAATTCAAAACATAGCAAATACAACAATATTTTAGATTTGTATATTTTAGCAGCAATATTTTTGACAGAAAGAAACAATATACTATTTAATAATATGTCCCATGAAAGTTCAGCAGTCACAGCATTTGTATCCCAATATTCTGGTACAATGATATTTAGGATTTTATATTCGATTACTACACCCCTCAGAGACATCGGTACAGTCCATGGGTCATCAGAGCAAGGGTGTTGTTAACCCTCCTGTGGCTATAGTTTACAAGAATGGACCAGAGTGGAGACTCCTCATACCTGTCAAAGACCCAGAATGAGTTTATTCATGTATAGGACCCCCACTTATCTCTGAGAACCTCGAAGACAACCACAACTATATATTTTTTCACAATTCTTTATTTAACACCCATCTAGACCGTACTAGATGCGAGGCAAATACAGGGAATGCTAGAAATACATTAGGTCAAGCAAATTTAATCCTGTAAACAAATAGATAATGCCTAATATTTTATACAAAAATGTGAAGAGCCTGCTTTTAAAATTCTGCCAATTTGGTAGAAATATACACCCTCAAATTCCCTCATACCTCTCCTTTGATCAAACAATAGGAAGGCACCATTTGTTGATCTAGTTCAGAGTCCAGGGACAGAGTGCTCAGAAGACCAGAGTAATGACCCAAAGAAATCCAGACAGTCCTCCCTGAGTGACTAAAACCTGTTTTTTTCTAAAGTGTTTCACTCTAAAAATGTGAAAATAGTTTTTGTTAATTTCTTCACTGGACATCAGGTCAATGCATGAGAATATAACTTGTATGAGATAATATGAATCATGATACACAGACTCTGCCATAAATAGAGCCATTAGCAGGCTTAAACAGATAGTATTCCTAAATATGAGCAATGGTTAAACATTAATAAAGTTCACCTATATTCATATATTGTGCATGCAAGCAAATCAAAATCAGATTGAAACAACAGAAAACTTATGAATTCATTATTAAAATACATTTCAGATTTCCCCACCAGGAATCAGTGGTTCAAGTGTCATTGGTTATAAACAGTGATCATTTGTGGTAAACATGGCTGCTATAGGCCTTTTGCTCCAACATCCCAATGTTTGTCTTTCTGCTTCTCTATTTAAATTCAGAATATTCTACCCTCAGTGGGTGGAATGTACTAATAGCCTTATAAATCAATCCTCTAGCACTGGTTGAGGGCCTGTAACAACCGATATAGCCCTCTGCTGAAACTAAATGCTATACCTTAATTCTAATTGAATGGCTGATCTTAATATTTTTCTCCAAAGCAAAGGCAAAATCATTTCGACATTACAAGTTGGAAAAGAAGGTGCAAAATGTTCAAAACAATTCTTATCAATAATTGTTGGAATTTCAGTTACAAAAGAAATTATTTAAAAAACAATCAGGAGAATTATGTGCCCTATCTAATGAAAACTTTTCCATAGTGAGAACTAGTGAAAAAGTGTTATCCATCCTTTGTCTGAACTGCAAAGTCGAAGGCCAGTCCTCAGGAGAAAGGTCAGGGTTTATGATAGGTAGAAACACAGGATCAGACATGATGGGAAGGAGCTTGGAGCAAAATGTGCTTCATAATCGAAAAACCTGTAGCCAGCATTAAAGACTAGGCCCATTTACACTTTTCTCTCCAGAGGGGACAGGTCTTTCTTGTAGAGTGAGTAGTGAAAGTAATCAAATCACTAATTATTATTTCAATACAGTGCAACCAATGTGGCCACACATTAACCCACTTGAATCTTTGATCTGAGTTTAGTAGGTTTAATGATAAGTTCAAAAACAAATCAATATAGTTTAGTCTCAATATAATATTATAAAATATAAAAAGATCTAAGTAAGTCCAAATCTCCTTAAGAGATGTACCCTATACAGTACAAAGCAAATGACTAACTCTAAAATAATGACGCAGGCAATCAGAAAGAGGAAGTGAAGATTACATTTCATCAGATGATTCTCTTTAACGAGCATGAGTGATCTAACTTTCCCTACTCTACCTTAAAGGGCAACCCTAACCTAAAGAATTTAAATAAAGACGTAATCAGTCAGTCAGTATTTCTTTATTCGGTCAATATAGACCAAAAAAGCACCGGGAAAATGACAAAATATATATATTACTGATATTTAAAACATGATTACACTTGACTCATATAAATACCAACATGCAAATTAATTTTGTGCGGATCACATTTAATGATACTCAGTTAAAAACAGAAATAAAAAGCAATATAAAAGGCCAGACCAATAAATAACTGACACCAAAACCCTTAAAAAAATAGGCCTGTTATGCTATCAGAAATTAATCGGGACTGGTTAAATACTTTATAGTTCGGCTAAAACTGTTAAAAACTGTTAAGAAATCCCTAATCAATAGTTAACTTTTTCCTGAGTCTAGTTGCTCCACAAAGAAAATTTGCGACCCCAAAACACATCAATGGCGAGGCGAGTCGTTGTAAAAACAACATGGCAGGTCATATTTGAGATAAGTTATTGTTTCTGACTAAGGAGAGTATACATTTATTCCTCAGGGTACGGTAAAAATCACAAAAGAATATAAAGTGCATCATATTCTGATCTGACAAATTATCATAAGGGCATAGATTGAGGTCTCCTTGTTTACAAAAACCCTTAGGAGTAACAAAAAAACAATGAAAGGTATTACACCTAAACCTTGTCAATAAGGAGCAATGGTAGACGTTACTAACAACTTAACAATTGATAGGTATGGTTCCCTCTTGAGACAGGTTTTCAATAAAATATACAGTTTTATGGTTGGTTTGACGAGTTCCCTAGCCTCTCTTTCATTTAGCCATCAAATTAGGGAAGAAGAAACGTGTCAGCCATCAGAGTCTTCAATAGAAAACTCCGCCAATGGGTCAAGTAGCTTAAAGCTTCCCAAGGAAACCCAAGATGAACTCTGTCCCTAACTAAGCACAGCACATAATATTGCCCGCAGTCGACGCAACACTCTCATGTGGCTCCTCCCTAGGTTTTTTCCATAGCTCTGGCACAATTGGAAACCTTTACCAGCCATGTAACACATTTTCTCTTCTCGTCTTTGGGCATTCCTCTCCCATGAGAACTGCTCTCCTCGCTTGTTACAGGGATTCCCTACGCCAACTCTCCTTCTCATGCTTTGCTATCTCTTTGCACAAAACTCCTCTATTCTAAATAATGAGGCTTATCCACAACTGCAATAGAAACAACTCAACAATGTACATTCCATAATGAAGGCTAAACGTGAATTATATTTCAAATATTAATGTGAGCAGCAACTGAATTAATTTCTTTTCAAGGCCTAGTTTTGCTAAGTTAACATGTACACAGGGTTACAGAATACATGCACCTTTCTACAAACAAATAAATGCAACTGCTTAAAGCAAGAATAAGTGCAATGAATTATAAAACTTAAGTGTAAATGCATCTGCACTTGATTAATTCAAATTATGCGTGTAAGCATTATACATTAGTTGCACACATCCTAATAAAATATCTAACATAACAATATGACATTTCGTGTTATTTTCACCTGTCGCTTAATATCTAACGTCGCAACTTTATTAATCACTTTCTTAATACATGTATTTGAAACAAAACACTTTTTAGCATATACTACTCCCATTCCTTTAGTAAATTAGTCACAACAGAATATACTTGAGTGCTATGTGTGAATATGATGCACTCCTGCATTATCTGCAGATGGGATCAAGATTACACGTCTTCATCAGCAATTGTATCAAAGGCTTGTTCAGAAATCATGTCAGGTTTTGTGTGATGTGTTTAACAAACACTGGTTTCAGCAAAGGAGTAGTTGATTCCTGTAATATAATACATTTGTATAGGGAGTAAGAGTCCAAACTAATGAAAAGAAAAAATAATAAGAACAATTCTAATAACTGCAGGGCCAAACTGATATTCTCCGTTAATTTTTCTTTTTTTTATGTTTCTAAAATTTTACATAGCTGTAAGCTGTATCACACAAACAACAAAAATTGGTTCCTGTGTCGAGTAAACCACAGTAAATTGCTATATTGATACAATAAAGGACTAAGGGCCAGATGTATGAAATTATTTTACATTCGCAAACAGTGCGAATCGCAAAATTCGGCCGTTTGCAAATGCAAATTGGCTTTTTCTAATGTATGAAAGGCTTTGTATTTGCAAATCTTGGTAATCGCAAAAATTGTGAATCCTTATTTTGCGATTACGTATTTTGCAAATCAATAATTGGAAATTGGTAATCGCAGACCGATGTATGAACCATTCGCAATTTGTGAATGAGCCAAAATTCACAATTTTGCACGTGCAATTTACCACCAAATTCAATCAGATGGTAACCAGGTGAAAACTATTTAAACACGCCCGGGGGGCCTCAGAATGTTTCACAATGGCAGCGCCGTATGCCATAGGGAGGAGAATTAGAATTCAAGCAGCAGCACAGAGAAGAGGAAGGAGACAAGAGCACGTTTTTAGAGTGCGCCTAACATTGTTTCAGTAGACAGAGGAAGAAATCTATGACAAATATAGATTAGACTCAGCTACAGTCCTAGATCTCATAGCTGAACTGCATCCAATACTGCTGCATCTGACTCGCAGGACCAATGCCATTCCCACACATGTGCAGGTCCTATGTACACTACACCTCCTTGCTTCAGTGAGCTACCAAGGGGTGATAGCAGCAGGAGGGGTCTCCCGAAGTGCGCTGTCGAGCTTTTTCAGTGCTGTCCTGAACGCTATGGTGCAGAGGATACACCATTACATTAGATTCCCCACTACACTGCAGGAATTGCAGCAAACCAAATTAGATTTCTACCAGATAGCCCAAGTCCCCCATGTAATTTGGTGCATTGATGGGACGCACATAGCCATTTGTCCCCTCTCAGGTATTGAGCATGTGTTCAGGAACAGGAAATCCTTTCATTCAATAAATATCCAGGTCATATGTAATGCCTCACACATAATAACTGACATAGTGGCAAAATTCCCTGGCAGTATGCACAATTCTTTTATTTTCAGACACAGTGGTATATACGCACGTCTCCTTGTGGGTGAATTTGGCGAAGGTTACCTGCTAGGTAAATGAATGTAACACAGTCTGGCACACTCTCTGGATATGGTGAAACAGTCCAGTGAGTAAACTATTGCCTTTTCCCCTGTAGGTGACAGCACATATGCTGTGGGCTCCTTCATACTCACTCCATACCTGAATCCTGCAACTCAAAGTGAAAGGAGGCACAATTCTGCACATAAGTCAACACGCAATGTGATAGAACAGGCTTTCAGCCTACTGAAGATTAGGTTCCACTGCCCACACAAAGTGGAGATGCACTGCAGTACAGGCCAGAGATCTGTTGCAAAACTGTGGCCACTTGTGTCATGTTGTACAACCTAGCAACTACCAAAGGCATACCCTTGGACCTGACTGATTCTGATGAAGAGAATGAGCCACATCAACCTCGTCGAGCAGCAGAGAGTGCAAGGGCAGCAGACGGCAGACAGAGACGTGCCGAACTAACACAGCTTTTTTTTTCAGGTGAGTAGTGATGGAACAATGCACTACATAAGTTTAACTGTTAATGTTTTTTATTAATCCCTGAATCCAGGTAGTGTACATACCCATATTCAAAGTAAAGGATTTTAACTGAGAAAGTAATGATGCAGAAAAAAATATTTCCATAGTACTTGACTCTCTGCCCTGACAACTGAATGCCACAGGTTATGTCACCAAATTGCATTTCAGAGCTCAAGGTCATTCTATTTTTTGCGGCCTTGCACTCCTGTGGCCCGGTCTGCATGCTCTGTTGCCTCCCTTGATGAGGCCTCTGAGGCAGAGGCATGTCTGGAACTGCGCCTTCTGCATTCTGTCGCTGGTACCATGAGGCTCCTTAGGCTTGATGCCTCCTCACTATCCCCCCCACGACCCAGTACACCACTAACACCAACTGTAGCAGTTTGCAAGTGTAGGAAAGTGCCCCTTTTTGCATGGTTTCCCCCACTTTTTGCCTAATGTTGATGTACTTTGACTGAGTGTGCCCTGGGTTCCTGCCAACCAGGTACTCCAGGCCAATGTTCTTTCCCCAAACTGTACTGTTGCAAAACCCAATTGGCAACTCTCTGGCCACATGTAAGTCCCTAGTAGGAGGTACCCTAGGTACCAAGGGCACTGTGAGCAGGGAAGCCCTCTAAGGGCTTGCACCACTTATTGTGCCAACCTTAGAGGCCCTGTACCTTTACACACACACACACACACTGCCATTGCAGGCTGCGTGCTTTGGTGCAGAACAAAGTGAAGAGTCGACATGGCACACATCCCTGTGCGCCATGCCTACATTCCACTTCCCTGGCATAGGTAAGCCACTCCTCTAGCTGGGTGCACTATACCAGTGGTGAGGATACAGGTGCATGAGCCCTGTACCCCTACAGTGTCTAAGTCAATACTTAGACATTGTAAGTGCAGTAATGCCATAAAGAGTATATGGTCTGGGAGTTTGTCATTATGAACTCCACAGCACCATAATGGCTTGACTGAAAACTGGAAAGTTTGGTATCAAACTTCTCACCACATTAAACCCACACTGATGTCAGTGTGGGGTTTAATGAAAAATGCACTCAGAGGGCATCTTAGAGATGCCCCCGAAAAATGACCTAACTCTGGTGTCCTGGCTGAGGGGCTGCTCGCCAGCTGCCACCACCAGACATGTTTCTGGACCCCTCTGTCGAGAGCCTGCCACTCTCGGGGTCCTGAAACAAAGCACATCCTGGGATGAGGTGCCAAGCCTCCTCCCCCAGGATGGGCAGGATCCACGAAGGGGAAGCTTCACAGGCTTGCTGCCTTTATGAGCTACCCCTGCCATTTGCTGCTCCTAGCAACTGTCCCCCACCGGTTCTGACCCCTACTTTGGGCTGGAGAATCGGTGGAAAAACCAAGTTAGGAGGAGAGGTGTGCCCACCTTTGCCAACCCCGCCCCTCAGTAACAGAGGCGAGGTGAAGCACAACCTTCAGTCCCCCCCATCTTGAAGATGGGGGGACCCAGCCAACCAGAGTGAGGCTTTTGCCCCCCTCCCAATGGAGGGTGGCATAATAGGGGGTATAACCACCCCCAGGAAGGGACCCATTGGCCCCGACCTGTACCTACCTGTCACGCCCCTAAATTTAGTATTTAGGGACAACCCTGAACCTTGCCTCCTCAGACAAGAAGAAACAAGAAGAAGAAGGACCAAAGAGCTGTGCTGAAGAAGAAGAGGAGGACATCAAATGACTTGACCCCAGCCCTACCTGCCTGTCCCGACCTCGGCCCACTACAGCGAAATCCCGGTGTGTCCTGCAGCCAGCAGCCCCCAAGAACCCGGAGGACCTGCCCTGACTTCCCAAAGCAGACTTTTTCTCCCATGAGCACTGGATTTGTTCACCTACAGACTCTGGCTCCGGCTAAAACTGCGAGTTTACACCACTCTGCAGCCAACGCCTACGGCCTGAGTTCGAGTGGCCCAACACCACAAGGAGGTCTCCCCAGTGATCCTGACCTGGGATCTGGTGATCCCTGGCCTACCTCAAGTCTCCTACACAAGCCTGCAGCCCTTATCTGAAAGGTCCCCTCCAACCACGACCGAAGGCGACACCCCGAATGCCTCTGACCGGAGCGGTCCAAAGAGCACAACTGCGACCGCCCGACCAACTCCATCTGCAAGCACTTGCGGCCCCAAGGTTTCAACTCCCAAAGACCCCATTCGTGGACCCGGTCGCTGACCACCTCCCAGGAATCCCCGACCGCATCTGCCACTTGGACCAAGACCAAAGGTCTCCACTGAGAAACCCTGGGATTCCCGATGACTGCATCCTACACCCGGCCACCTCTGTGGTGCTGGCGGTGTAGTACTTGTGATGGCCATTGGGCCCTTCAGTGCTAACCTCGACACCAGAAGCTTTTTGTTCCATCGACCAGGTGGCTTGCTCGTCCGCAGCCCCCAAACCAACGACCGTGCTTAGCCCGTTGGCTAGCATGTGGTCCCTGCACTCTGCACCCGGCCGCCTCTGTGCCACTGGTGGTGTGAACCGACTGTCTTTTTTGACGGACAATAACCTAATTTTTGTTCTTTCACGACTAAGAGGGTCTCGTGAATAACCCTGCAAAACTGTAATGGTATTACAAAAAGCATTAACTTCTTTCCCTTACCATAGGAAATGTACCAGTGTGGTATCTAGGGATACCCCGCTGAGTAAGAAAAGTAACTATAAAGTAATTTCAACTGTTTATTGCCAAAGTCTACAAACTTGTATCAAAAACCAAGTTAATGTCAAATGTATATTCGTAATACCTTGCCTTTGAAGAGTACAATTTTGCCTATGATTTGGTTCAAGTAATAAAACTAACTAATATTTTTATACAAACAAATTGGTCTGAGTTCAGTCTTTGAGTGTGTGACATCATTTCTTGCCTGAGTATGTACAATAAATGCTTAGCACTACCCTCTGATGAAGCCTTACTGCTCGCCCACACTACCACAAATAGAGGGTAAGGTATTATCTACTTTTACCTCTGGCTACCTTTGGGGTTCCACTGGACTCTGTGCACTCTATATCTAACTTTGGTATAGTATATACAGAGCCAGCTTCCTACAGCAAGTGCTCCACAGAATTTGTGACCTGAATCAAACTCCTGGCTGTGAGGTCATCATGCTGAATTGAAATAGCAGATTCGCAATTTTGCGATTACCTAATAGAGATTTGCTATTTTGCGAATCGCTAATTGGAAATCAGTATTTGCGAATGCGAATTTGACCAATTCTGTATTTTTTTGCGAATTTGGTCATATATAGCATTTTGCGAATCCCAAATAGCGATTTGGTAAAAATCACTATTTGGGAACCGCAAAATGCTTTTTTGATTCATCTGGCTCTAAGGGCCTGATTTAGATTTTGGCGGACGGGCTACTCTGTCACAACAGTGACAGATATCCTGTCCGCCGAAAAATAAATCCCATAGGATTTAATGGTATTTATATTTCGGCGGGTAGGATATCCGTCACTGTTGTGCAGGAGTAACTCTTCCTCCAAGATCTAAATCAGGCCATAAGGCTCGGAATACTTTGGACTGGTAATCAAAAATTGTGCAAGTACACCTGTGGAGCCCAAGGATTGAAAATAGTGATAGAGTTTAACAAAAGGGCTGTTAAGATGTTAAGAATGTATTGGGTATTTCAGTTTCTTCTTTTCCTATATAGCAAAGCGAAGCTTTGGAAACATACTAATAAGAAAAATTAACGGAGAATATCAATGTGAATGTACAGTTATTAGAATCATTCTTATTATTTTTTGTTTTGATTGGTATGAACTTTTGCATGCCCACAAAATTGTATTGTATTATTTGAACGTACAAGCCATGAAGGGTTACTGGCTTTATTGGTTGAAGCAACCCAGGATCTAGGGTAACTGTTAGCCCTATTACTAGATAAATGCTGATTTCTGAGTTTTAAAGAGCTGCAGATCTGATGATGGAGTCTGGAAAGCATAAAGCAGTCCTATCACTCATGACATTAACCACCCACTTAGGCGTCGCATTTCTGGCAGGTGAGACTGGCGAGAACGAGGTGTCATCCATTTCAGACGCCAGATTCTTAGGTTCAAATCCAGCAGTCGTGGGGTCAGAGTCTGCGCAGACCTTTCATCCATCACAATGAATAATAAGCGGATATGCCACTATGTAGCGATTCACTGGCAAGAGTTCATTGTCACTCAAAGGAACACACAGCACAATTGCTTCTTTACAAATTCTGCACCGTTAATGACTTCGTACTTTTCTGGTGCTTTCAGCGTTTTTCACAAGGCTAAGTAAGGTGTAACGCTGAAAGGGCAGAAGATGGATTCAGAAATACTTTCCAAGTGTGGGTGGGCATTGACATATGCTTGGATATAAAGTACTCCTTTTCACAATCAGGAGCACCTTTTCACAGTAAAGTGTTCTCCCTAAGAACACATTTAAAATTATTGTCGCAACAAAACACTGAATGAGGTTTTCAAGTGGTATGACTGTTATATTTACTTAAGTAGTGATTATACTAAAGTTTTATATTTCATTTATTTTCATCTATCTTTGTTATGCCTTTGTTTCTTGACTTTTATTTCCTTGCTTTTCTTTCCATTCCTTTCCCTCATTGGACCAAGGGCGTGAGCCCGGTATGGAGGGTGAACGTTCCATGTATGACAGTTAAGTGACAGGAAATTAAATAAAGTGCTCCTGTGGAATTACTTCTATATGGCTGGAAGAAATATTTCTTTACCTGTGATGTAACAATGACATTGCTGTGTTGGCTTTCTAGAATCAGTAGAGAGTCCAGTCGTTTTAACCCCCCCCCAATTTTTTTTTTAAAGTAGTTTGTCAAAAGGAACCGAGTAAGCCGTTTAAAGAAGGGAAGAGACTTTGTAGCAGATTGGAGCACTGTTGATCATAAAAGTCAGCTTTGGAAGTGATAATGACACTTCATTTTGTGAGAAGCCCAAACAAATTAACAAGGTAAACACAGTGCAATTGATTTAGTTCAATGTTGGGCCACCTGAGATCATGTTCTGTTTCAACAGCTGGTGGTGAGAATATTTAACCCGTAGCAATGTGCGGGAGCCAAGGTACTGAGAACTTGTTTATATCTGTGTGTATTAACTCATGTGCCATCGTTTTACACCCGCTGAAAGTACTATCAAAGCCGTTGCATTGTTGCACATTAACATATATTTTAAAGTTCATTGTTGTGCATTGCACATTTAGCCTGTCTGTTCAAGTAAAAGTATCCTTCATTTAAAGGTTGCATAGCCAAGCGAGAACTGCAGATTTTGTGAAGCCAGCTTTCTACCCTACCTCACCCCACTGTATCTCCTTCTCAAGGTCTTCTCATATTCTTTCCACAAGAAAAGCTAGCCAACTGATCATTGTGCCTATCTTTAGTTTTGATTTAATCACATGTTCTTTCCTCCACTTACTATACTGACGTGCTGTCTAAAGTTCATACATTAACCCAGAGAAAGTTTGAGCCATGTTTAAACTCAAGACGCCTCTAATGCAAAAAACAGGTACTCAGCTCTGGGTTGAGCCAGTCAGTAGCGGCTGGCAGGGAATGAGGGGTGGCGGGGCGGGGGAGAGTGGGGTTGTGGGGGGGACAAACTAAAAAAAAAATACCACTTACCTTTTCCACGTCTTTCCTCTGCTTCTCCTTCCCGGAACCAGGAAGCACCCAGGTTCCCCATAGCCAATCACAACGCTGCAATGCAGCATTGTGATCGGCTCCCCTAAGCCAATCAAAATGCTGCAATGCAGCGTTGTGATTGGCCTGAGCGACGTGGGTCGGCACTCAGATGGGGACTGGGGGCCTGTGCATGTTCCCCAGCAGGCTGTGTAATGCAGCCTGGTGGGGAACATGCAAAGTGTGCATGACTGTTTGGCTGGCCAAGACAGCCGGCCAAGCAGTCATGCAGACTTGGAGTGTGCAAACTACTCCTACCCCCTGTGCCTCCAGCCCCGCCCCGCCCTAACCCAGCCCCGATCCTGTGAAAAATAAAATGATAATAACTATGTTATTATCATTTTATTCTTCCTGCCCAAAGAGCAGTGGGGAGACGCTCCTTCGCCTTAGCGGAGGAGCAGCCTCTGGAGCCAGTGCAACTCTTCGTGATACGGCCCCAGGTTGGCGGCATCTTCTTTGAGGGGAGACATGTTGGTTTTTGGGTGGGATGGTGCTGTGGTGCAAGTTGATGTGTCCAGTGCGTATGCTTCACATTTCAGGCTGACCTTTATCAAGTAGTTGACACAACCCCTTCACTGACCCTGCATTTGTTTTTACTAACCTTAACAATTGTAGCATGAAATGTCTCTCTACTGTTGAATTTATCTTCTAAACCGACCCCAACTATATTTGTGGGTCTCCAGATCTCTCAATGCATTGCAGTGGTGGATTTCCTGACTATGGACGTGTCCCAAAATACCGCCTTACAGATACATTTTATGAGTCTGCACCATCTCCAAGCAAAAGTCAATACAGCACTGTGAGTTAAAGGTGTTCTTTTATGTCTGCAATGTTTTGAACAGGGTTGGAACACTGTGGAGCTACCTCATAAAATACATGTAAAATTACCACAGGAGAGTCCACTCTGAATTCGGACATCTTGGAAGGTGTACAGAGGGACAGTACTTCACCAAAGAAAGATTTTCACAGACTGTTCACTAGTTGCCGTGTTGTGTTCTCTTTGAAATCTGAAATCAGTATGTATACTTAGGCCATAAGAGGTCTGCATCTAACTTGATTTGGGCAGCATTGCCTGATCTGGGCTCATTATTTGCCATTTCACACTTTGAAAAAGGTTTTAAGCATCATTGCTCATGTCTTGTCATTTATATTTGTTTTTATTGCAAACAATGTAGTGCTGTCATCATTTCTCTATTAAAAGATCAGGACATAATAAAGATGTCAGACTGACACTATGCAAATTGCTTGCAGTAAAGAGTTTTAAACTGTCTTTTTGGGTGTTACATTCATGTATGCCATTCAAAGCCCTATTCATCATTTTGTGTACAGGCGGTGCCTATCACTATATGCCACCATTTCATGCCTGTTGACTGCACACAAAGGAACCCAAAGCAGATTTCTTTGGCACTTTCTGCCACTTAAAATGTCTGCTTGTTATGAATGTGCTTTTTGTAAATTTTAAAGCAAGCATACGTTTTTGTACATTTCCATAGACTTTGTGTGACATATCTACAGGTTGATATCTGTCTCCGCTGCCCTGTTTGTTTGTTTCCTCTCAGGGCCAGTCACCTGTAGCATTCTTGCATACATACATGCCAACACTCCTGGGTTGGGCAGGAGGCTCTCAATTATTTAGGAAAAAATATTATGTCACTTAAGCTTCCTCCCACTTAAGGTCCCTCCACTCCAACACAAGTTAATGGGAATAATGGGAACCTCTTCATATTTGCTACATAGCTCTCCTAGCTGCTCAAAATGTTGTCATGTATATATTTCTGTCAATTGCAATGCATTCTAAACAAAAACATCTTAAGAATTTGTGGGGCCCCAGGCAAGATATATTTTGGGCTCCTTGGTTTCCAGCAACTGTAAATATTTTGCCACTGTTAAGCTCATTCAAGTCCTCTTATGCCAAACTGTTAGAAATTGGGTTTCTGATTTGCAGGGGTATCCACCCTGTCCAAGCAAGAACATCAATCCAAGTCAGGGTAAGACAGATCCATACCATAAATTAACCTGTGCTCACACTCTGGTAGCTTGGCACAGAGCAGGCAGGCTTAACTTAAGAGCCAATGAGTAAAGTATTTGTGCAACACTTCAAACAGTAACATGGTAAAAACGTCACAAAAAGACTCCACACCAGTTTATAAAAATATAATATGATTTCATTAAAAAAACAAGACCAAAACGACAAAAATCCAATATGTAGAAGTCGAGATATGAACTTTTAAAGATTAAATGTAAAAATAGCACTTAGAAGCAGTCAGCGCCTATGGGCGTTATCTGGTCTCACTGGACTGGGGAAAAGTCAAGAGTTTAGGTTGACCAAGATGGAGCATGGGCGGGATACAGGAGCCAAGCAAGGTCTGCTGAAAAAAGTACCTTGATCCTGCTTGCAACAGCAAGATGCAGGGCGTAGCCGAGCAATGTGTTGTTGTTGATCCCTGCAGTCGAGGTGATTCGTCAATTTTCTCCAAGCATCTATGGCGATGCACAGGTTCTGAAGATAAAGCACTAAAACCGAGAGGCGTTGGTTCTAAAGCTGATGCACCAGGTTTCTCCACGTAGTCTAGGGGTTACGTCAGTCTTCTAACCCAGCAGCACCGCAATGCAGCAGTTCCGATGCGTGGGTGTTGGAGGCGGCGCACTGCTTACGAGTGCAATGCGCCAGTTCTTGGTTCGGCAACAGCGGCTGTAGTGTCTTGGAAATAAAAGAACGCCAAAACTATTTTGGTTCTGTACACAGTAGGCCTGTGATGTAAGCAATGGAGAGATGAGCTGAAGGCAGGCTTAGAATGTTGAGTTCTGACTTACACGCAGTGAAATAAAGACAGGTAAAACTACTCTCCGTTTGTGGTGTGGTTACTGGCGAATACCTGGGCTGGTAGGATGCTACAACTGGTGACGAGATAGGGGATACGAATCCCGTCCACTGAAAGTGCTCTTCCAGAGAGTTTGCCGTGGTCCAGAAATCTGCTTGTGCATGCCATGAGTGCCGCAGTCGAAGTGCAGAATCAATGCTGGCACCATTAAAAGTCTACATGTTGGTGGCCAGAAACTGAATGGAATGGCCGCAAATAAAAGGTACTGCGCCATTACACAAATTAATGCCATGAGCTATACGGAGTACTAACATCTACGGCGGATGTAACAAGGTTACGAAAGAAGCACACAGCAATAGTTTAGCACAGATTAAACTGAAATTTTTGTGCTATAAAACAGAGATTAATCAGGTGTTTGTGAAGAAACATTTAAGCACAAAGCCGCCCACACATCATAACATTATATGCTTTCATGGACTAGTAGCATACAAGGTTTATCAACTTACCGAAACCATTGATGAGTCATCATGCCACAACGTGCTGCGAATCGGTCCCAGAAGGAGGGTTTTGGGGAGTTATGTTTGACAGCTGCGCAACAGCCACCAAAGTTGTCGCATAGGGGCACAGAACAGTTCCCTAGATCGCCATCAAGTAAAGAGCACTGATGGAGCAACAGGGCAAGATCCAAGCTCCAAAAGTAATTAAGACTGACCCCGAAGCCAGCACATCACAAGGCGCTAAAGAAACTCTGCCTGATCGAGTTCCACAAGAAGCATGTGAGAGACCACTACTGTCCACAACTGTATGTACGGTTGCTGCATTATTAAAACCGTCAACTGCATTTCAATGTTGGCAGTACATGGACTGCATGGATAGAGACTTTTGAAGATTTCACAGATGCAATTGATGAAAAAGATGATAAAAAGATTATAAAGTATTTTAGGAACATGGCTGGTGAAGGAGTGAAAGAAGCCTTGACAAAAGATACCACCAGAAGGTGAAGTGACGTACGATCAAATCAAAACCGCTTTGAATGTCAAGTTTAATCCAGTGCCAAATGTGGATTTTAAAAGATACATATTCAGTCATGAATGCCAGAGACCAGGTGAAACCATCGACGAGTTTGTTGAGAGACTGGATGTTCTGGTGAAGCACTGTAAATTCAATAAATTTAATGATGAGGAAGCTTCCCACCTCGGAGAAATCGATGGATGTCTGTCAGATTCCTTTCAACAACGAATGCTAAAGGAAACTCTGAGCTTGGAACAAGGTCTTAAGGCTGTTCGCACTGAAGAGAGTGCTGATCACCAAGCGACTGACATGGAGGCCAGAGGCACCCAAAATGCATCAGTCATGAGCATGAAAAGTAAGCCAAGGTACAAGGCCGAGGGATACAAGGTGATGTCTCCCCAGAAAAAAAAATGTGTTACAGATGTGGGCTATTATTTCCACACAAAGGTAAATGTCCCGCCATTGGATAGATATGCATCGGCTGTGATAATGCAAATCATTGCGTGATGACTTGCAAGCTGAAGAGAGAAGTAAGTGTGTCACAGTATGAAGGCAAAATGGCCAACCAAACCCTACTTCAGGACCGTTCAACATGCTCCCACAAGGCCCAGCGGTCACAGCAACTGAGGCAAATCGACACCAAACAAAGTCGACTGTCATCTAAATCATCAACTAAAGGTTACTCAGCATCATGTTTCCAGTGAAAGTGACAATTACAAAGTTGCAAAGTAGATGTTCACTTAAAAAAGGCATGCACAGGTGGGACCAGTCAAATGTGAGGAAAAATCCAAAGTGAAGAAAAATCGACACGAAAAAGCACCAAAAACATTCAAACATTGTCCAAAGATCACTCTAAAGTTAAATGGTTGTTCGAAACCATTCATAATTGACAGCAGTACGTCGATAAATATCATGACTGAGGAGAAGTATCAAGAATTGTCTCCGTTACCACAACTTATTAAATCAAAAAGAAAAGTATACACATGGGCTGCTTCGACGCCCTTAAAGAGTCAAGGTTCCTTTGTTGCCACAATGATACATAAGAAAACTGTGGTACAAGCACCTATTCATGTACTTCAAGGAGCAGCTTCAAGTGCCTGTTTGCTGAGTTTCAACACTGCTGCGGATATGGGACTGATATCAGTGAACTACACTATGAATGCTCATCATGAAATTGTAATTTAATTTCCTTTATTATTTCATGGGTTAGGAAAACTCAAAACAATGAAAGTAAAGTAACATGTAAATGAGGATGTTGGTCCTGTTGCTCAAAAACACAGACAAATTGCGTTTCACTTTCAAGAAGCTGTTGAAAAATACCTCAATTCATTGCTTAAACATGACATCATTGAACGCTCCTCTAGTCAAACATCACATGTTTTTCCCATTGTAGTAGTGCCTAAAAGAGACAGTGAAGGAGCTGTACACATATGCGTTGACATGCACCAGGCAAATAAGGCAATTGAGCAAGAGAGACATCCAGGTCCGCACATTGCTGATATGATAACTCAATTGAATGGTGCAAAGTTCTTCTCTCGACTCGGCTAAAATAATTGATATCACCAATTGGAACTTGAAGAAAATTCCAGGTACAATACAACCTTTTCTACTCATATTGGTCTGTTTCACTATAAGTGATTTAGTTTTGGTGTATCCTCTGCTGCAGAACTATTCCAAGACGTCATTCGATGTTTCATACAGCCTGTAGTAAAAACATTTAACTATAGTGATGACATATAGGTTTTCGGAGCCACACAGAAAGAGAATAACAAAGCTCTCATGCAAGTATGTTGTTTTGGTGAATGATGCAGGCTTAACTCTGAATGCTGTTGTTGGACTTGGCCCTTTTTGCAGGGTCATCCCAGAACTTTTTGCCTTCCTCCTGTATTTTTTCTGACCTGTTGTTGGTGGTTTTATGACTCTGGGCACTTTACCACTGCTGATCAGTGCTAAAGTGCATATGCTCTCTTTTGTAAATTGTGTTATGGATTAGTGATTCCATGATTGGCATATTTGATTTACTTGTCAGACCCTAGTACAGTGCACTATGTGTGCCCAGGGCCATTAATTCAAATTCTGCTGGTGGGCTTGCAGCACTGATATGCCACCCACAGAAGCAGCTTGTAAAATGTGACTCAGGCCTGCCATTGCAGAGCCTGTGTGCAGTCTGGGACTGCCATGTCGACTTGGCAAGTGCACACACTTGCCAGTCCCTAAACCTTCCCTTTTATACATGTTAGTCACCCCTAAGGTAGGCCCAAGGTACCCCTGTGGGCATGGTGCATTGTATGTGAAAGGTAGGACATGCCCTGATGTGTGTGGCATGTCCTGATAGTGAAATACTGCCAATTTTGTTTTTCACTATTGCAAGGCTGTCTGTTCCCATAGGCCAGAATGGGGAGTTTGTTTATAACATCTTATAAACATAACTGACCCTGGGAACAAGATGGGAAAATAAAGTTTAGTATGCCTGAACTCAGAATGTTAAAGTGCATCTTTTAGTGAGGGTGATTTTTACATTCTGTGTTTGAAAATACCACTTTTAGAAAGTAGGTATTTTCTTGCCTAACCATCCAGTGTGCTTCTGCTAGGTTTGTGTATTGCATGTCTGGCTTTTGGATGACAGGGGCTGGAGCAGGGCAGTGGCTCCAGAAGTCTGATGAGTCAGGGCTGAGCTGAATAGGCTTGGTCTGCATTTGGAGTGGTGGAAGGAGTAGCATCTTCACCTGAATAGGGCTGTGCCTGCCTTCCACAATGACAGCTCCATCCCCCTGTGGTGTGTCTGAGGCCAGGGCTCACACTGACAAAAGAGGTTGTTGTGCACTTGCAAAGTGCCCCACAGAACTGGTTTTGGCTGGGTACAGACACTCTCTGCCTTCAGAGAACAAAGGATTTTGGTGTATAAAAAGAGGGGCCCAGACCCCAGACTTTTAGATCACTTCTGGGAAATCAAGAGGAAACCTTTGCCAAGGAGAAGAGCCGGAGAAGCTGAGGAGGAATACTGCCCCTGTGCTGTTTGCTGTCTGGGGTTGGCCTGCAGTGGCTGCTTGCTGCAAGGAAAGGAGAAAAAGGACTTTGCTGTTTGCTTTGTCACCTGCTTGAAGAAAAGATCTCCAAGGGCTTGAAATTGAGCTTGCCTCCTGTTCTGAAGTCTCAGGGACACAAAGACTTCACCACCAGCTCCCCTGAATTCCCTTGCTGGGAATTCCAACCTGCAAAGAGGTGCCTGCTGCTGTTTAGAACCTCTGGAGACTGTTTGTCGCTGGGAGCTGGGAAATCAAAGCAACACCAAAGAAGCGTATCGCATCTGCACTGGTTTTCCGACCCATCACCGAAGAAACCGTCGCAGCGCCTGCCGCGGCTCAAGAAATTGCTGCCGCCGCACCGATTCCGACGCAAGCCTGCTGTGCTGCTGCACGAAGACACGCATCGTACCGGATCGACGCATCGCATTGAGGCACCAAAGACTGTCGCATCGTTGGGGTCCGCAGTAAGAAACACACGCATCAACTCCCCATGCAATAAGGAACTGACGCATCACCTCCCCTGCGCCGCAGTTTGGAACAGACGAATCACCTCCCCTGAGTGTAAGGAACAGATGCATCACCTTCCCTGCTGCCATTTTGTTTGCTTTGCGTGACGCATCTAAGGTACTTTTGAGAAAAGTGTCGCATTTACAACTTGCATTGAACTGAACTATTTCTAGCATTTGAAAGCCTTATTTTTGATACTGTATTGTGGATTTTTGTCGTTTGGTCTTGTTTTGGTTTAGATAAAGTTTACTTATTTTTCTAAACTGGTGTGGTGTCCATTTGTAGTGTTTTCATTGTGTTACTGTATGTGTTCACAAATGCTTTACACACTGCCTCTGAGATAAGCCTGTCTGCTCGTGCCAAGCTACCAAGGGGGCGAGCAGGGGTTATTTTAGGAGTGTATCTCCCTTACCCTGACTAGAAGCAAGGGCCCCTATTTGGACAAAGGTACCTACCTCTGCCAATTAGAGACCCCCATTTCTAACATTGGTGGTCAGCGGTGAGGATCCTGGACTTGTATTTGTGATTTACATACAGTGATTGGTGTACACTACTGGTATAGTGCAGACCATTACGCAATCACATACTGTTTTTTCTGTTTTCTGGTGTCCTCCTGGGAGTATTTTTGATACTGAGACTCTGGTTAGTTGTTGCAAAATGGAACTTGACTTCTGGCACATGTTCATCTACACAATGAAGGAGCTACGTGTGTTCTGCAAGGAAAGAGGGCTGGCTATGAGGAGAAGGTCCAGGGAGGATCTAGAGGCATCCCTATTTCATTATGAGTTACCCCGCTGGGGGCCAACACTACCAGTTGAGTCTGAGGAGGAGGACTCCCCTGAAAGTGAGGGAGAGACAGAAAAAGATGGCTGGCTTCTGGCTTGTGAGCAGAGGCTGGGAGAGCTTGATGAGGAGCTCGAGAAGGCTGAGTCCAAAAGGGCCTTAACCCAAGAAGAAGAAATGTGTGTAGCTCAGGAAGTGAGCTTGGCTGGGTTGGAGGTGGAGTCCAGCTCAGATGGTGGCAGCAAAATTGTGTTATCTAGTGCTGAGGGAGCAGTACACACACCCAGAGATGTGGCACCTGACTTGAAGGAGGGGGTTAACAATCATTCACCAGGGGGTTCAAGGATATGAGGTAGCTCCAGTGGTGCGCAGTGTCCCTGAGGTGGATTGGGGAACTGGCACAGGTGTTCAAAGTCCTAGTGGTGGGAGGGACACTCTACTGACTCTAGATGAGAGGTGCAGGAAGAGGGGTTCCCCCATGGTAGAAGTCCTAGTGTTTGAGTGTGGAGACCGCCCAGAAGAGTGTGGGTTGAGTGACAGAGACAGTCAGACACTGTCTTGCCAATCTCAGGAGAGTGGTGTGGGGTATGTGTGCGAGGCACTGGATGGTAAGGCAAAGGATAGCTTGGTTAACACCAGTGTGGGGTTGTATGATTCAATTCATGGAGAGCATATTTTAAGTCCCTGTTTTCCAGAGCTATGCCAACGCCTGGTGGAGTTTGAGTTCTCTGACCCCAGGGAGCTCACCCTGGAGGCAGACCTTTTTGTGGATTCCAGAGGGTCTGAAGAGGCATTGGGGAGTGACCCTAAGAGGAGTGGCTCAGGTATTTCCCAGCCCAGAATGGTGGGAGAGGTTCAGAGTAGCCCAGCTAGGTCCCGGTGTAGTGGGAGAGGTGTAGGGACTCACGTCCTGTCTCCGCGGAGAAGTAGTGAGAATGGGATGCGTCCCAAGGTGCCCGAAACTCAGTCTCAGGGCCTGGAGGGTTCCTTAAGGGAACACCAGGTAGGGAGCCTAGGCTGTACTGGTAGGCCATCCGTTGAGGGGGATCTCCTAGTGTCAGGAGAACTTGGAGTGTCTGTAAGTGGACCTCCATCAGTTCTGGGGTCTGGCAGTGCCACTCCTAAGTGGAGGGTGCAGATGTCCAGATGGAGGGGTGAGAGGGGGATGCATTCCCCAGTGGAAGAACCAGTGGATCAGGGGCCAGCCATAAGGGCTGAGCCCCCTAGGAGTGACCATGGTGACACTACTTCTGTCCTGGGGGATCTTCGTGCACTGTCAGATGGACAGGGGTCAGGATATCTGCGCCAGGCAGACTGTCACACAACACATGAGTCATGTGTTACCCTTGGGGGGGGGCATGCGTGCTCCCCAGGAAGTCCTGGTGTGCGAGGCGGGTGCTCAGCCACAGGGTTTAGTCCCTGGGTTGGGAAGCCAGGTTCAGGTTTTGCCTGACCTGGAGGGAAGGGCAACTGCTAACAGTGCCCCTCTGGTTTGTCTTCTGGGGGCACCGCTCCAGGTGGGAGGGTGCAGGGCCCCAGTAAGGGGGGCGGGGGAGGGCAGCCTCACCCCTGACCTCTGCCCAGTCGAAGGGTACAGACCCTAAGCTAGGATCCCAGTTGCAGGATAGAACCCCTGAACTGGTGGGCAAATTGTGCAGGACACCTGCCACAGGTGCCCTGACAATTCTGGAAGGGGCTACCGCTCTAGGTGGGAGGGTGCAGAGCCCCAAGGAAGAGGACCGGGTGTGGGAAAGCCCTCCCCAGTCTCCTCTCCAGCCACCGGGTACAGGCCCGGGGCTGGTGGGTCAGTGTCAGGATGTCATACCTGAACTGACAGGAGAGAGAGTGGACCAAGGCTGGCAGGCACCTGGGGCTACTGCCCCCCACTCTCTGATACCACAGATGTTGGAGAACCATGAAAGGCCTGGGGCCTGGTTCTCATCACTGACAGCTGTCAGTGACCACTGTGGCTTACTGTCCTGGTGGACAGAGTTGCCCCTGGGAGGGGGACAGGAGTCACACCCTGGGGGTGGACTGGGCCACACGACTGAGTTGGCCATGTGGGTACTGTCTGTCTGTTGGAACACACCTGTGAGCAAGCTAAGGTTAGATGCGGCACAGATAGTGTCCACAGTTGAGGAGAAGAGTTCCCCATGTGTTAGCTTAGTGGGCCCTGAGAGTATGGACAGAGGGATCCAAATGGGTTCAGATTGGCGTAGAACTGGAGCATGCCGCTGCAGTTGCGGCCCGGGTCCATGTTCTATCACCCCAAGCAGGGAAGCCTATCAAGGTATTGATTAGTCTACCCTGGCTTTAGGCTGGAAGGGGGTTGTGTTGGACTTGGCCCTTTTTGCAGGGTCATCCCAGAACTTTTTGCATTCCTCCTGTATTTTTCTGACCTGTTGTTGGTGGTTTTATGCCTCTGGGCACTTTACCACTGCTGATCAGTGCTAAAGTGCATATGCTCTCTTTTGTAAATTGTGTTATGGATTAGTGATTCCATGATTTGCATATTTGATTTACTTGTCAGACCCTAGTACAGTGCACTATGTGTGCCCAGGGCCGTTAATTCAAATGCTGCTGGTGGGCTTGCAGCACTGATATGCCACCCACAGAAGCAGCTTGTAAAATGTGACTCAGGCCTGCCATTGCAGAGCCTGTGTGCAGTCTGGGACTGCAATGTCGACTTGGCAAGTGCACACACTTGCCAGTCCCTAAACCTTCCCTTTTCTACATGTTAGTCACCCCTAAGGTAGGCCCAAGGTACCCCTGTGGGCAGGGTGCATTGTATGTGGAAGGTAGGTCATGCCCTGATGTGTGTGGCATGTCCTGATAGTGAAATACTGCCAATTTCATTTTTCACTATTGCAAGGCTGTCTGTTCCCATAGGCCAGAATGGGGAGTTTGTTTATAACATCTTATAAACATAACTGACCCTCGGAACAAGATTGGAAAATAAAGTTTAGTATGCCTGAACTCAGAATGTTAAAGTGCATCTTTTAGTAAGGGTGATTTTTACATTCTGTGTTTGAAAATACCACTTTTAGAAAGTAGGTATTTTCTTGCCTAACCATCCAGTGTGCTTCTGCTAGGTTTGTGTATTGCATGTCTGGCTTTTGGATGAGAGGGGCTGGAGCAGGGCAGTGGCTCCAGAAGTCTGATGAGTCAGGGCTGAGCTGAATAGGCTTGGTCTGCATTTGGAGTGGTGGAAGGAGTAGCATCTTCACCTGAATAGGGCTGTGCCTGCCTTCCACAATGACGGCTCCGTCCCCCTGTGGTGTGTCTGAGGCCAGGGCTCACACTGACAAAAGAGGTTGTTGTGCACTTGCAAAGTGCTCCACAGAACTGGTTTTGGCTGGGTACAGACACTCTCTGCCTTCAGAGAACAAAGGATTTTGGTGTAAAAAAAGAGGGGCCCAGACCCCAGACTTTTAGATCACTTCTGGGAAATCAAGAGGAAACCTTTGCCAAGGAGAAGAGCCGGAGAAGCTGAGGAGGAATACTGCCCCTGTGCTGTTTGCTGTCTGGAGTTGGCCTGCAGTGGCTGCTTGCTGCCAAGGAAAGGAGAAAAAGGACTTTGCTGTTTGCTTTGTCACCTGCTTGAAGAAAAGATCTCCAAGGGCTTGAAATTGAGCTTGCCTCCTGTTCTGAAGTCTCAGGGACACAAAGACTTCACCACCAGCTCCCCTGAATTCCCTTGCTGGGAATTCCAACCTGCAAAGAGGTGCCTGCTGCTGTTTAGGACCTCTGGAGACTGTTTGTCGCTGGGAGCTGGGAAATCAACGTAACACCGAAGGAGCGTGTCACATCCGCCGAAGAAACCGTCGCAGCGCCTGCCGCGGCTCAAGAAATTGCCGCTGCCGCACCGATTCCGATGCAAGCCTGCTGTGCGGCTGCACGAAGACACGCATCGTACCGGATCGACGCATCGCATTGAGGCACCAAAGACTGTCGCATCATTGGGGTCCGCAGTAAAAAACAGACGCATCAACTCCCCACGCAGTAAGGAACTGATGCATCACCTCCCCTGGGCCGCAGTAAGGAACAGACGCATCACCTCCCCTGAGTGTAAGGAACAGACGCATAACCTTTCCTGCGGCCATTTTGTTTGCTTTGCGTGACGCATCTAAGGTACTTTTGAGAAAAGTGTTGCATTTACAACTTGCATTGAACTGAACTATTTCTAGCATTTGAAAGCCTTAGTTTTAATACTGTATTGTGGATTTTTGTCGTTTGGTCTTGTTAGGTTTAGAGAAAGTTTACTTATTTTTCTAAACTGGTGTGGTGTCCATTTGTAGTGTTTTCACTGTGTTACTGTATGTGTTCACAAATGCTTTACACACTGCCTCTGAGATAAGCCTGTCTGCTCGTGCCAAGCTACCAAGGGGGTGAGCAGGGGTTATTTTAGGCTTGTATCCCCCTTACCCTGACTAGAAGCAAGGGCCCCTATTTGGACAAAGGTACCTACCTCTGCCAACTAGAGACCCCCATTTCTAACAGATGTCAAATGTGAATTCCTCAAGAAAAGCTTGAAATTATTTGCCCATGTCTTTTCTGATGGGGACATGAAACCTGATCCAACTAAAGTGCAAGCGTTGTCTACTGCAAATCCCCCACAAGACATTTCCATGTTACGATCATTTTTTTGGCCAGTTACTGTTCTAGATACATTCAAGACTTTGCTACAGTCAGTGCACCGTTACGAGAGCTAACGATAAAGAATGTGTCTTTCTATTGGTCACGTGAATGTGAGAAGAGCTTCCAAAAAATCAAGCAAGCTATTGAAAGTGCCACAGAAATGGCCTACTTTGATCCCAAACTTCATACAGCGGTTGTAGTTGACACTAGCCCTGTCGGGTTAGGCGCAATCCTTGCACAGCACAACAGACAGCCAAATTCCTGGAGACATATCGTGGCATACGCCAGTAAAAGCCTGTCACAAACGGAACGTGCTTACTCGCAACCTGAGAAAGAAAGTTTGGCAGTGGTTTGGGCTTGTGAATATTTCATACATTCTTGTACGGAAAGCCTTTCACAGTAGTGACTGATCATCAAGCACTGTTGACGATATTTGGCAATCCCAAAGCCAAAATGCCTCCATGAATTAAACGTTGGGGTTTGAGGTTACAAGAATACAAATATACAATTCTTCATCGTCCAGGGAAAGATCAGAATGTTGCTGATTATTTTTCAAGAGTGCCATTATAATGTCCTGGTACCCAATCTAAGACAGTGGAGGCCTACAACAATTTTATTGTGAAATTGAGCACACCAGCTTCCATGTCTTTAGAACAAATTGTCACTGCCACAAGCCAAGATAGTGACATGTTAAAGTTAAAAGACATTATTGCTCATCAATCATGGAACCAGCACTCTGGACCTCTCACTAATGAAAGTGAATACTTGAAGTTAAAAAATGTAGGAGAAGAACATTTTTAGTGACTAAAGAAGGCCTCATTCTACAAGGTACACAAATTGTTATTCCCGAGAGTCTACGACAACAAGTGATTAACGTCACCCATGAGGGACATTGAGGAATAGTTGCCACCAAGAGAGCTCTCCGTGACCGAGTCTGGTTTCCCTACCCCGATGAAAGGGTCGTAGAAGAATTAAAGACTTGTCATATATGCATCTTTCTTTCGTCTCAAGTTATTCAGCACCCGTTGAGCTTGTCAGCATTGCCACATCATGCTTGGGAGAGACTCATTATTGATTTTTGTGGTCTTTTTGAGAATCCATATCGTCTTCTAGTCATTGTTTATGAATACTCCCATTTTCCATTGATAGAAGACCTTTCATCCACTACACATGAAAAGGTTATTCAAAAATTAGATGGTATCTTTGCGATGTGGGATGTGCCTACAATCTTAAAATCTGACAACGGTCCACCTTTTTATAGTCAAGAATTGTAAGACTTTCTAAATCATCTCAATATAAAACATCAAAAAAGCACTCCTCTTTGGCCCCAGGCCAATGGTCTAGCAGAACAGTTCATGAATACCCTAAAGAAAATTGTTCAGCATGTTGCATTGGAGAAGCTCGACCTCAAAGTTGTTTTGAACACTACTCTTAGGGGCTCATTAGGATGGCGGTCGTAGGCACATCCGCGTTGCCGGCGGTGGCGGAAAATGTCCTTTTCCGCACTCCTTCGGCGGTTCTCGCGTCCGCCATATTACAATGGGCAAACACAGCCCATTTTCCGTCCGCTGCGGAGTTACGTGAACCGCCAGAAATTTCCTTCCGCAACGGTGGCGGAGGGAGCCAATAGAGAAACACCGCCGTGCCGAATGACGTCCCGACTGCCGTACAAATCACGATGCCGCAAACAGCCCATCACACCGCAGCGGAGAATCCAGCCACCCGGAGACGGCAGAAGCACTACTGCGGAGAGCGAAACTCGAATCCCGGTCACCTCCACGCGGTCCTGACCGCAATGGATCCAGCTCTTCAAGCCCTTCTGCTGCTGTACCTCATCCACTACCAGCAAATAAGACGTCGCCGCCGACAACACCGCAGGTATGCAAAAACACAACTCCGCATACAACCACAACACACAACTCCTGTGCTGACATACGGTTCCTGTCCACATCAGACACTCTGGTGGGGACAGGAACATATCCCCCAGTGTACTCACACATGTCCTGCCTGATAGAAAGCCACACCTCCGCATCCGGGTCACCCATCAACCGCGAAATCACTGCAATGTCCCGGGCAAGTCACCGCAGCGGTGAAGACGTGGGAAAACCTGCGCACAATGTAGTAGGCAGGTCCGGCGCCAGGCATGGGCAGTCATGCCAGATTCACAGTGCTCCACCTCCACCCTACCCACAGTACGCTTCCCACACCCATTTGGGCACATGCTATGTGCCCCTCCTGTGCCCCCCTGCACAATTTATCAGCCAGGTGTGGCTAGACCTCGCACCTCACACATCAAAGGACAAGGTAGATTGACTGGGAAGGTGGGGGTGAAGATGAACACCCTGCACAGAAGGTCAGGGGCTGGACAACCCTCCTCCTCGCACCTACCTTCCACTCATGTGAATCAAACTGAGTATAATTAAGAAATGAAGACTCACACTGCATATGAACAACCACTGAACTGTTCACACTGCTTGTCAAGTCCCTCAGAAAGATCCAACACTGACACACTGCCACATACACATACCATAGCCAGCAGCAATGGAGGACAACAAATGTGCTAGCCCAAAGTGAAGTGGACTGTGCTGGAAAGCCATGGAGCAAGCCACATAGCATGTGTACATCACATGCAAGAGGAGGAACACATCACACCACCATTAGGCCCTCAAATCAGACATGGGTGGCACAGTGAGTGAAATTAAACCACAGTGACCTCTAAGCAACAACTCAGGGATACATCAATTCAAGCCATGCATAGGCACAGGAATGATAGGAAGTGTCAGAAGTCATACAGTGACCAGCCACACGTCTGTGTCAACTTACTTGACATGTGTATGCCATCAGCACAACACACATGGCTCATTGTCACACTCCCTGACTGTCAAACCCAAGTAGGACCTTCACACATGCCCCTCATCTACCCACCTCACACCTGCAACACTCAACACCTGTGAGAAACACACATAATGGTGCAAATGATGTCCTGTGAGTTCACTGACAACCAATCACACACCCTGTGGTGCATCCACAAATGTCAGACTCACACTCAGGGATGCCTGAACCAATGCTGACACAAAACCAATAGCCAAACACAAATCTCACAAACAACAACCACAGAAGTCCAACAAGCCCAGCCATGTGCAGCCAAACAGTGGAAAGGCAATGTGAGCCTAGACAGAACAGGAATACACAACATTGTCACCCTGGACCAATGCACAGACACCATAACCCCAACACAAACAAGAAGTGTATCATCAAAAAACAATCATGAACAATAACTGGGATCAAGGGGACAAATCAGCTAACACACACATACACACCACACCAGTCATCAAGTGAACATGGTATCATAGTGTACCACAAGCATGCACATGCACAAACCTGACAAGTGACAGGCCAAAAATAGGAGGACAAACCACTATTGTGCACTCAAAACAAGTTCATGAACATGAATCCACATTGCTGTATGTGACATACACACAGGAAATGCACACTACACATGCAACACACATCTGAATGTATCACAATGCACAAACTACTCACACACAATGTCATGCAAATAGAACGTCACACACACATTGCACCTGTCAGCAGAAAGAGCCAACTCAGGCCAAACACTGCATACATCCACAAGAAAAACACAACAGAGGCACATACCAATCCATCACATAGCAAACTCAGCTGGACATCAGGGGGATGCACACCAAGCAAGTAAAAGGCAACATACACTGACAGCACTGCATGCACACCAAGCAGTGTGTGCACAACTACAAAACCAGTAGCACACATATCTGAGTGCCCATCATGAACTCACACAACACAAATCATCAAAGCACACAGATAACATCACACTCAGGAAGGGTAGCAGTACCTCAGCAAACACACATGCAGCTTAGCCTTCACCCACAGATGCACAACTCAGGGAAACCCAGATGCAAACAACATGACTAGAGGACTGTGCTGCTCAAACATATGCACTGCACATGAGCAACCATGACTGCAAACTAGTAGAAGAAAATAACATGAAACTAATTGTGAAACTGTCCTGAGTGGCACATTGGTCCTGTACACAGATCATCCTCACACAGTATAGTGTCACACTATGAAGTGGTGGGGAGGTTCACACACTGGCAAGGCATGGGGTGGAAGACATGAGACTGAAGTGGTGTGTACATCAGTATTGGACAGGTGAGGAGTGTACAGTCTACAAACACATAGCGGAGTAACTCACAATGTGTAGGCATCAGAAGCACCTATAGTGTATGGTATGACTTCTCATACCACATCCCATACTGGAGCCAAAAATGGGTCAAGTGACATCAATGCATGAGAAAACTCACAAATAATGTCAGTGTGGCTGAGCAGGGCAGCACAGTGAGCACAAACAGAAGCAAGACACATGGCTGAGCAACAAAACACAACACAGACTTTGCAGTCACACACTCTGCATACTCACAACTGGCAGCAACAACAAGTAGGTGTCCCCCAGGAGTGCAAGGACACACCGACACACTGCACAGTGCTCAACCTACAACTCCTACATGTGCCCACAATCTGAAGCACATGGCTGACAATTTAAACAAACAGGCACTCATTACCTGGGTCATACATGTGTGTAGTTGGCATTGCAGGGGCACACACACATCAACACTACTGACAATGACAGCCCATTCACACTGTATGACTACTCAAGTGCACACATTCAAATGTACCCATGTGACTATGAAGACAGGCACACACAAGATGACTACACACCAACCTTGCTGTGCACACATCAAGAAAAAGCCCGCAGAAATGCCGGACCCTGGCCACCCGCAAGTAATCCTGTGGATAGCATTCACCTCTGTACTGGTATTGCATCCTGACATGACATGTGTACAATTTATCAAACCTGAGCACAGAATGATAAGAAGAAGAGTAGACCATCACGAACAACCATCATTGCACCCTCAAGCCTCAGACTGAAGAAGAACAAAAGTGCCTGTTACCTCTGGGAACCTCTGAAAAAGTAAAACAAGCAATTGGCAATGTTAAACTGGCATACAGAGCATGTGTCACATGAACCGATACCCATACATAAAACCTTTTATTTAGCAAGGACATTGACAAAGCAGACAACAGGAGTAACTGTCTTTATTACATAATACCCAGATAGGCATCAAAAGTACAAAACAGCAAGGCCATTGGCCAGTCCATAGTTTCGGTGTGCACATGTGTGCATGAGAAACTGCACAGGGAATGGGCATCCAAAGTGACAAACAGCAAGGCCATTGGCCAGTCCATAGTTCCGGTGTGCACATGCGTGCATGAGAAACTACACAGGGAATGGGTAACACCGTCCACTGCCATGGGAATCACCCCAGCTCAGGGGATACAAATGGGCAGTCCAGGTACCGCTGTGGGAGAGATGGTGTTGGGAGGGGGACTTTGCCTCAAATTTGGCTGTCAGTTGAACTGGTAGGTGGCTGATTGTCGGGGCCAGTTGGAGGGCTGGACCTGGGAGAGAGAGGACCAGCTGAGGTAGAGGCATCAGTGGCTGTGGGAGCCTGAGGGCTGCTTGGACCGGGTTGCGTGGTGGCACGGGGAGGCGGAGACATGCTGCCATGAGACACAGTGTGTGAGGGTGAATGTTGAGGGCTGGGCCTCAACTTCTTGGGGATTCGATATCCCACAATTGTCTTGGCCGGAGTGGGAAGTGAGGTGGACACAACAGCCTCACTCTCCACCAAAGGTGTATCAGGTGCAGGTGGCTCTCCCCGTGGGGATTTGCTGGATCTGGTGGTACGCTTGGGGTGGCCTTGCCTTTTCCCCTCCATCCCCTGTTGTCCAGGTGAACCCCCCACTTTGCTCTCCTGTCCCCGCTTCACAGGGGTGTGGGTGGGAGTTGAGGTTGTGGGCGAATCTGCCTTAGAGAAGTGTTTGTGCTGAGTCGTTGCAGGCACCACGTTCACAGCAGACAGGGCAACTGTTTGTTTGTCGGTGTGAGCAGGTGTGGCGATGGGAGTGCCCTTGGATGGGGGTGATTTGGATGAATGTGAGGTTGAGGCCTGCTTCTTGACCTGATGCCCCTGAGTGTCACGTGATGGGCTTTTGCCTTTGCGCTCCTGTGTGCCTGTTTCCTGTTTTGGGGATGGTGTCTGTGGTCTGGGCCGCTTGGAGTGCTGCTGTTGTGTGCTGCGCGTGGAGGACTTGGTGCCTGAGGGCTGTGGCATGTGGGCACTCTCGTCAGGTGGTGCCACTGGCAGGGTGGTTGCTGAAGGGGCTGTAGCTGGACTGGGAGCCTGTGACAGCTGAACAGCTGCCGTCACTGTGGAGGACAAAGACTGGACAGTTCGGTGTAGCCCACCCACGTCAGAATGAATGCCCTCCATGAAGGCAACTACCTGTGCCAACTTCTTGTCATGATCCTGGAAGGCATTCAGGAGAGCAGCCTGACCCACACACAGCTGGCGCAAAAGGTCCACCGCCTCCACACTGAGGGCAGCAGGGGAGACAGGGGCAGGGGCAGCGGTGCCTGGGGGAAGGAGACTCTACCCTTCCTAGGGCTGCGGGCATGGACAGCACTTGTGGTAGCATCCGGGAGGGTGGGCACTGGACAATGTGTGGTGGAAGAAGAGGCAGATTTGGAACTCCCTGTCCCCGCCAACATTGAGGAGTCACCGCTGGAGTCTGATGATGTTGAGGTTGGTGTTTCCGGGCGTGATTCATCCAGGGCACTCCTGTCCCCCTCCGAGGCGCTGGTCACATCAGTGTCAGTGAGCTCATGTGTAGCTGTCGTGCCAGAAGCTTCACCACTGGTGTCCGTCCCCTGTCCTTCCGTGCCCTCGGTAGATGCTGCAATAGACAGAGACGTAGGTTCAGTATAGTGCTACACTCACAAACATCATATGCAAGCAAAGCACCAAACTAGAAAATGTTCCCCCCATGTTGCCCACCACCATGTGCAGTCTGCATGTGCAACCTTTATGCAACCATCAGAAGATGCATGGAAACATGCATAGTTGACATTAATGACCCATGTGACGTTGACACAGCCAAATAGCTGGCCCGTGCCTCCTTGTAACCTAACACACTAATCTCTGTAAGCATACCTACGTGCCTGGAGGTGAGATAGATATACATCTCAACATGTTGCCTCTGTCACATATGGAGTCACTTTAAGGGAACACCACATATACAGACTCCCAAATGTCCTTTTGCAATGGCCATAAGCTCCTGATATCCACCATGTTGTGCTTTGAAGCACAACTACAGTTGCACATTGGTGTCAGATGTGTAGTTCTCACAAATTCTAAGTTGTGCACAGCACACATCTACAAAAGCACACTAAGATGATGCTCACTGATGTTCACTGCCAGGTGATGTCTATGACACTCATAATGCAGCATATGTCACAAGCCCACATCTCATCTTGCAATGTCAAGGGTCATTGTATTAAACACATGAGAAACTACATGTTGTGAAAATGCATGACAACTGCACTCAACACGGAGGCCGCTTAGAAGCCATTGCATCACACTAGAAACATCACAGAGCTCCGCACTGGCTCAGGGTTGGGATTCATGCAGTCACTCACACCCAAAGTCACACTTCGCAGAATACTCACCCCCAACTTGCTGCAGATGGGCCCTCAAACGTCCGTCCAGCTCTGGCTGTGTCACTGCCAAGATGCGGGCCATTAGTGGTGTCATGCTCCCGCGTGCCAACCTGCCACTCCGAGGGAGCACCCCCAGCGTCATCTCTGCTCATCCGGCAGATGTCATCCCACCTCTTGTGACAGTGTGTGTTCCGTCGGTTGGAGACACCCAGAGCCCGCACCTTGCGTGCAATGGCCCTCCATATGGCCTTACGCTGGTGGACCTTAAGCTGCAGGCATGGGAGACAAGAAGAGAAAGTTTCAGTGACACTGTTTTATGTACCACTGTGTGTCAGTACAGGAGCTTGAAAAAACATAGCACACCAATACATAAATGTTGAGCCGAGGCCATACAGCATGACACGTAGTATACTTGCATCAAATACTTTCACATAAATGTATAAATGTATGAGGATGGACACAGTACATGGCCATCTCATACACATGCAGAGTGCCAGCATAGAAACCAATGTGAAGAAGACCCTCATCTGTGATGCAGTATGTGAGTGAGCAAGACATACAATACATTTGAAATGATGTGTCAGGGCAGACTCACTGTGTCCAACACTACACACCCCTCAATGTCCTTGGCCAGTGAATGGCTACCTGTGTCATGGAGGTCACATTTAGAGCCATGATCTTACATTCTCAAACTCTTCTCACAAGGTCTGTCTTGTGCAATCCTCAGGCCTAAGATAGCTCATTGAGAAATAGGGTGGCAGACAACACATATTTTTCACTCTGTCCATTTACTGATGGGTCCTTGTCAAATTGGGCAGTTTCTGTGCAGGCCAGGGGGACTCACACTGAGGTTAAACGTGGGCCATCAGAACATTCACATGCATGTACAATATGAGAGGGCAAACCGTGCCTACACATGAGTCAGAACACATAATGAAAACAATGGAAGGATGATATCTCCAAATTACATTTATCTGATGTGTCATAGGTGAATCACCACCAAAAGTGTTACACTCAGGCATTTTACTCTTGTGCATAATGCACACATATCCATGGGGGCAATATGAAAACTGTACACCCATTCTTCATTACCCTCTGGAAGACATACCTTTGCAATGTCACAAATGAGCATGTGAAAACCTTGTGGACTATGTCATCACATAGCCCAGGCAATGTTTTTTCAGACTTCGACTGTGCAAACCAGCAATGTGACAGTATGGCTGCAAAAACACTGCATGTCCCTCCCATCCTTCAATGCAGTCATGGATCTGTGGAAATAAGGCTACACACACCATCGACATGAAGTCAGCATGCCAGGCAGTGTATCACTCATTTACATTACCCAGTCTCAGACCAACGTTTGTATTTTACTTGCTGGAGAAGGGCTGTTGAAATGTGCATGTTTCCATCCTCCACAAATAGTCAAGTGCAATATTTACTAGGCCAGGTATGGAGCATGGTACATCAAAAATGAGGATGCATGCACATTAACTTGCACACACAGGCACATACTACTGCAGAGCAATATCATGTGAGCACTGTGAGCACTCTCAAACTGTCACTCTGAAACACTTACCAGTACATCTGGAGCACCATATAGCCTCCCATACTGTGAAAGCACCTCGCCCACCAGGACCTCCAGCTCCCCTGTGGTGAAGGGACGGGCCCTGATGTTCTCATTTCTCGCCATCACTGGGTCCAGGAGGCAGGAACAGCAGCAGTTGTTGTTGAAGAATGGCAGGCAGCAGTGTCTGGATGCAATTGAAATGTGTGGCTCTCTCATAGACATATATAGCCCCCTGGGGTTGTTTCAGTGGTACTCAGCTGCTGCAATTGGTGTTCCTGGACAGCTTTTTTCAAATGTAACCAATGACCGGGACCGCGGTGGCGGTGCCCGCCTACTGCGGGTTTCAAATGTGTAATTCACTACCACGATCGCGGTTCCCATTGGCTGGTAGGGCATAGGCATTGGCGGTGTCACACCGCGTGGCCCAGGCGGTCGCTACCGCAATCGTGCATCTTTGATAGTGCCCAATGACCAGGCCCGCGGTAGCGGAGCACGCCTACCGCGGGTTTCAAATGTGTAATTCACTACCGCAATCGCGGTTCCCATTGGCTGGTAGGGATGGGCATTGGCGGTGTCACACTGCGGGGCCCAGGCGGTCGCTACAGCAAATTGGCATTTTTCAATTGTGGCCAATGACCGTGATTGCGGTGGCGGAGCACGCATACGGTACCTATGGACACATCATGCTGTAGCAATGGCAATGGCCAATTCTCATCATTGAACACTAGACACTTACAATGAATCATGCCCCCTGAATGGTAAATTCAATGCTAGGGTGACATTGAACTCACTGATGACTACACATGCCATGTCAGTGCACAGGATTACATGCATTGGCATGTACTCCCTCACATGTCACATATGACAGATCTGTTGTGTAATGGACTCTCATATTTGTGAACATGTCAATGTGTGAGATGGATAATCAACCCACAGTAATGATGGACTGACAACATGATGTGCCTATTTCACTGTGTAGATTGCTGAAATCATTTTGATAGTTGATCTGCTTACACACACTGTGCTCATTGTGTTGAAAATTTGTGCTCTGTCCGACTTACGCAAGAAGGTGTGGCAGGTACAGCAGCTATGTAGAAGCCAGCAGTGTTGCTGTTTCAAACATGTGCTATGTCAACTACTCTCAGGGCTGGTGACACAAGATGTCGGAATGTGCCATTTTCCATTCACATAGTCAGAATCTGTTTTGGAGGTACTCAGTGTGTACATACTGAACACATGTGCAACTACTTGAGATCAAGGTGTCTCTGCATGTGACTTGTGCTTTAAGCTGTAGTTTCAGTCCAGTCATTGTTTGTGCTGTGTCAGTCAAGACGGAAGATGTTGGACACATCTCATAGAGGAATGGAATTGACATGTGTCCACTTTCATTTTATGTAGGAGACGACCAAATGTGCATCGTCCGTTCACAGTGCTGGCGGACATGGAGGATGAGGACATCATAAGGAAGTTCCGTTCGGATCGACTTACCCTTCAAGACCTATGTGGTCAGTTGGAGCCCCATCTGAGGCCTCACAGAACCTATCCGACTGCTTTGACACCAACAGTTAAGGTGATGGCGGCCCTACATTTCTTTGCAACTGGTTCGTTCCAGTACACAGTGGCCAGCGCAGGTGGGATGTCTCAACCAATGTTCAGCATGGTGCTACGTGATGTCCTGTCCGCAAAGATGACATACAAGGACCGCTACATCCATTTTCCCAGGAGACATGAATTGGCAGATGTGAAGGGTGATTTTTATGACCTTGGCAACATACCGAATGTTGTTGGCGCCATTCCGAGGATTCTCTCCAGAAGAGCAGAGACGCGTTCTTCGTCTATACCGGGATGCGGGCAGCAGGGATTCTGATGCTGCACTGCTAAACAACGCCCCTACAGAACTACGGGGTCTGTTTCTATTTTGGCGCAAGCAAATAAATGCTCTGTGTGATTCTCTACATATTATAAGAATACACACTTGGATACTGGACAGATTGATTACCAGTTGCATCGATTAGCGCGTCATCTTGATTACTACTGCTCTTTACGAGTTTGGACAGTGTATACTAGTTTTACTCTACTCAAAGTAACCGTCACGATACTATTGCCGGGATACATCTCACAAAGGTTGAAAGTTTCCGAAGAATCCAAACTATGATCTTCTCAACCAGTATAGAGCCTTGAAGAAGTCGTCTTTACGACGAAACACGTGTCGGCTGTCTTTTTCTTCAACATCTCCGACGTGTCAACACATCCAAGATCATTCTTTGCAATTTTACTTGTCTTTTATAATTGATATATGAATTGATGTTATGAATAAAAAATACTGACAACAAAGTCAGCAGTGAAACTTATTAGTGGCTGTGCTCTGTAACCAGAATATCAATTAATTGTTGGCGCCATTGACTGCACACATGTTGGCCTGGTTCCAGCACAGGCACGTGAGCACATCTACAGGAACAGGAAGCATTTCCATTCCATTAATGTGCAAGTGGTATGCCAAGCGGATATGATTATCTCCCATGTTTGTGCCAGATTTCCAGGATCAGCACATGACTCCTACATACTGCGTAACAGCATCATACCACAGCTGATGGCAAATCTGCATCCGGAGCGTGCGTGGCTTGTTGGTGAGTACGCAGAGTCAAGTAGTGTGCTGTATGTGTGACATGCTGTCCTCAGCTACTGTTTATATTACAAAATTGGTCTGTGTATCTCACACCTAGGTGACTCTGCGTATCCCAACCGGCCTTGGTTGCTGAGCCCACTGAGGAATCCCAGGACCCCGTGGGAAGGCCGCAACAATGATGCACATGGGAGGACACGTCGTGTGGTGGAGCGTACTTTTGGGCTTCTGAAGTCTAGATTCCGGTGTCTGGACAAGAGCGGAGGGGCACTACTCTACTCTCCCCAAAAGGTGTGTCAGATCGTAGTTGCATGCTGCATGCTCCACAACCTGGCCTTGCGCAAAGAGATCCCCCTGCTCCTGGACGATGATGAGCAGCAGATGCCCCCCCAGCAAACCCACACATGTCCAGTGACGACGATAGTGGAGAGGAGGAAGGTGTTGACCTGCTTCAACAGCTCATCAACAACTACTTCCCTTGAGGGTGAGTGACATTGTACAACAGTGACATTGTCTGTTGTTTTTGATGGTAGTGACAAGGCCTAGAAGAGCTTTTTGACTGCTGGCTGTTGTTGGCTCTGTGCTAATGGCTGATGTGTGTGGCACAGGGTATTTATGACCAGCTACATGATGTCTATGTTGATGTTGTTGCTCATTGTTATGTGTGCTGGTTTGTGTACCTTGATGACTAGTGGTGTGTTCTAGCTGTGATGGCATCACCTGACAAGTAAATGTCCTTCTCTTGTGTCTTTCTAGGTCCCTTCACCCTCTCAATGCCTCGTCACAATCAGAGCGTTTGGTACATTGGAATCTGAGTTGACATTGTACATACTGTGATAAACATGGAGCTGACACAAAGACATAGTTGTGTAAAGAGTGTTTATTTACAATGAGTATTTGTGACAGAAAAGTGATTATTTACAAAATGGTGCTGAGTGAATTTCTGAGTTGTCAGTGATGGTAAATGAGACAATAGAGTAGTCACCACATTGATGTAGTCACACAGTCCAACAGACACCTGCCATCAACATGGCAATATGGGTTAGGATAGTCAACAAAGTCAATGTCAATGGGAACAAAGGTGCCATCATGGCTGGCTCGGCGACTGGCGTTTGGATGGTGCATTGCCACGTGATCCTCCCCTGATGTTTCTCACACGGCCCCTTGTGCGTTTAGCAGGGGGGGCCACTGATGCGGGCTCAGCGGTGTCTGAGGAGTCATTTTGTTGCAGCTCACCCCTCTCTGTGGCCACAGCTGAGGTGGTGGGAGTATCATCCTGCGGGCCACTGGAGGGGGGTTGAGCTGTCCTTTGGGCCGCATGTCTGTCCCTCAGAACACCCACTAGCTGGCCCATGAGGTCCACAATTTGGCCCATACGCGTGTCCATGGACCTCAGCAGCAGGCAGAGCTCACGCACTTCTTCCACAACCTGGCCCATGTGTCCCTGGGTCTGCTCATATGCCCCAAGGACTCTGGCGATGTTGGCCATGGCTTCGGTCCCAGTGTCCTCTGGAATTTGTCCCCCAGTTGCCCTCCCACCTGCCCTGCTGACCTGGACCTGTGGCGTTGGCACTCGACGCACCCGCAAACTCTCCCTGCCCTCTTCTGATTGTGTGGTGGTGTTGGTAACCACTGAGGCAGGGAGAGTGTTGCAGGCAGGAGTGGTGCTGGTGGTGGTGGTGGTCGTGGTTAAGGCTGCACAGGTCATTGCAGCAGGGGTCAGCGCTGTTGTTGTTGCTGTGGTGGTGGCGCTGGTGGGGACAATGGGGGCCTGGGACGTGGTGCGCCCTGGAAGTCCGGATGGGCCAGGTCGTTGCTCCTCATCCGAGAAACGTAGGGAGTCTGCATCCGAGAGTTCATGTACCGGGGGGGGGGGAGACTGGCTTTGTGGGTTGGTGTTGTGTACTGCAGCATTTGCTTGTGGATCTCCTGTTGAAGAGAGGTGAAATGGTCAATGAAGTGCACTCCACAAGCTTGGTGTTAGATGTTTCGATGTTACATGTGATACAACACACACTTTACATTGAAATCACTTTATATGGCTGCAAGGTAATGAGCATCATGACATGATTTTGAGGTACATACATTACTTGTCCATGGTGTGACATGTAAATGGACACCATGTGCCACGTACAGATTGTGTGATTACAAGGACATGTCGTCATCTAACGACTTGCGGCACATCAACTTTATGTGATGCGTCTTTTTGGTTTGCTCTGCATGGAATCAGTTTCAGCTAATCAAGAACTAGCCATTGTAATGTTATACATACCTTTTTCATATCATGTACTTTACTTTGTTTTTCCAATTGACCATGCATGTTTTGTGTTCATATGGGCCTTCATGCTCTGACACCAAGGCACTACCTGTTAGATGTGAGACCAGCCACTCACCTGAAAACCAGGTCCGGCTGCAGGAATGATGCTTGCTCCTCAACCCCCCCTGAACACCTCTCAGTGCTGCTGACCAAAAGAGAAGCCCTGGCAGGTGCTCAAAGAGGGAAGGGGATTTGGGAAGAGACAGAGAAGAAAGAGAGACTGCTACGTCTTGCGTTTCACCAAGAAGTGAGGGTACCGTCTGGACCAGCCAGGTTCTGCAACGTCACGGCCAACCACTCATGCGTTCCTAAAATACATAAAAGTATATAAACATAGAATGTCCTCAGTCCCTAGTGCTAATACAATAATACACGTTAAGATTCCAATGTTGTAATTACCTTTCTTGGCGTGCTGATTTTTTCATACATTTTGTCTCTCAAAACATATTAGGATATGCACATATTGCTTTTCTATAAACATAAAACAGAATTTACATTAGACCTTGTTTTCTAGATCATGAGAATTCACTTAGCAATTGTAATGTATTCCAATCTCACCTTTGTATTCACTAGACTTTTTTCTTGTTTAAATTGCTCGATTGCTCCATAACAAAATCCAATGAACTGAAAATGTTGCGCTTTAAACATAGTCTCCAGCGTCTTCTATATCACTGATTAGGTCCGGAAAACACTCTAATATGCGTGCATCAAAAACATCAAGTATTTCACACAAAACGAGATATAATTTGTCCACACGCTGTTAGAAATGCGTGCAACAATTATTCAGAATGACAGGAATAATTGTTGCCTTTTAACTACCAGAAACACCAACACCAAAAGTTAGCCCAAAACATATGCATCAAGTTTGGCAGTTTAACATCAAGATCAACAAATAATTATTGCCCAAATGTCTCCAAATAACTTCCAAAAGTAATACCAGAAGCATTAAGCAAATCGTTCTCAAAGCGGCAAAGAAACTAAGTGAATTAGCGTGATTAGAACACTTAGCTCAATCACGCGTAGTGCATTTTTCCTGGCAAGTCCTTTGAACTCCGTCTGAGCCGGCTCGAAGACGGAGAGAAGTTCTTGTGTTAGCGATCACGTGGTTGCTGGAGAGGCTCTGCTGGGGAAATCCTTCCTGATGACGAAACGCTGGGGAATCCTCTTGACGGCAGGAACAAAAAGCCAAGCAACAAGTGACAGCGGGTCTGGGCTATTTATAGCCAAAGTCTTGGGCGTTGCCGGGGGTGTACGCACGTTTCCAACTGCCGCCGGCAGCCTTAATTTACATACATGTGCCAACTGCTTCCACATAAATCAGTAAGCAGAGGTAAAAACAACCAAACAAGCATTGGCAAAAAACAATAAACATTTGTTAATACTAAGGACAAAAGAATAATAACTGTGGTCATTGGACACGGTTCTTTGACTAAGACAATCCTTGTTGGATGACCGCAATATGATTAATGTTCACACCATATGGGTGTTGGCAAATAACACAGGGCACTCTATGGCTTGTAAGACGGGGATTCCTGACAGTCCTCCCTCTCAAAAGCCCTGGTAGTGGTTGTGGCTTAGAGGGATTTTGTTGGTGGAATTGTTGTACCAATCGAGGGGCATGAACAGAAGAAGCGGGTTCCCATGAATTATCCTCCGCATTGTACCCCTTCCATGCTAATAAATAGTGCAACACTCCCCGGATTCTCTTAGAATCCAAAATTTTGGCCACTTCAAACTCCCATTCTCCTTGCACCTTAATTGGAGTTGGCGGTGGGCCTTTCCTAGTAGTAGGGGAATAAGGTCGGAGTAGAGAAACATGAAAAACCGGATGAATCCGGTAATCCGATGGGAGTTCTAATCTTACAGTCACGGTATTGATCTTTTTGGTGATGGTAAATGGCCCCAGAAACCTTGGGATTAATTTACGGGACCCTTCCATGTTCAGGTTTTTGGTTGATAACCATACTTGATCTCCTTCTGCGTATTGTGGGGCTGGTAGTCTATGTTTATCTGCTTGTGTTTTAACCTGATTTTGGTATGACTCTAAGTGTTTCTTAGCCTGTGTCTGGATCCGCGCTAAGTGGTAATGATGCTCATGTACTGCCGGGACCTGGTTTGCAACAGATGGCTGCAGAGTTGGGAGCATTCTAGGATGGTAACCGGAAACACAATAAAAAGGCGAAATCCCAGTAGCAGAATGAGCCGAAATATTATACACAAATTCTGCCAAGGGTAAAGCCTTATCCCATTCGGTGGTCGTGGTGGCGAGAAAACAACGCAATGTTTGCTCGAGAGTCTGATTGAGGCGTTCTGTCTGACCATCCATTTGAGGATTAGTCGGAGGACAAACATACATCAATTTTCATTGAGGAGGAGAAATTTCACCAAAACCTCGACACAAACTGTGAGTCCCTGTCTGACACAATGGCTGTTGGTAATCCATGTAATTTCACCACATGTTGTATAAATAGATCTGTTAATTCCTTCGCCGACGGCATGTGTTTTAAAGGAACAAAGTGTGCCATTTTAGTTAGATAATCAATTCCTACCCATATGATGGAAAAACCATTTTAAGTGGGTAAACCGGTAATAAAATCCATACTTATCGTATGCCAGGGTGCTGGAGGGATAGGCATAGATTGTAATAGTCCAGCAGGAGCAACATGTAGAGATTTGGATTGTAAACAGGTTGGGCAGGTTTTGACGTAATTTTCAACATCCGATAGCAGTGTGGGCCACCAAAAATCTCTCTGACACAATTCAACCGTTTTCTTTACTCCTGGATGACCGGCCAAACGGTATCATGATACCAATGCAAAACAGTATCAATCAACTCTTGTGTGGGAATGTATAACAGATTATCATGATACCAAAGGTTTCCCTTTTTAACAGCATTAGGGGGTGTGGGTTCTTTTTGCTGTGCTACCTGGACCTGCTCTAAAGAATTGTTGGGAGCACATAAGGCGATGATTTTATGTTCTGGGATAATGGTAGTAGGAGTGTCAGTGCCCTTATCTGGAGCTGGAAAATTTATTCGAGACAATGTGTCTGCCTTCTGCTGTTCTTTCCCAGGCCTGTATGTGATTATAAAATCGAATTCGTTAAAAAACAAAAGCCAACGCAATTGTTGTGGGGTTAACGCTTTGACATTCTGGTAAAACTGCAAATTGCGGTGGTCTGAGTAAATAGTTATTGTGTGACGGGCTCCTAACAAATGGTGGCGCCACTCATGAAAAGCAAGTTTGATGGCTAAGAGTTCTCGTTCTGCCACCGTATAATTTTGCTCAGCAGGTAGAAGTTTTTTTAAAAAGTAAGCTACTGGATGTAGATGCCCAGACGTAGGATCTCTCTGGGATAGAATACCGCCCACAGCAACTTGAGAAGCATCGGCCTCCACATAAAAGGGTTGTGAAGGGTCTGGGTGGTGTAACAATGGGGCTTCGGTAAAGGACCGCTTGAGTTTCTGGAATGCTTCCTCTGCTGCTAAGGTCCAATGAAATGTAACTCCCTTTTTGAGCATATGAGTAATGGGTGCCACAACGGAGGAGAACTGAGGAATAAACCGCCGATAAAAATTGGCGAAACCCAGAAACCTCTGAATATCTTTTACGGATCCGGGTTTTTCCCATTTCAAAATTGCCTGAACCTTGGAATCATCCATAGCTATACCATTAGGAGAAATCACGTAACCCAAAAACTCAATGCAGGTAGCATGAAAGACGCATTTCTCTAACTTGACAAATAGTTGATTTTCTCTAAGCCTTTGTAATACAGCACGGACATGCCCTACATGATCTTTGGTTGTTGATGAAAAGATCAAGATATCATCAATGTAGACTATTACAAAGATGTCCAGGAAATCCTGCAGCACATCATTGATGAAATATTGAAATGCTGCAGGAGCATTACACAGACCGAAGGGCATCACTGTGTATTCAAAAAGACCGAATTTAGTCCTAAATGCGGTCTTCCACTCGTCCTCATTTTTTACTCTAATTAAGTGGTACGCACCTCCCAGGTCTAACTTGGTAAAAATGGTGGAGAGTCATACCTGATCCAACAACACCGGTATTAACGGGAGTGGATATCAGTTTTTTACCGTCACCTTATTTAAGGCGCGGTAGTCTATGCAGACGCGAAGCTCTTTATTCTTTTTCGGGACGAAAAAGAGTGGGGAACTAACAGGGGAGGTAGAATGTCTAATAAACCCCTTTAGCAACAAGTCGTCCAAGTATTCGCGCAAATATTGGGTCTCTGGTTCAGACAAGGCGTACACACGACTGCACGGGAGAGTGGCTCCAGGGACTAAATCAATACGGCAGTCATACGACCGATGGGGTGGTAACTGGGTAGCCTGTTGTTCTGAGAATACGTCATGAAAATCGTTGTATTGTTTCGGCAGGATGATGGCAGACTCCTCTTCTTGTACCAAAGGTGGATTCTCGATTACAGAGGCACAGTGTAAAGGTGTTAGAGGGTGCTGATCAGTCGAATAACATTTCTGCCAACAATGCGCGGAATCCAATGTCACAGTGGGTTTGCACCAGTCAATTTTAGGGTTGTGTAATTGGAGCCATGGTATGCCCAATATAGCTCCAAACACTGGGGTGTCAATAAGATCAAAGTAGATCTGCTCAGTGTGTCCGTCAGCACAAATCCTGGTAACAGGGGAGGTCTGGGATTGTATTAAACCAGAAGATAAGTCTGAGCCGTCTATGGTGCGCACAGGTTCTGGGATCTTTTTTTTAACGGTTGGAACGTTTAAAGTTGTAGCTAAGCCTGTGTCCATAAAATTTCCGGTAGCTCCCGAATCCAATAATATGGGAATAACCTTTCTAGTCTGGGTAGAAAAAAGCAAGGTAACAATTAAAGTTAAATGACGGGGCTCTGCAGTCATAGTATTTCCTAAATAATGGTAAGAGGCCAAACCGTTGCCTATGCTCGATAAGGGGGCCTCTTTCCTTATCGGGCCTGGAAGTTTTCCGACTGATTAGATTCAGTAGTGGAAAGGGGATTTTCAAGAACAGCGACCGCCTTTTTAGGGACATTTTTGTTCAAACAGTCCCGGGCAAAATGCCCAGACTTCCCGCAATATAAACAAGGATTGAGGCGACGTCTCCTATCCTTTTCCTCCTTGGACAAAGGTCCCCTAATTCCCCTGATCTGCATAGGTTCAGAATGATCGATAGAAGTATTAGAATTAGATACCGCCTTTTTCTCATGTTTAACAACTACAACTCTGGGCATATCGCCTCGCGACCTTTCACTCTTCCTTTCACCCAGACGATGATCCAACCGAACCACTAGGTCAATAAATTCCAAGCACTCTGTCAGCAAGTCAACAATTTGCGCCAAGACATCCTTTAAGTCGTCTCGAAGGCCACGATAAAAAAGTGATGTTCTTTTCTCCTCTGGCCATTGTGTCTCAGCAATTAGTCTATTAAAGGATGTGATGTAGGACAATAAATCCTTATTGCCCTGCCGTAGGGTCAGAAGCTCATTGTCGCTTGCTTGAATAAATTGGTGCCTTGCAAAGAGCTTTTGTATTGTCTCCTTAAAGCGGCGGAAATTATGCAAAATCGGGTCATCCCTTTCTACGTAGGGTATGGACCACGTGGCCGCCGTACCACCAAGATAGGACAAAACGAATGCCACTTTTGAGGCATCGTCAGGGAAGGCTGCAGACTTGCACAAAAAATGTATCTGACACTGATTCATAAAAATGCTAAACTTTGTCTGGTCTCCAAAGAACCTTTCCGGGGGAGCCAAAGGAACCGGGGTAGGAGTTGTAACACTAACATTTACAGGCTGAGTCGCCCCTGCCCCTCTGTAACCAATGGGGTGAAAGTGAAGCGTTGTGGTTGAACCACTGGTTTTATTTTGACCGAGGTGTTATCCCAAGGGTTTTCTCGGGGCTTATATCGTTGCAACTCGCAGTGTAATGTGTGGTTTTCCTGTTTTAATGTGGTGACTTCCTGCTGTAAACCTAACACTAACCTAGTCAAATCTTGCTCGCTCATAGTACTTTCTTCTGTAGGGACATCCATCGTTCAGGCAGACTGTATTTTCGTGGCCTGGCTTTATGTTAGATGTGAGGCCAGCCACTCACCTGAAAACTAGGTCCGGCTGCAGGAACGATGCTTGCTCCTCAACCCCCCTGAACACCTCTCAGTGCTGCTGACCAAAACAGAAGCCCTGGCAGGTGCTCAAAGAGGGAAGGGGATTTGGGAAGAGACAGAGAAGAAAGAGAGACTGCTATGTCTTGCGTTTCACCAAGAAGTGAGGGTACCGTCTGGACCAGCCAGGTTCTGCAACGTCACGGCCAACCACTCATGCGTTCCTAAACTACATAAAAGTATATAAACATAGGATGTCCTCAGTCCCTAGTGCTAACACAATAATACATGTTAAGATTCCAATGTTGTAATTACCTTTCTTGGTGTGCTGATTTTTTCATACATTTTGTCTCTCAAAACATATTAGGATATGCACATATTGCTTTTCTATAAACATAAAACAGAATTTACATTAGACCTTGTTTTCTAGATCATGAGAATTCACTTAGCAATTGTAATGTATTCCAATCTCACCTTTGTATTCACTAGACTTTTTTCTTGTTTAAATTGCTCGATTGCTCCTTAACAAAATCCAATGAACTGAAAATGTCGCGCTTTAAACATAGCCTCCAGCGTCTTCTATATCACTGATTATGTCCGGAAAACACTTTAATATGCGTGCATCAAAAACATCAAGTATTTCACACGAAACGAGATATAATTTGTCCACACGCTGTTAAAAATGCGTGCGACAATTATTCAGAATGACAGGAATAATTGTTGCCTTTTAACTACCAGAAACACCAACACCAAAAGTTAGCCCAAAACATATGCATCAAGTTAGGCAGTTTAACATCAAGATCAACAAATAATTAGTGCCCAAATGTCTCCAAATAACTTCCAAAAGTAATACCAGAAGCGTTAAGCAAATCGTTCTCAAAGTGGCAAAGAAACTAAGTGAATTAGCGTGATTAGAACACTTAGCTCAATCACGCGTAGTCCGTTTTTCCTGGCAAGTCCTTTGAAATCCGTCTGAGCCGGCTCGAAGACGGAGAGAAGTTCTTGTGTTAGCGATCACGTGGTTGCTGGAGAGGCTCTGCTGGGGAAATCCTTCCTGATGACGAAACGCTGGGGAATCCTCTTGACGGCAGGAACAAAAAGCCAAGCAACAAGTGACAGCGGGTCTGGGCTATTTATAGCCAAAGTCTTGGGCGTTGCCGGGCGTGTACGCACGTTTCCAACTCCCGCCGGCAGCCTTAATTTACATACATGTGCCAACTGCTTCCACATAAATCAGTAAGCAGAGGTAAAAACAACCAAACAAGCATTGGCAAAAAACAATAAACATTTGTTAATACTAAGGACAAAAGAATAATAACTGTGGTCATTGGACACGGTTCTTTGACTAAGACAATCCTTGTAGGATGACCGCAATATGATTAATGTTCACACCATATGGGTGTTGGCAAATAACACAGGGCACTCTATTGCTTGTAAGACGGGGATTCCTGACACTTACACATTGCATTCTGTGCTGTGCATGATTGGTCCCTGAATTTCTTCAACATGTGACTTGGTGAGTCAAAGTTTAATTTCAGTGACAATTACGTACGCTTAGCTGTCTGCACACTGGATGTGGCTTTGGGATCTATGCCAAGTTGGCTGACGTGTGGGCTGGTGTGGTCATATGGCTCCATGCATTTTGAGAAGGATGGCAGGGTGCATGCACTGTCTACCTACCTGATCGGTGACACAGTGGAGGGAAATAGCTTCCACATGGTGGTGGGTGTGGGGAGTGCTCCATCCTGCTGAGTTGTGGGACAAGGGGGCCTGATGGGAGTTGTAGTGCAGGCTTCCCATCCACAAACACCCCTCCCTGTTAAGATGGCTACCTACCTGTGAAGTGGAGCAGAGGAAGGGAATAGGTTACACATGGCTCTTGAATGGGGGGAGTGTTCCATCCTGCTCAGGGGTGAGACAAGAGAGCATGAGATGGCTACATACCTGTAAGTTTGAAGAGAGCAATGCAATAGCTGCCACATGGTTATGGGTGTGGGGAGTGCTCCATCTTGCTGAGTTGTGGGACAAGGGGGCCTGGTGGGAGTTGTAGTGCTGGCTTCCCACCCACAAACACCCCTCCCTGTTAAGATGGCTACCTACCTGTGAGTTTGAAGAGAGCAATGCAATGGCTGCCACATGGTTGTGGGTGTGGGGAGTGCTCCATCCTGCTGAGTTGTGGGACAAGGGGGCCTGGTGGGAGTTGTAGTGCTGGCTTCCCACCCACAAACACCCCTCCCTGTTAAGATGGCTACCTACCTGTGGATTGGAGCAGAGGAAGGGAATAGCTTACACATGGCTCTTGGATGGGGGAGTGTTCCATCCTGCTCAGGGGTGGGACAAGAGAGCATGAGATGGCTACATACCTGTAAGTTTGAAGAGAGCAATGCAATAGCTGCCACATGGTTGTGGGTGTGGGGAGTGCTCCATCCTGCTGAGTTGTGGGACAAGGGGGCCTGGTGGGAGTTGTAGTGCTGGCTTCCCACCCACAAACACCCCTCCCTATTAAGATGGCTACCTACCTGTGAGTTTGAAGAGAGCAATGCAATGGCTGCCACATGGTTGTGGGTGTGGAAAGTGCTCCATCCTGCTGAGTTGTGGGACAAGGGGGCCTGGTGGGAGTTGTAGTGCTGGCTTCCCACCCACAAACACTCATCCCTGTTAAGATGGCTACCTACCTGTGAGTTTGGAGAGAGCAATGCAATGGCTGCCACATGATTGTGGGTGTGGGGGGTGTTCCATCCTGCTGAGTTGTGGGACAAGGGGACCTGGTGGGAGTTGTAGTGCAGGCTTCCCACCCACAAACACCCCTCCCTATTAAGATGGCTACCTACCTGTGAAGTGGAGCAGAGGAAGGGTATAGGTTACACATGGCTCTTGGATGGGGGGAGTGTTCCATCCTGCTCAGGGGTGAGACAAGAGAGCATGAGATGGCTACATACCTGTAAGTTTGAAGAGAGCAATGCAATAGCTGCCACATGGTTGTGGGTGTGGGGAGTGCTCCATCCTGCTGAGTTGTGGGACAAGGGGGCCTGGTGGGAGTTGTAGTGCTGGCTGCCTGTACACATGCCCCCCTGGGAATGTTGCTAGCTACTTTTGGGGTGATTCAGAGGAAGGAAATGTTAGATCCGTGAGACATGTGTTGGGAAGAGTGTGTTGCACATAAGTGCATTTGGGCCTAGGAAGTGTAGCTTTGTAGTTGTGCAAGATAGTACATAGCAGTGTAATAGGAGACATTTTTTGTAATTTACCAGCCTCCACTCCCCCGGCTATTCCTGTGAGACTCTCTGGATGCAGTGTGGCAAGCACCTTCTCCTCCCATTCGGTGAATGTTAGTGGTGGAATGGGAGGGCCACAGCCAGTCCTCTGAGCCAGCTCATGGTTCTTGTTGGCACGCTCTTTCACCCTGGTCTTGATATCATGCCCCCTCCTCCTGATCTCCTTCCGGGTGCGCGGGGTGGTCCCTACTGCATTGACTTTGATGACTATCCTTGCGCACATTTGATTTTTGGTGGCTACTGGTGTCTGTTGGACCATGCTTCCAAACAAATGTGGTTCTACTCTGATTACCTTATCTACCATCACTGACAACTCATTGTCAGTGAATTTGGGCATCTTCTTCTGTGACATGGTGTGTGGTGTGCAAATGTGGGAACAGTGCAGTTGTGAAGGTGGTGGTGGTGATGTGTGTAGAATGTGTGTGGTTGTGAGGGTGTGATGTGTGCTGATTTGCCTCTCCTTTGTGCTGTGGGTTTTGGCCCTTCAGTTGTGGAGTTGTGCAAAGGATTCTGGTCAGGGAAGGGGCTGGTTTTATACTCAGCTATGTAGGTGGGTCAAAATGGAGTATTCATGTCAGGTGTGTTGTGTGGGTTGACCTGGGATTTGTATTTTTGACTTGCCATGGGGATGTGTCATTGGAGTGTGTTAGGTGTTTGTTGAGGGTGAGCCAGATTAATGGCCACACTTGGTAGCTTTGTTGTGTGGTTGCTTTTGACCGCCATTACTCTTCCGGAGTGACCTCGGCGGTCGGAATACAGCAGCCCTTCCGCCGGCTCTCCCATTCATCAATTGTTGCGATCGTGGCGGTCAGAATACAACAGCCCTTCCGCCGGCTCTCCCATTCATCAATTGTTGCGATCGCGGCAGTCAGAAACAACTGATCGTTCTGCTGTCACCGCAATCGTATCCTAATTTCACTTGCGGTCATCCCGCTGTTCGAACGGCGGTTTTGGCTCTTTCTGCTGCAAATCCGACCACCGCAGATGGATTTTTACCTGCTCCGGACGGTCCCGGCGGAGTTTTGTGGCATCCGTCTGCCGCGGTCGGATTTTTCTGGCGGTTCATCCTAATCTGACTGCCGGCTTTCCCGCGGTACATGCGGATGGTTAATTTCCGCTGCCACGGCGGTCGGACTTCTTTTCCGTCCGCCATCGTAATCGACCCCTTAGAGCTTGCCATTCGACCCCTCACTCAATGACAGGGGAAAGCCATTCAACTCTCATGTTTGGAGGATTCATGACTACCAAACTGCCTCAATGGACCAACCCCAGATCCAAGAATGAGGAAGACATTCATCCTACGGACTTTGGTCGCAAGCAGTAGATGAAAATACAAGCTGACTGTTAGAAATTGAGTTTCTGGTTGGCTAGAGTATACACCTAAGCCATGCAGAGCCCACCAGGCTAATCGGGGTAATTCAGATACAACTTTGTGATGAGAGCGGCTGGGACAAATTCTGCGCAATACCGTAGATTTTTTTTTTAACATTCCCTTCTTTGAGTGCTCAAAAGGATAAAGTAGAAACGGCCACCCCAATGAACCCTAGCATCGTGAGAAATAGTACGTGTTGTCATGTACGGCTAGGAGTGTAAAAGCAAGATCCACCACCACAATAGTACAGTCGTGCGTATAAACTCACCAAAAAATGAAATGAATTAGGAAATTATCTGTAGCTTCATATACAGTATGTTCAATATTTGTCCCTTCAGAACCTAGTCAACAAAATAAATCATGTTTATATGACAGAATTAGCAATAGTAATAAAAGCTAATAACAATAATTGAGGCTGACCAATCTCAATAAATCATACCTTTTGCCTTCAAAGTGATCCTCAGCGACCCTTGAACGTACTATTTCTCACTATGGTAGGGTTCATTGAACTGGAATTACTCTCCGTCTCTCTTGTGGCCCAGCTTAGGTGTCTAAGTCCCTCTTCTCACACTCCCCTTCCCCCTCTTTTTCTCTGTCAATTTTTCTTTCCCGCTTACGAATACTAAGATCACAGCGCTCTCTTTTTTCTATATGGATTTCCCTGACACTTAAATCAGACTAACCATGGGAAACCATAATATTATAGATAGTCATTGGTTGCATTTGTTCTTGTTGTTGTAGCCATGAGGAAGTCGGTGGGTGATGACCCAATGACGAAACACGTGATTGTACTTACCAAGTGTTATGATGTACCATTGGATGCATTTCTACTTAAACAAGGAAGTGAACACCTGGAATTGAAAGAAGAATTGCAACAACTAAACGTTAACGAACTCTTGAACATTATAGCTTTTGCTCAGGATAAAGACTTTTGGTTACTAATTCAGATACACACTTAAGATAACCTGTGCTCACACTCTGGTAGATTGGCGCAGAGCAGGCGGGCTTATCAAAGAGGCAATGTGCAAAGTATTTGTGCAGCACACTAAGTACAGTAACACAGTGAAAACACCACAAAACGGACTCCATGCCAAATTTGAAAAATAGGTATCTTTTTATCTTCGTAAATTATGACCAAAACTACAAAAATCCAATAAAACTTCTTAAATTGATTAATGCAAGAACTGTTCATATTCAGTAATTTCTCCCTAAAGTAGATAGGTCGTTAACTCAATCAATCCTTGGTGCTAGCAGGGCTAGCGTGCGTCAAATGTGCAGAATGGGCAGATATTGGATGACCCATTTAAACGAGTAACACGTTGTTAGCCATAAAAGAACAGTGTGCCCAATGCTAGCAGTACTAGCACATGTTCCACAAAGGAACCAATGGGAATTCAAGCCCTTCTTCACGAATGGAGAACGTCGTCAGTAGAGAAAGCAATAATCCAATTACTAGCAGGGCTAGCACATGCCAACTGTGGAATGGAAAGGCTGAAAAACGTCTTTACTACAATACATGTTGTCAGGAGGGAGATAATGTGCCCTGCACTAGCAACACAAGCCCGTATTCAACAGGTGAATGAAAAACAAATCTAAGCCCCTCCTCGCGAAGGGAGCACGTCATCAGCAGGGACAGTGGGGGCAGGGACTGAACATAGTGTCCAGGGATGCAAAGAACTCATCCCGATCAACATATCAGGCCCCCCTGGGCCCCATACCTGAAGCCAGGCACTGTGGGTAGGCCTGTTGTGGTCTGGAGTAAGAGTCCATCGTCACTAGGGGCTGCACGGTGAAATGGTGGCCTGAAACGGAGTACAGCTGTGTAATCTTCACTTCCCGGCTGGTCTTTGCCTTGCGGGTGGAAGCAGAACACTGACATTGGCTCGCCGTGAAGCCACGTGACTCGGGAGGCGTGCCCCGTCACAAAGGGAATCCCGGGTTTTTCTTGGCAACGCTGAGATCCTGGCTTGTGAGTTTCCTTCGCCGCTGCAGCACCGCTGTGCAGGCAAAGCAGGTGATCTCTGGCCATGGAAAGCGAGGTGGGGAACAAATGGGAGAATTAAGTTCAGTAAACTATAATAGCTCTGATCTTTCATCCAATGATGATCCAGGACCCAGCAATGGGACAGGTCCCAAACCCGCTACCTGTTCTTCTTTTTCTGAGGAAATTCAACGAATGAAGTTTGGAAGGAAAAAAGTGGTAGGGGGCCAAGGAGGGGCAAACGCAAACATCGAAAATACCAGAATGGGTACCCAAAGTCAGAACAGGAACAAAATATAAATCAAGGCACAGGTGGGACAGGGACAGATCACGACAGTCACACTAATTTACAGGTCATTAACTTATCGGATAGGGTACTTAGTCCAAATGAATTGTCAGTTCTTAAAAAGGGGCTTTCTTTCTGTCCGGATACTGTATGTGATTTTATTAATCTCCATATTGATTTATTTAAGTTTGCGAGAAGATTGAAATTGAAAAGGTTTTTTGCAAGTATTGATAAAGGTGATGTACCCCAAAAATTTGGAATAAAAAGATTAGAGCTCACGATTGCTCACATGCAAGATGTACAGTTGCTTGTATCATTGCCTGAGGAGGAGAATGTGGGGGTGGAGGAATTATCGGATATGTTGGATGTTCAAAAGGATTACAGTTGCACGAGTGGTCTTGCCTTGCCCTCTAAGTTTGTACCTCAGGGGAGTCAATTCGCAGCCATAGATCTTTTTGTAAAAAAAAACAACAGAAGAGCTACATATATTAGAAGATCAGAGGTCAGTGGCTGAAACATATCAGAGCAGGAGGGCAAATATTTCTCAGGAAGAAAGAAAGGCACTAAAGGATCTGGGAAGTGATCAAACCATAGTGATAAGGGAAGTTGACAAAGGTGGCAATGTAGTGGTAATGAGAAGAACTGACTACAGCCAGGAGATTAAGAGGCAATTGAGTGACACCAGTTGCTACAGAAAGTTGAGGGTCAACCCCACGAATGAAGCAGGTAGGCTAATCACTGAGAAACTTTTTGCTTGGAAGGAATTGGGTTTGTTGGATGAGAAGGAATTCAAATATTTACACAACACACATCCCAGATTCCCGTTCATTTATACATTACCCAAAATTCATAAATCTATGGAGAACCCCCCGGGCAGGCACATTGTTTCGAGCATAGGAAGTCTAATGGAACATCTTTCAGAATTTGTGGATGTATTTCTGAAATCATTGGTGGTCAACTTACCGTCATACATCCGTGACACCATGGATGTGCTAAACAAATTGCAGGATGTGATTTGGGAACAGAATATGAGTTTTGTCACACTAGATGTGGTAGGATTATATACGTGTATTGGGAATGAGCAGGGGCAGCGCACACTGAAACACTTTCTTAGTAGCAGGAGTGCCAGTCTACAAGAGCACTCCCATGTTATTGGAGATGAGTGATTTGATATGAAATGAATTTGTACTTGTAAAGCGCACTGATACCCTGGGGCTTCCTGGCACTGTACGCATACCGCTGTGGAACCCTTCCTGGCTTTTCCCTGTGAAATGTCCACTCCTGGGCACCCCCAAGGTGAAGCCAGGCATCCCAGCGCTGGTGGGGCCGTTGTGGAGATTAAGCAAGCTATTGCCCAGAGTTGCAGAGTGGGACCCATGATTAGAATAGGCACCGAGGCGAGAATTATCAGGTCCGAGGAAGTTGAGCCCAAGACCCGCCAAGGTGGGAATTGAACCCTGGTCCCGGGCCAGATCTCTGCATCAGGGTCTGCCGCTCTAACCATTGAGCCACACTTCTCCACAATATTGAGGAATAATTTTTTCCTCTTTGAAGGGGAATGGTACCATCAGATTAGAGGGATAGCCATGGGTTCCAGGTTTGTTCCCTCTTACGCAAACCTCTTTATGGGGATGTTTGAGAGGGAGCATGCCTGGTCCCGGAATGCAGGGAAATGGATGGATTTCGTCCTCTTTTGGGGACACTTTATTGATGACATTTTGGTCATCTAGAGAGGAACAAACAGTGACCTGTTAGAATATGTGACATACCTTAACAACAATAGTCACAATGTAAGCTTCACGATGTGTCGTGATGAAAACAAAATTGATTTTTTAGATGTTCAACTATTTTTGATTAATAATGAAATACAGAGTAAATTATTTTGCAAGGAAACAGCCACAAATAACATTCTAAGAGCAGACAGTGCTCACCCGGCTGCAGTTATCAGGGGTATCCCGTATGGGGAGATGATAAGGACCCGCAGAAACTGTAGTAAGGAGGAAGATTCTAAAACTAACCTTAAGGATTTGAGAATAAGGTTGTCAGCTCGGTGCTATTCTGGGAAGAATCTGGGGAAAGCTGAGGCCAGGGCGCACAGGGTCAAGAGAGAGGACACTCTAGTTAATAAATTGAAAAGACCACCGCAGGAAAGATTAGACTTAATTTCCACCTATAGTGCAGAACATAACAGAATTTTTAAGGTGTTGAACAAGAACTGGAATCTCTTGAAGGGGATGCAAGGATTAACCAACAGTATCACTGATAAACCATTAGTGACATACAGGAAATGTCCCACGATTGGGAACAGGGTCACCAGGAACTATTTAGAACCAAAGATAGATACAGGTCATAATTGGTTACCGAATCAATCAAAGGGTTTCTACATATGTGGCTTGTGTATCATGTGCGGGTTGGGTTCCAACAATTTGAAAGAATTCAAATATAATACAGAGAAATCTTACTATGTCAAGGAATTTATAAATTGTAACAGCTGTGGTGTTGTATATTTCATCAAATGTGAGTGTGAGAAAATTTACATTGGAAGTACCAAGAGAGCATTGAAGGTTAGGATTCAAGAACATTGAAGAACCATAAGGAACAAGGATAGCAGGTCCCCCATATTCCAACACATGAGGGATAGCCACCCAGACAATACCTGTTTTAAAGTTCATGGGATACAAAAAATCTTTCAGAATAAGAGGGGAGGTAATTGGGAGTTGAGGCTGAGGCAGGAGGAGGCCAAATGGTTAAGCAGATTGAGGACAGTACAGATGGGCCTGAATATAGAGAACGAGTTCCATTATTTTTTGTGATGCTGACTTAGAGGATATATTAATAGCCTGAATATGCATGTAGTATGGGGAACACCCATTTTTTTGCCTATATGATGCTGGTGTGAGTACTTAAATCATTCAGGAAGAGTTTAGGGAGTCCGTGCACATATTGGAATGATTATTATGATATGGAGCATGTACCGTCAATCATAACAGATGGCTGTATTCTTTGGTCATGAGATGGATTCACAAAATTTGGCTTATGGGGTTCAATAAGAATTGGGTCTTGGCTAGACATAATTTTGATTGGAAGGCGGAGATGGGGCGGATAATAGTTGCCCAATGGAAATGACATGGGTGGGTGAACTGATCACTTTAATCGATGGGTCCGGGCACCCATAGAGGCTGTTAATATTGATAAGTTTGGGGAACCACTTGGCGGAGCAGCCCTGGATTTTCTCATTTAGATGGGTCCCTTCTAGTCCGGCTCATCAGGGATTGGCTCAGGCACCAGAAGCATGATGGAGATGGATAAGATGGCGTTCGAGAATTGAGGGGGTGTTGTGCAGTGACAACATTACTTTAAAATAACATGAGCTTAAATATGTTTTATTTATTACAATTCTGATATAAATACATGAAAAAGAGGGAAGGTGTTGTAAGCCCATGACCGAACGACTTTAGATATCCTTATTGGCCGAGCTGTCCAGGATTTTTTTTTTTTTGACGGGTCGTCGGGGATTGGCTCAGGAACCGGAAGCATGATGGAGATGGTTTAAACGGAGTTTGAGAACAGATGTGGCGTTGTGCAGTGACGAGATTGCTTTAATATATAAGATTACAACTTGAAGAGGTTATATTCACAACAAATTGACCAAAATAAAGGGGAAGTGTTTGTAAGCCCATGACCGAACGATTTAAGACATCCTAATTGGCCTAGCAGTTTTTGACTTTTTCTTTGGACGGTTCCCCTTCTGGTCCGGCTGATCGACAATTGGCCGAGAAATTGGAAGCACGGCTAGGAAGGGTTAAGGCAGAGTCGAATGAACAGAGGGGACAATTTGCAGCGACGGGATTAGTTTAAATATATTATTCAATTTTGAACAGGTTATACACAATAAGAAAGGGAAAGTACGGGCAACAGTCATAGGAAATACGGAAGGTTGGTCAGGCCAGAAAAAGGACTAAGAATAGAAATTTATGAAGGGCTAGTAATTGAGGTTTCTGATTGGCTCCGGAGAGGGAGGACCAGATAGGGAACCGACTTGCAGCTAACACAGGTTGACTTGTGATTGGTTGGATATGGAGTATAAGTAAGGGAGAGATTGAGGCCATGGATAAGCATCAATTAGATGGATAACGGATGAGCAGCAGTCAGGAGGTCTTGAGGGACTCGTTCTAAGGACGTACAACATGGTAGGAAAACAGAAGGAGGAATGGTTTTAGGTTGGAAGAGGAGGAACAGCGCGAGTAGTGTGGAGATAAGTTGGAAGGATTGGGGCAGTATTTGATGTTTTTTTCTAAGAATAGTGGGACAGTAGGAGAAGGGTAATTGAAGATGATTTAAGGGTAATTACTTCAGAAGAATGTTTTGAAGAGCCCCAGGGTCTATAACAGGATAAATGGATGAATGAATTATGACATAATTTTGGGAATAAGGAATGGATGGATTAGGTGGGTCCATGAACGGATTTGGGTAAAAGGACAGAGTGTTAAGGGGATGAGAAGTCGACCAAGTCTGAACCAGTGTTTCTTTGATTGTAGAGTTCAAAGAGAGAAGGAGACCAGACACTAACATGAAATGTGCTGCACCTTGGCAAACATAGTTGAAGAATGATCTGAATCTTCAGATTTAATGTGAATCTTGAGGTAATGATCACTCATATTGGAAATCGGATACTTTGCCCAGTAGAGGGAGTGAGGGGAGGAAGGTTTAAATCCACAAATGGTCTTGGCTAATTGGGATAGGGGCATGGAGGTTATGGCCCTATAAGAGAGAATAACTTGAATCTAAAGAGGAAGAATATGCATCGATAGGAGTATCATGAAAGACTGTTGTCTCTTCTTTTCTAACAAAGATTGTTATGAATTTTGATGTATTATACTATGTTGAATTAACTGATTAAAAAAATAATGATATGTCTCTAAGAGGCCATTTGGACAGAAAGTCCATGATAGATTGTATATAAGTAGGGAGTCTTGTGGGGTTATTCTGGAAACAAACTTTTTATATTTAATGGGGATAGGTTGCACAATGGTGAATATGAAAATTGTCAAGATAATTCCATACGATTGACATGTATATTTTATTTCACCGCCCTGATGATGTACGTAGGGACGAAACGCGTTGGCTGGGCTGTGTGGATTGCTTCTGATGTAAAGCATTGATTGAATAAAATTTTGATTAGTATTAAGAAACACAAGACTCCCAAGTGATTATTTGTTGAATGTGGACTGGAAAGAGTTATGGAATGAATATAATTCTTTGAATTTTGGAGAGAAAAAGCATTGATAGACTTTTACACACTCCTTTTCTTCTAAAGTTGGACTTCGCAGCTAGATATGATCAACAGCAGGTGCTGGTCTGCAGGGAGCGCATCTGGTGGCCCAATAAAGCTTGCAAATATCCAGCAGCCGACACTGGACTGTAGGCAGTATTTGATCAGAGCACATAGAAGTCTTTTCTGGCCTTGAGTCTTCCACAACAGGAGGCAAGCCAACAGGCCCTTGGAGTTTCTTGGGAGTTTGTACAGAGTCATTTCGATTCCCCCCCCCCCCCCACTGCAGAGGCGGCAGGCTGCAGGCCAAAACAGCAAAGCAAGTGGCAAAGTGGCAGTCCCTCCTGGCAGCACAGCCCCTCGTAGTTGCAGAGTCTTCTCAGGACGTCATAGTGAACTATTTTGGGGGTGTCAAAGGTCCAGCACGTATACCAAAATGTGTCTTTGAAGTGGGGGAGACAACAAAAGAGGCCTTTGATCCTGCCCTTCCTTACCTGGGTCCAGACATACTACAGGGGAGTATGTAGCTCTTTGTGTGGGGACAGGCACAGCCCTACTCAGATACAGGTGTCAGCCACTCCCTACTAATCTACTGCAGGAAGGCCCATCAGCCTGGTGATGTGCAATAAGGATGCAAATGTCACACCCCAACTCCCTCTGTGTGACTGTCTAGAAGGAATGCGCAAAGCCCAGCTGTCAAATAACCAAGATGTGTATTCAGAGACAGGCAGAAGCACAGAATGGTTAAAGTAAGAAAATTACAACTTTCTGAAAGTGGCATTTTCAGATCTGCAATTTCAAAACCAACTTGACTAAAAGATGTGTTTTTAAATTGTGAATCCAGTGACACCAAAATACAAGTTTCCATCTGCTCCCAATGGGAAGTTACACTTAAAAGATGTTTTAAGGCAGTCCCCATGTTAACCTATGGGAGAGATAGGCCTGGCAGTAGTGAAAACAAGCTTAGTAGTTTTTAACTACCAGGATATGTAAAACTCAAAAGTACATGTCCTACCTTTCAAATTTACTGCACCCTGCCCTTGAGGCTGCCTAGGGCTTGCCTTAGGGGTGACTTATATGTAATAAAAGGGAAAGTTTGGGCCTGGCAAGTAGGTTACCTTGCAAACAATGTTTGTGATGCACTCAAAATTGCTCAAATCTCTATACACTGTTAAACAAACGGATATAAATTCAGAAACTGAATGTGCAAGACCAGACTAGGTCCCACCCAAAAGCCACAAAATATATTCACGATAGCTAGACCACCTCAGTGTCCAAGTCCCGGCCTGCACTGCTATCTGCCCTAAGGCTACTAGTAAACAATATACATTCAAAATTTGTCACAGTTCAACAAATACATAAGCCTAGATGTCCTTGCACAGTATGACATTTTTATTCAATCTATTTTCTATCTTCTTTGAATTGTAAAATGTTGCTTTTCATTTGCTGAGAACAAAACAGGAATCTTCCTTAATCATGAAAGAAATGTGCATATGTTGATATGACCTAATGCTATTCGGGTGCCAAGTCCCTTCATCAGAGGTAACTATAAGACAAAGATAATTGAAATGACACACCATCAGTACTAATAGTTTACATATAACAAATAGACATTCAGGGAATAAGAAAAGTCATGTGTTGCTCCAAGGGAGCTAGCCGATTCCATTGTGCATCATGCAGCTAAGTGCTCCTAATTTGCTCATAAACTATGTTGTGTCAAATTACCCGTGTACTGTGCTTAATGGTGTAGTACATGTTATTCCATAGTGAGTCTCAGAGATTCTTAATTGGAAGCAGTCTCCCGTACTTCAAATCATCTACATTACCACCCTTGTGTGTAGCTACAAACTACATATCCTAGCATGCACCCTTCGTAAACTGAAAGCCACTCATGGAGCTTACCAACGGTCAAAACAGATTGTCACAAAACTGCAATGCGAGTGAGATGGAAAAATTCTTCCTTCGCCAATAACGACTTACAAATAACAAACCTACAATAGAAAAGTGACAACATGCTCAAATAGCTTTCCTGATGTCAGTGAACGTTCCCACAGTGAAAATTTCTCCCAGACTCCATACCTCAAAGTTATGCGAAAACTTGTTGTTGTTAAGTGCAAATGCATTGCCTCACCGTTCCTCTCTGCAAAGTAAAACGGATTGCCGGTCAGAAACCTATAGTACAAATGATGTGTTCCCCACCTAGTCCAAGTACACAATGCGGTACCATATACATTTGTATAGCAATTTTTAACTACCAGGACATGTAAAACTCAACCCTTGGGGCTGCCTAGGGCATGCCTTAGGGGTGACTTACATGTAATAAAAGCGAATGTTTGGGCCTGGCAAGTAGTTTAACTTGCCAGGTCAAAATGGTGATTTAAAACTGCATACACAGGCTTTGCAATGGCAGACCTGAGCCATGTTTAAAGGGCTACTGAGTGGGTGGCACGATCAGCGTTGCAGACCCACTGGTATCATTTGATTTCCAGGCCCTGGGCACATATAGTGAACAGTGCTAGGGACTTACGAGTAAATTAAATATGCCAATTGTGGATAAGCCAATGTTATCATGCTTAGAATACTGAGCTTATGTACTTTAGCATTTGTTAGCAGTGGTAAAGTGCCCAGAATCCTAAAGCCAGCAGAAAGAAGGTCAGAAAAATAGCCCAGGTCACCACTTAGAAGGAGTGAGAAGCGTATGTTGGGCTGGAACCCTTGACCTCCTGAAATTTTTCTGCTTTATACCACTAGAGAGGGTTGCCCATGCTTATTTAAATCCCGATTTTGTCCGCGAGATTGTTGCATGGCCCAATGTATTTCTCATCAAAGTGTAAGTTCTGCACCCAGTTAAAGCAGTGTGATCTATACAGCTTTGAGGATATAATTGTCGGGTCCTCACCCACGGGTACCACCCGAGTAGGATGTGGGTCCGGTGATGAAGCAAGCCACAGGTGGTACCTGTGGGTGAGGACCCAACAATTATATCCTAAAAGCTGTTAGATCACACCGATTTACCTGGGTGTATATCTTACACTTTGATGAGATATACGTTGGGCCACTCAACAATCTCGCAAACAAAATCAGGATTTAAATAAACAAGGGTATTCCTCTCTAGTGGTACACAGAAAAATAACCCTGCAGAAAGGGCCAGGTTCAACACTAACAGACAACATCATGTAAAAGATCTCACCTTTACAAAAGGAGATCGAGTGCTTGTCAGATTGCACAGAAAAAGAAAGTCTGATGCTCCTTTTGAGGCTGAACCCTTTACTATCACTAACACCAAAGGGCACATGGTGACTGCCCAGTGTCCTGGGAAGTCCCTTACCAGAGATTCCTCTCATTTTCAACATGTGTCCCATCACTCACCAAACAGCGATGTCAGTGTAGAGACTGGGTCCAGACAGACTGTTGATGGCTCTGTGTCTGCTGATGATTCCACCTCACCTGTGCAGATCACTGACACTTCGACTGCCAGATACGTGTGATACAGGCACCACGACGCTTAATTGAAGAATTATAATTGCATGTGTTTCTATGTCTTGATTCTTGTATTTATTCATACATTTGTTTATTTATTTACTTTGAAAAAGTTGTAACTTTTTATTTAACAAAACAAGAGATGTAGGGCCATATTATCAAGAACGGGCGATAACATTATCGCCACTTTAGCGGCAGGAAACTGCCGCTAAAGCGGCGATAAGGGGCTTGATAATATGCCTTATAGAATTCCAATAGAAGCCCAGGTTCTGGTGTGAAGGACATCAAACCTGGGCTTCTATTGGAATTCTATAGGGCATATTATCAAGCCCCTTATCGCCGCTTTAGCGGCAGTTTCCTGCAGCTAAAGCGGCAATATGTTATCGCTTGTTCTTGATAATATGGCCCGTAGTGTATTGTAAATAAAAGAATGCTGGAACTCTTTTGGTTCCCACTGTACACTGTAGGCCTGAATATAAGCATTGGAGAGATGAGTTGAAGCAGGCTTAGAATGTTGAGTTCCGACTTGCACGCAACGGAATAAAGACGTGTAAAACTACACTCCTTGTGTGACTTGGTTATTGGCTAGTACCTTGGCTGGTTGGGCGCTACAGCGGAGATGCAGTGATTCTGCTTCACGCAGCATAGGGTGCGTCGGTTCCACTGGAGCAAGCACCTGGATCAATTTCCAATGGACCAGGAGCAGGAGGTGAGACTTTGATATCACTGAGTCTCAAAGCAGGAGGCAAGCCAGCATGCCCTTGAAGATCACTCTGGGTTCAAGCAAGAGTCCAGTTTTTCCTCAGCAGGGGCAGAGGGTAGCAGGCAGCAGGGAAGCACACGAGAAAAGTAGTTCTTCCAGAGCAGCAGTTCACAAACCAATTGCATGAGACCTGTTCACAAACCAATTGCATGAGACCACATTGTTACATAACGCGCCGGTAATAGTCATCTTCAGCCCAGGTACCATCCACAGTCCACGGTGATTAATCCACGGTGATCCCGCATACAGCCCGAGCTTTCTGGCAATTCCTCTCGTCGATTGCATGATTGTCATTGACATCTCTGCACAACTGAATGCGATGTATGATACCAATATACCACCACTACTGCACAGTGACCTCTTTCTCGCTTCATTTGTTTAGGTGTTTAATATTCCCCTGATGAAGGGCTCCTTTCAGCCTGAAATGCCTAGGGACCAATAACTTGGGAGCAACTATCTGCCTAATCTGAAGATCTCCTTCTTTGTTGACAACATGTGAACAAAACATCTATGAAGTAAAATTTATGACGATTAAATAAATTCAATTCTTGAGAATAGATCAATCTGTTTTTCATCTTTGATCAAGTTTGGATCACTCCATTTACTGGACCTCAGCTGTGCACTTGGGGGACGCCGCCCCTGGGGTGGCGCTTATCTTGCATACTTCTACTGACGCTTGTGGATCAGTGAGCGATACATGATCTGCAAGCATCACCCTACTGAGCCTTAAAAGGAATATTTGAACTTTGTTTTACACCTTGGTGGTATGAACTATAACCTTGTATCTTTCTAAAAGTGACATTTCTAAAATGGTAATGTTAAATCCAACTTTGGCAGCAAAGAGGATTTATCATTACCATTACAATGATATAAAACATGAAAGAGCCACTCCTTCTCAATCAGGAATTAAAGCTTAAGAGTGTAATAAGGAATTCCAAATGTTAACCTATGATAGGGGTAGGCCTCACAGTAGTGAAAATCAATGTAGGTGTTTTTCACTACCAGGACATGCAAAACTTAAAAGTACATGTCCTACCTTTTAGTTACACAGCACTCTACCCTATGGGCTACCTGGGGCCTACCTTAGGGGTGACATATATGTAATGAAAGGAGAGTTTAAGGCTTGGGAAGGGATTTTAAATGCCAAATCTACAGGGCAGTGTAAACTGCACACACAGGCTCTGCAGTGGCAGGCCTGAGACATGTTTTAAAGGGTTACATGTGTGGGTGGCACAATCAGTGCTGCAGGCCTACTAGTAGCATTTAATGTACAGGCCCAGGGCACAGTTAGTGCACCTTACTAGGGACTTACAGATAAATTAAGTATACCAGTTGTGGAAATGTCAATGAAACCATGTTTATGGGAGAAGCACATGCACTTTAGCACTGGCTAGCAGTAGTAAAGTGCGCAGAGTCCTAAGGTCAACAAAAGAAATACAGCAAAAAGAGCAGGTAAGTAGGCAAAATGTTTGTGGAAGACCACCCCAAGGCTGTCAGGTCTAACACAAACAATATTAAATGTTATGCTAAATCTTCACAAACAAGAATACACAAAAAAAAAGCTGGGCTGTGAAGATGCCAGGTAAATCTTCACAAATGAGGGCAGGCAAAAATGGCTAAACAGTAAATTATGGCAACACTACATTTTTTGCAATAAAAAAGACATGTAATTGACAAGACACAAGCAGAGATGCTTAAAAACATCTTGCAATATGTAAAATGGCAACAGTACTAAAAGAAAGCTTGAACAAGCAATAATAATAATATTACTGTTTTTTTAGTTTAGATTTCTTTATTTGACATCACAATATATGTGTGTATTTTCAGTGTCTAACCAGCTTGTTTTTCCCTTTGGAAGAAGAGCAGGCTAAGAGTGACTTGTTAGCTGTTTAGTGGACTAGTGCATAATATTAATGACATATGCACATATTGCTTGCAAATGCAGCTGTAGTTGTAAAAAACGATTAAGCACAAATATATCCAGCTTTACTTCTGACATCCTTGCTGCAAAATTGAAAATCAAAGAGCTGCTCTGTGGACTTTCACCATTCCTTTGGGTAAAATCTAATACCTTTCTCATAATTTCTCTTCCCTTGCCTTGACCCTCTTCTTCTTTTTATATATGTGCAATTCTCTGACTAGACAGTTATCTGTGACTGTGACCATAACACTATTAAACGAGAAGTAATGTTGAGGGAGAAAGAAGTAGAGACAGAGATTCTGTAGAGAGATATGTGAGCCAGGGAGAGGAATACTGTTAGACATGGCCCTCTCTGTAGGGTTTCCCTCAAACGGTTTGGCTTTTCCCCTCCATTTTTTGCTGAATTTGTTTTGTTGGCCTTAAGACTCTGAGCACTTTTCACTGCTAACCAGTGCTGAAGTGCTTGCGCTCACTCCCCTAAACATGGTTTGATTGGCTTACACCTGATTGATATGTTTAATTTACTTATAAGCCCCTTGTAGTGTGGTATACCATATACTCAGGGCCTGTAAATTAAATTCTACTAGTGGGCCAGCAGCACTTATTGCGCCACCCACATAAGTAGCACCTTTAAACATGTCCTAGACCTGCAATTGGAGCACGAATCCAGTTTTAAAACTGCCAATTTAACTTGCCATTATAACTCCCTTGCCAAGCCTTAAGCTCTCCATTTATTACATTTAAGTCACCCCTAAGGTAGGCCCTAGGTAGCCCATAGGTCAGGGTGCATTGTAATTAAAAGGTTGGGCATCTACTTTTAAGTTTTACATGTCCTGGTAGTGAAAAACACCTGAATGGGCCATCTGCTGGCAGGATGGAGGGCGGAGCTGGGCACAGCCCCATTTGCAACCGAATAGACTGTGCTCTGCTTTCACACAAAAGGCTTATCACCTCCACTTTGTCACTGCAGCCAGCTTGGAGCCAGGGCAGAGCAGGGAAGTCAGGAAATTCCATGCACTTCAAAGCAGAAGCCTCTAGAAACTTCACCCAGCTTCAAAGACAGAACTGGGTGTAAAAATAGAACACTCAGACCCACTCTTTGGTTCATTTCTGGACCTGCGGAAAGGACTCTTAGAGGACTGCCTGCTGCTGTGACCTGCTGTGCACTCTGCAAAACTGCTTTGCTGTACCTGGAAGGACTTCTTTGCTGCCTGAAGCCTGCCTTGAATCTCATTTTCAGAGACCAGCCCTGCTCTTTGAGCCCTTTCTAAAGACAGTGGTCCCCAGACAAAAAATTTGTGTGAACAATGAATATAGACCCAATCAGTACTATATTATAGGAATCTGTCCAGCCGGGCAGATATTTAATATACAATCAAAAAACAATATTTGCAAACAATGAACACGAAACAGTTATAGTGGGACGCAAGCCTGCATCCAACTTGACAAAAAAGACGTACAGTATACAGTGAGGGGTTCAGGCAAAGGAAGTCATTTGTTTCAAACACATTTCTTGTAGAACAAACATAATATATAGAAGACACCATTACACAAAAATTAGGGCATTTGCACAAAAGCGTATATGGTGTACAAAGTGTCGACGGCGTTTCGATCCCTTAAGAGAATGCCGGGATCATCCTCAGGACATTATAAATGACATGCCTGTTTACATATGGCTAAAATTGCCAAGGGCAGGTGACAGACTTCCCTGAAATCAAGGAAACAGGACCAGCTACGTGGTACGTGAGGTCCAGGTGTTGGTGCGAAGGAGTAGGCCTCGGGGAACGGAAGCTAATTGTGGAAGTTCCAATGTAACTATTAAGTATATGACAAGCCGCAGTAGTGGTCTTGAATAGAGTTCTGGGCCAATGCGATAGTAGTCCTTGGTCTGTCACACCATTCTGTGTAGCCGGTCACAGCACTGAGCCCTGCATCTTCACCTGAAGCCAGGACTGCCAGAGTGACTTCAAGGGCTAGTTTGCTGGCCTCCTGTTCAAAGCCAAAGAAACACAAAAGACTCCCACCATCTTGACCCAGCCTTGATGAGTCTTGAACCTCCAATGGGTGAACCACCAGCCCTGGACCCTTGGTTGTGGTGCTAAATGTGACCAGATGGCCAAAATCCAAAACTGAGGACTTGGAAACTTTTTGTCCAAACTGACCTAAGAACGGAGGGGAGACCAGGACCAACTTGCTTGTTTATCCGCTCAATGTGTATCACCTTTCAGCCTGACTTTGCGGCTGCTCCCGTTACATTCTTCTCCAAAGCAGCAAATGTTGTTCAGCGGTGATTCGCCAAAGGGGTATCGGAGCTCCTGCAAACTGTGTTTGGCTATAGCCTTCTGCCATGTCCTGCTGGAGATTTTCGACTTCCAAAAAAAAAGATTACATCCGAACGTAGAAATCTTCACCACAGCTTCAACCCAAGGTTCCCCAACCACCACGTTCCATCCTTGGACACTGCCTTGCCCGTTGAACTTTACCTTCTCAGAAATTTTTTCTAAAAATGTCTTCTAAATCCAAAGGTAAGCACCGAACGGGTTCAATCCACTTCTTGTATCCGACCTGTGCTCGATCGCAGTCGGCCATATTTTTCGACTTTGACACCCGCTCTGTGCGACCTGATGTCAGCAGTTCATGATTTGATCTTTTAGGCGCTAGTTTTGAATAAAAGATTAAAAAAATTATGACTCCAGTTCTACTGATTGGATTTTTGTTATTTTTGTGCCAAATGATTTATTAAAATGTACTATCTTTTTCTAAATTGGTGGGAGATTTTTCTTGAGTTGTGTTTTCACTTTTGGTAATCTTTGTGTGCTGCATAAATACACATTGCCTCTAAGTTAAGGCTGACTGCTTTTTGTGCCAAGCTGCCAAGGATTAAGCACAAGTTAATTTAGTGACTTTTTGTGGTTCACCCTGCAATGGAGTGTGGCTGTTGCTTGACCGAGGATCACACCGCAGGCAACTAACAACCCAATTTCTCACAAATACATAGTAAAGTATATCGGGAAATGTGATGTAGCCAGAAGGAAAAATAAGGAAAGAAGTGGAAGATGTAGGTAAAGAGAGGTAGGCAAATAAGTATGGTTTTGTTGTGCAGTAGAGAGTGACAGAGATAGGGAGAAGAAAATGTAGAGGGGGCAGCCGTTGAGAGGGGCAGCAGAGCACAGTACTCCAATCCTGAGATAGAGAGAGAGACGTAATGTTGAACATGAGGTGAATTAGAGAGGTGTAAAGTCAGAGAGGGAGAGACTTGAAGAGAAACAAAAAGATGCAAGCTGGTGAGAGAGCAAATGAGAAGAAGTATGGAAAAACAGGTCAGGTAGATAAAGTAGTGGGGAACGATAGAAAGGGTGGAGAGAAATGTGGTGTAGAGCAAAAAGAGGAAGCTGTTGGTGAGGAAGACAAAGGTGAAGTAGAGAGAGCTGAGATAGAAGTACTGTACTAAGAAAAGTAGAGCTAGAGTGGGAGGATAAGAGAGAGGGCTAAGATAGAAGACGTGAGATGACGTCAGGAAAGAGTAATGAGACAGAATATTTTTCAATCTAATTGGTATCAACTGCCTGAGAGTGCATAGAACAAGGTTTGGCAGGCCAGGAAGGAATACTAAGGGGCAAATTTATTATTTTTTTGTGCAACACAGTGCAGTAACCAAAGTTGATGCAATGTGTCGCGAAAGTCGGAGAACGCAGTGCAAAGTCATATTTATTAGATATGGCTAGTTTCTGCTTCATACCCCTCCACTGGCGAACAAAGATGCTGCCGAGCTGCACGCACAACCTTTGTACCATAGCGCAAAAATGCGTTGGTGGTCTGTAGCATAGTATTTGTACTAGAAGCATGCCCTTACAGCACAAAATCTTATGCCTAGACATTTATGAAACATTTCATATAATGTATGTGTGGTGTTCCTTGCAGCACACATGCAATGTATGGAAAAGTGAAAAAACAAAAATATTTCTCCATGTTAGCGACTGCTTCAAGGAACTGTTATTTCTGTGATGCAAAGCTCAGTCTGGCTATAGTAAATCAGGCTTTGCGTCAAAAAGTTGGCTACTTGCATTAATCTGCCCAAGTTCCACCCACCTAATTCCCCCTTAATGTAAAGTGGTGCAAAGCAGCACTAAGCACTAATTGCAATGAGAAAAGGGCACCTTTCAAACACAAAATACCTTTTGAGCTAGAAAGTAAACACCCCTCCAAGAGTTTGTGCTGTTTTGCATCACTTCACCCCAGTGCAAATCTTATTAATTCAGGCCTTAAGTTCCGTTAAGCATGCTTTGCCGTCAAATTAGGAAAAAACTGCGGGGCATATTATCAAGCGGCAGCGATAATTATCGCTGGCCGCTCTTAGCGAGAAATTATTTATCGCCGGCTATCGCTGGCAATTATCGCCATGCTATCGCTGTATCAACAACGCATAGCGCAATGGCGATAATTTTCCAGCGATATCGGTGTTTTCCATGGAACATCGCTGGTTTTTCAGCGATGTTCCATGGAAAACGGTGATAACCTTGCTGATACGACCCTGTGGTCGTATCAGCATAATCCACCCCCATTGTTAGGTATAGGTAAGTCTGTATTTTTGCAGACGTTAGTTTTTGGCGAAAACCGCGGTTTTCGCCAAAAACTAACGTCTGCAAAAATGCATGGGCCTCCTTGTAAATATCGCGATGTACATTTCGCGATATTTAACAAGGTAGTCCGTCAGGGGTACGCCCAGTGACGCCCACTTTACATCTCATTAGAGATGCGAAGTTAGGCGTGCTGGAAACGGGCGCTAAGTCAAGGAAACACGCGCTAGCGTGTCCTTGATGATATTGCGATAAAATTATCGCCACTTTTCGCCCGAAAACGGACGCTAAAGCGGCGATAATGTTATCGCCAGCCCTTGTTAATATGCCCCTGCTTTTGTTAGCAACGTTATTATGGCAGCAGAAATTTCGACTATCCAACTAACTTCACCACTTTACTTGGAAGGTGGGGGTGCTGGGCAATTGCCCACTCCACTTTGTGAATGCATTAAAACATGTCTGATTCTAAAAACATGTTTCATGTTAACAGTAATTTCATGTTTTTGCAATACATGCACAGAACAGGGGCAGGAATTTATTGCATATTTTAATTTACAGTTCGACATGGTTTTATTTTTAACTTACCAAATATACACTTTTGCAGCAGAGAAACTCTCTCCTCAGTGCTTCTTGCAAATTCTTCGTCATATACAAGCAGCCGAAAGTCGCCTTATGAGATTGATTACACACCGTATGGGATTTCGCAGAAAATAAATACTTCTGTAATTTATGAACGCCATTGCTAAATATCATTTGTTGTGGCCGAGTAACAACAGTAAATAAGCGTGTGCACTGCCAAAACATGTTATTTCTCATTTTGATTTGACAAAGCTTCCACAAAAACATGTCACCATCTCAACCTAAATCCGAATAGGACAGCGTTTGTCTCACAAAGAAACCATTTGCAGGGCTTGTTACTGTGTTAAGGAGCAAGTAGGAAAAATGGCAAAGGCCACCTGATGCAGACTCACACCAAAAAGATCAGACTATATAAGACCATGCCGTCAACACCTCTGTGATCTGGGGTCTATCCTAACGTAGATGGGCTGTCCACATCTATATATTAGTTCATTTCTGACACTCTCTAGCGCAAAAGGGCAAAAACAAAGAAAATAAGGAGATCTTGGAGACCTGGGGAGTTTCCTCTATAACAGCTATTCAAGTAGACACATGCGAAAGTGCAGCATGCCTTTAACCTGACATGTTCTATCACTGTGTTTGATATTTGGTTTCTATAGAAATATTCCAAAAATAAAAGCATATTTTTAAATCTTGTGACTTCGCTTAACTCTCCCACGTTTTATAACATAACATGTGTATTTGTAAAGCACACGTTCACCCGTAGGCCTCTTGGCGCTGAATAACAGATGTTGATTATTACCCAACGTTACTCATTATATCGACTGCAGAAGGATGAAAGGCTGAGCAGACCTGCTGGTATTTGAACCTGTGACCATGAGGTCGAACACAGGCCCCTACAGTGGACGCATTAGTCCACTAAGCCACCAGACCCGGCAGCTCAGCAATTTTTGTCGCATGCAATCTACATTAGGGAGCAAGTGGGCTCTGGGGAGCCTAATACCAGAAGAGAGTGAGTGAGCAGTGCAATCATGCAGGCACCTTGAGCAGGCCTTGTGGTGGACGATGTATGTGCGTGCGGTGCCTCGAGTGCCAACCAACCTGCCGCCGGTTCCTAGAGGGAGGCTGGTCTCTGCCTCTCCACATACTCATCGAGCAGCGTGGATCAGCTGCTAGAACCAGGAATGGAGACTGAGTTATGGTTATGCCAGTGCTGCGTCCTCTGAACTGAAAGGTGTGTGTGGTCCAAACAGAACTCCCTCCCCTACCCCAGCCAGAGCGAGTAATTACCATGCCACGGATCTAGCAACCAATGACAGGCTCTGACTTACTTGGCTATCCATTTCTGGAGAGGTTCACATTGGTGACTGGACTGAACCCCAGAATTCCCATGGTCTCCTTGACCTCAGCATGTTTTTAATGATTTTGAGGGCCCTGGGTCAAACATAATTTAGGGCCCTTTTAAAAAATGGCCCTCTTTGAAGGGTCACCCCAAACTTTTTGGCTTCCGCCATCTCTTTTTTTTAACTTGTTTTTGTTGGTTTTAGGACTCTGAGCACTTTACCACTGTTAACCAGTGCTAATGTGCATGTGGTCTCTCCCCTAAACATGGTTTGATTGCTGTATCCACAATTGGCACATTTAATTTGCTTATAACTCCCTAGTAAAGTGCACTAAATGTGCCCAGGGCCTTAAATTAAATGCTACTAGTGGGATTGCAGCACTGCTTGTGCCACCCACTCAAGTAGCCCTTAAACATGTCTCAGGCCTGCCATTTGCAGAACCTGTGTGTGTAGTTAACACTGCTATGTCAACTTCACATTTAAAACCCCTTGCCAAGCCTTAAACTCTCCTTTTCTTACATATAAGCCACCCCCTAAGGTAAGCCCTTGGTAGCCCACAGAGCAAGGTGCTAAGGGGCCCATTAGGATAACGGGCGGATAACGGGCGGATCACCACCGCCGGGCCGGCGGTGGCGATCCGCCCGCCAAATGTCCCTGTGTCACTCCCCGCCATATTAGTATGGCGAGGGGCACCGTGGCGGACGGAAAGACCGTCCGCCGCTTTTCTGCCGGTCGGATTGCCGGCCGGGCGGAAAAGGCACACAATATGGTAGTGGTGCCTTGCCGCCATGGAAAGGCATGTGGAGATTGGCTTCGGGGCCTGTTGGGGGCCCTGGGGGGGGGGTGGCTGCACTGGGGGGTACCTGTGGTATCCCCCTTCATTGCCATACACAAGGTGGCAGTCACGTTGTGCATTGCAATGAACTACATGCACCTTTAACATTGCTGCGGGTGCTGTTTACAGCACCGCCCACCGCAATGTTAATGGCAAGAATGTGTCCGCCTGGGTGGCGGGTGCATCCTAATTGGCCTAGTGGGACCGCTGCACCTCTGGCGGTCAGTCCCGTTTACCGTTACGGTGCCGCCCGCCATCGTAATAGGCCCCTAAGTAATCCAAAGGTAGGACATGTACTTTTAAGTTTTTGATGTCCTGGCAGTGAAAAACTCCCAAATTCATTTTTCACTACTGTAAGGCCTACCACTCTCCTAGGTTAACATTGGGAATTCCTTATTACAATAAGCTGTAATTCCTGATTGAGAGGGAGTCGGTCTGTCATGTTTCAAATCACTGCAATGGTAATGATGAATCCTCGTTACTGGTAAAGTCAAATTTATCATTACCCTTTAAAAAATGCCACTTTTAGAAAGATAAAAGAACAAATGATGTACGGAATGCGGAACAAATCAAACATTTAAACCCTCCCCCCCAGTCACAGATCTGGGCTTCAACCATTGTTTTTTTGCTCACTACCCCACCCCAGTTTAGGCCCAGGCATGTGCATGTTTGATTTGTTCAGCATTCCGTCCATCATTTCTTTGTTTTATTCTAGAAAGATGGCATTTGTCTGCTCTTAGCCCTGTGTGCCTGCAGCCTGTCACCAATACAAGTCTGGGGTGGGTGACAGCTGGACGTTTCGCATCCCCTCTAGGCAGCCACACAAAAAGGGAGATTAGGTGTGACTGATGGGCCATCCAAATCCTGATGGGACATCTTGGGCAGGATGAGAGAGGAGCTGACACTTACACCTGATTTGGCTGTCCCCTCTCCCCACACAAAGGGCAGTATACACCCCCTGGAATGAGTCTGGGGCCAGAGCTGGGAGGGAGGACCTCTGTGCACTTCAAAGCCACTCTTTGAAGTAACCCCCACTTCAAAGGCACAACTGGGTGTAAGTACTGGGCCTCTGACCCTACCAAATCAGTACACTGCTAGACCTGTGATGAACTCAGTCAGGAGGAGGGACTGTGGTGCTGCTACAAGGATGGCCACTCTTCTGACTGATGCTCCTGAAGAACTGCTTCTCTGCTGTGCTGCACTGCTGCCTGCTACCCTCTGCCCTGCTGAGGAAGGACCGGACCCATCTCACTTGAACCCAGAGTGACTCCAAGGGAAGGCTGGTTTGCCCCCTGTTCCAAATCTCAGGTGATCAAACACTTTTATCAACCTGAAACAGCACCTGGACTTTTCTTGCTGCAAGTCTTGTCCTGCCAAGTGTACCAATCCAGACCTGGACCTTTGGAAGTGGGTATAAAGGGCGGCAACTGCTAAAATCCACACATGAATGACGTTGCTCCGATCGGAACCGGTGCATCTCCCTCGACGCATCGCCATTGCTGCACGGACAATGGAACTTGCATCGCCAACTATGCGGTGCATCATCTCCAGTTTCTAACCTATCTCTGACTTTACGTAGCTTTACGCCAACGCGTCGGCTATACGCCAGATGACGACACATCGCTTCAGTGCTACTCTCATCTCGACTCCTTCGACAACACATCTAAGATACTTTGCAGCGGGCCACAGCTGGTCCCTGTATTCGACCATCGTGGTGGGCTTGAACTTTTGGATTTACTCCAGTCTAGCACGACCAGATATCCCCGGTTGGTGCTTTAAGCTTTTAAGCACTATATTTTCATTTATTATTTAAAATTCATAACTCCAGTTACACTTATTGGATTTTTGTCATTTTGATATTGTTTTGTTCTTTAAATTAAGTTCTATTTTTCTAATCAGGTGTGGTATCTTTTTGTGTGGTGTTTTCATTGTTTTAGTGTTTGAAGTGTTGCACAAATACTTTACACTTTCCTTTAAGTTAAGCCTGACTGCTCTGTGCCAAGCTACCAAGGGGTGAGCTCAGGTTTATTTAGGTTGTGTTTGTGAATTACCCTGACTAGGATTGTAGTTCCTGCTTGGACATGTGCATACCTCTGCCAACCAGAAACCCAATTTCTAACTAACCACCTGCTCAGAACAACTCTGAATTTACTATCCATTTTAGGTGCATTTACGCTCTCAGCGGCTGTGGTTGGATCATTGTAAACCCTCTTCCTTGGCCAGCCTACATCTGGGCCCAACTTTAGAGCAAGCAGTCTCTCTCAGCACCAAATAAGCAGCAGTGGTGGCCTGCATGGCTCGCGGGTGGCGGGGTGGGCACGGGGGGTCAGGGGGTGTCGCATGGGGGTTAGGAATCAGAATTTTTTTTTAAACGTACCTTGAGGCCAGGTCCTGCGTCTTCTCTGCTCCTGCTCTCCTGCCTCTCTCTCTGACAGGAACAGGAAGCAGGCAGCCAGGCTCCCTCCCCTGAGTCAATCACAACGCAATGCAGCGTTGTGATTGGTCTGAGCGCCATGACACGTTGCTCAGCCAGGGGCTGTACTGGTGGCCATGTTCTCCATGCAGGCTGTAATGCAGCCTGCATGGAGAAGGGGAAAGTGCGTATTACTGGTTTGGGCAGCCTGAGAGGGCCAACTAAACAGTCATTGCGCACTTAGGAGTGGGCAAAGCACTCCTCCCCAGCCCTGCTCCAAGAGCAGAGCAGCCCCGCCCGTGAAGCAGCAGGAAGAAGTCTAAAATGATAATAACGCAAAGTTATTATGTTTCTGCTTCCCATTGCTTAAAAGCAGTGGGGCGACGCTCCTCCGCCATAGCGGAGAAGCCACCCCTGATAAGCAGAAAGACTAGTGACCTGAACAAGCCCGTTTCATGTGGTGCGGTGGACTGGCATTTCACTATTTGTGCCTGTGCATATGGAGGGTGTTTTTTTTGTTTTCTGCACTCTAGTTTTTACTCCTTGAAGAAAAGGGGTTTTGAGTCAGATGGCATTAGGATGTGATCACGCCAGCCTAGCAGCTACTTCAAGTAGACATTGCAGTCATGGAGGGAGCATATAATGCTGCTCTGAACTGCACACTGGCATGTGGCCTACCCACCAGAAAAGCAGAAAGAGTTATGGTCCGACCAAACCCTCTACCAACAATGTGTGGAGTAGCTAGCCTGCATGACCATTTGGTAATGCGGTGCTGATGAGTGCTTTTTTTTAATGCCCTGCCTGTACTATGTGCTACATGTATTCTTACTTAGAAGGGAACAGGCTGTGATTGAACCTGCTGACTTCTGCTCCACAAGGAAGATGCAGTCACAGAGGTAGAACACAATGCTTATGTTTACGTCACATAAGTGGCGATTGCTGAATAAATATTATGTTATGTTATGTTAAATGAACTTGTTGAGTGCACAAATACCCGTAGGTGTCTTGGTCCTGGCTACTGTGAGCGTAAAAAGAGACCTGCCATGAGTTAAATAACTATACAGAGTTGAATAAAGGCAAAGTCCCGTCAACTTGGGCTGGGCCTATGGGCTTTTAAAGGTCAGAGCACCAGCTGAATCTAACCAGATCAAACAGGTATTTTTTTCAACCCCATTCCATCTCTCAGGCAGGGGCGGACTGGCCAGACAGCCTGCGAAGTCAAAAAAAACAAACAGGCTATTTTAAACTCAGAACAGTGTGGGACTTTCCCAAAAGCTTAAATTACTGCCCAATTTGCCCATCCCTTAAAACATATTTGCTCGACTTGCTCAGGTCCAAGGAGGTAGTGGAGGACAGGCAGTTAGGCACCACGGACCCCAGCCCCTCTGGACTCACAGCAGCTTTTATTCAGCATGGGAAAGCTGAAGAGATCTTCAGAGCAACGCCCATGCAGGATCTGTCACCCAGTGCAGTGGGAGAAAGCTTTAGTCAAGTACCAGTGGTTCTTACCCGCTAATCAAGGTATAGCCCTCCAGGCATGGGAAGAGTCAATAGGGAAACAGAGGACCAGAGTGAAGGTCCCCTCATAAGCTGCTGATCACCAGAGTAGAAAGAGTGATACAGGGCGAGTTTGGTCTCCACCTGCTGAAAACAAGACTCCTATTCACAGCCCTTTCAGGAATCTCCTGAGTAGACGCTACATACCAGCAAATGTGGGAGAATTTTCAGTGCTTGTGGCCAAATAGCCTTTTTCCTACTCACGTGCTTCACTGACAAAATAATTTTTTTGGGCTTTTTCTTGTAATTTGGCACCACATCAAGGTGGTGCCCTAAAGCTGCTGCCTCATTTCATCCTAGAGAAACACTGACCATTCTCCTTCAACCTCATTCTAAATATCACTGGACTATCTATCTATCTATATATCTATCCGTCCGCCCGCCCGCCCATCCATCCATCCATCCATCCATCTATCTATCTATCTGTCAGAAGTCTGTCTGTTCCAGCATTGTGACTTTAAATTATGCCTTAATATCCCCGGAAGTGGGATTTCATGGTAGATTGCTGAGGGATGGCTCTGGGACGGGATGTCACTCAGCTGGGACTCCTCCAGGCCTGCCTCTGCTCCTCATTACAGGCCTCTGGCAGCCTCATAAAGAAGTGACAGCAGCGTGATAGACCGGCCGCTGACTCAGAGCCTGTACCTGCCATACAGAAGCAGCCAGCTGGGAGTAACAGTCCTGTCTTCCTTGGCACCTCTCTCCGCGAGCTGATTACAATTAGAAGGCTATAATTAGTGCTGGGCGAGAGCCCCAATTTGCCCTCGCTTTATGCACAACTGCACTGACATTTGCGAGGCTGGCTTCCTCTTCTGCTTCACATGTCGCGTGGTGTCGCCCCCTCCCCCTCCCCCCCTTCTGTTCACACTCTCATCCTCTCGTTCTTTGTGACCCTCCGTGTGATTTTATTCCTTTCGCATCCTCCCTTTCTCCTTACCCAGGCCTTTCCTTTCTTTTGTTCTGCTCCAGGGTCTGCTTCATTTCTCCATATCTTAAACCTCATGCCTGTTTAATTTCACTATATCCGCCCCCCACCCGTCCCCATGTCTTCACTCGATTTTTTCTGCGATCTTCCTCTCTACCGCCCCCTGCTTCTTTCCAGCCCATTTTTTTGCCTCCCTTTTCTACCTTTATCACCTGCCCATCTTCTGCTTCCTTGCCCCTTCCCGTCCCTCACTCCTTGACCCCCGCCCCCCCCCCTTTGCTCCCCCAAGCTTTCTGTTTGTTTTATTTCACTTCTCCCCATACTGCATCTGAATAACCTGCAAGGACGACAAGGCAAACGGAACGCACTCTTCGCCTGAGACCTGAGCGATGTGTTTCATGGATTGAGGAGCATTATTTGGACTCCAGTTTTGGAGTGCGCCAGACGAGGAGAGTTTCAGTAACTTTGAAAGGAAATGAAAGGCACTTACAGGGCTTGGGGCTGAGTGAAGGGTGGACATTTGCATGGAGGCTTGCCAGGGGCGTAGCTACAGGGGGAATGCTTGGGGTGTTTTGTTACACTTCCCTAATAAATATTTTTCCGATAAACAGTTGGGTACAGTCGGGTATGGTGAGGTGACTGTCGGATTTCACCAAAGACAAAAATGCACACTCTCTCCCTCTCTGTTTTGAAAGTCCTCAAAAATATTGTTTTTTAAAACCTTCCAATCCGCATTGCTATCCCTTTCTATTGCCCCAAAGGCCCCTCTCATGCACCCTGCTTGTCCTATAATGTATTTAAACATTATATGCCAGCTTGATTGTTGGAAAATCTGAAGCTCACCCGCCCCAGTCTTACTGCCCAAGCTACTCGCCTGAAGCTAGCATTTTTCTCCACTTGAAATGTGTCAGAGAATAACAAGGCGGGAGAAAGATGGCAGCCGTCAAGAGTTAGCGTTCAGCTGTTAAAATGGGAGAAATGTGCTAAAAGTTACATTGAATATCTGACAACACAAAACCTCAGATCCATATTTCTTTCAATGTAACTTGCGACTCGCAAAATGCAATGTACAGCAGTGTCACAGACACTGTTAGCGATTCCCAATGGGGTCGCAAATTGCGTGCCTCATCAATATTCATGAGGCAAGCGCAATTTGCGACCCCATCGGGAATGGCTAGCACTCCCAGAGATGGTGGCCTGCTGGGGTCAGCAGACCACCATGTCTGGGACTGCTTTTAAAAAAAGCAGTTTTTTTAAAATGCAGCATTTAAAAAAGAAAAATGAAACTTTTCAGTTTCATTTTTTAAGGGCAGGCAGTGGTCCCTGGGACCACTGCCTGCTCTTAAAAAATATTTTCTCACACACTCACAAAGGGGAAGGGGTCCCCTGGGGACCCCTTCCCGTTTGCGAGTGGTTTATCACCTACTTGAAGTAGGTGGTAAACTGCAAGTGTTTTGCGGCCGCAAATGCGGTCGCAAAACAATAGTACATGGCAGTGAGTCTGGCTATTAGGATGGGATGCCCCTTCCTAATAGCGAGAGTCACAAACGCTATTTTGCGAGTCAGTGACTCGCAAAATAGCGTTTGTACATGCCATTACCCTTTTTTGCGGTCGCAAATTGGCCGATCTCCCATTTGTGAGCGCAAAAAAGGGTCATACATCTGGCCCTAAGTGATTTGCCCAGAATCACAGAATGTTTGAGGCTTCCGCCAGACTCGAACCTGGTCCCTCAGGTTCAAAATCGGCGGCCCTGGCCGTTAAGCAGGTACCAGATTACCGGTTTCAGAAGGATGGAAGGCTGAATCATTTTTGCTGAGGTTCAATGTCATGACCAGGGATGGACTGGGAACCTAAAGCTGCCCTGGCAATTTTCTCGGACCAGCCCCTGCCTGGCCATGGAAGGTTGGAAACGCTAGGTTGCTTCTTTTGTTACTGGGGGCTGATATTGCAGCATCCATGCAAAACCTGCCCCCAGTAACAAAACCGGACCCCATCCTTCCAGGAAAACTCCCAATGCCCATAACGGCCAGTCCAGCCCTGGTCATGACATGCAGATTGCCACGTTTCAGCAGTGGGCATTCAGTTCAGTGAGCCATTCTTCCTTAAGAAGAAGTGAGGTAGTGAAAGATTCCCTAATAGACCTTGCCAAGGTGCCTATGTGTAGAGGCCCCACCCTGGTAGGTGAGGGTGTCTCTGGAGACCAGGTTTTATGTGTGTGCTTGAATGTGAGAGTGTGTTGTTCTTGAGAGCCCTCCACCAGAGGTGGCAGAACCTGTGTGCCCAGAAGGGAGGTCCATTGCCCCTTTTCTGAGTGATAGGGGGATGTTCGCAATGTGCATGTGCTGAGTAAGTGTGTGATGACAGGGCATGCAAGGGGGCTAAGTGACTATGCACACTCCAGGGGAATTTCAATGTGCAAATTGTGAAACAATGTTCAGGGCAGCAGGTACATAATTTTCAGAGAAATGACCTAGCCTGAGTTGGTATGAAAAGTGATAGCACCATCAGCAAGACGATGGCTGGAGGGCTGGTACTGGGCTGGTTTGAGGCACCAGAGACCCAATGGACTCCAACATGATAGCAATTGTGCAGTGGATGGTGAGTCACCACTGTTAAGGACACCAACCCATGATTGGGAGAGGGGATAGGCCAAACCAGAAACATAACCATGCAACAAGTTACCTTTCTCAGCTAGGGAACCAGGTACACCTTTCCATAATATTGATCCCCAAATGGATACAGGATGGCGACTCCCTCACTCTGGATTACTCAGTCCCACCACTGCTTCACTGCATTACTGTTTTCTCCACTATTGACCACTAGGAATGCATTAAGAAGGGTAGTAGTGCACAGGCCCATGAGAACAGAGAGCAACACTGAGAAAATGGAACACATCACTTCCTGCATGGCAGAGGGACACCATGGCTGGATGCTAGCGGAAGAATGAATATTGCCGGAGTGGATGCAACGCTTTTTGCAACCCGGTGATTTAGATTGCTGTGGTGTTTCTTTTATAAATGTTTTAATTTTATCCCCCTGTAAGCCAGCAAATTGTCTTGTACTGAGTCACCATGCCAGCAACGTTTGACCTTATGTGTGGGAGTGTTTAGCGTTGCTGGACATGTGGAACCTAGTGGAGGAACTAAAGTTATGAATTTCTGAAGACAGATAAGGGTTGTACCTCTAGTCAGACAGACAGATATACAGGCACTCGCACGCAAAGACACACAGAAACTCAAGATAGGCACTCACTCCTGTACCTGTCAGCAATGATATCACAAACTATGCAATGGGATGGGGGTCATCAGGAGTAGGGATGATGGTCTTCATTTTCAGACTTTTGAAATCGAATGTGGTGACCTTAGTTTTGGCTGTTGAGTTGCTCCTCTCTCTTTGACATCCCACGCTAAAAGTTTGAGACACATGGGCTCAGCTCATCAGCTTGGTTCTGACCACCAGAGATGCCAGGATAATCTGAGTGTGTTCTGCTTATGAAGGTGCCTGCTGAGGGTGAGCACTGATCTGACTGAGAAGCAGCTGAAGGCCTACATTATAATGGAGAGTGTTAGTGCTGAGTTTTGGAGGATTCATTAGGGTGGAGCTGCATGTTCATTGAGAGTGGCACCTAGTGATCTCTCAGACCTGTACCTGAGGACGAGGGACAGAGTTAGCTACTGACCTCTATTTATCCTCTGACAGCATCATTGCTTGTATAAACACCAATCCCTCACACCATAAATCACAAAGGGCCCTATTGTGATGTCAGTCGGAAAGTCTCCAACCACAGGTCGGAGGCTTTCCGACCGACATCCCTGGTTTGACTTCTGACCGTCAAATTACAATGTAGGCGGTCGGAAGTCAAACTGGCCGGTCATTCCGGATGGCTTCCGACGTGCTCAAGGAGCCCATCGGCCAGTCGGAACCGCAACGTAATCCCTTTAGGACGGCGTTCCTGCCGTCAGGATTTCGATGTCAGTTTCACACAGCCTTTACATGCTGGCCTTTCCTAGCAGGGCCCCCTTGCCTGTGCGCCTATGGTTGTGGGTCTGGGGGCATCTATGGTGCCCCCCTGTAAATCCCTGCATTGTGTAACACATAAACAAACTGCGGCTGACCAAAGGTTCAGCACATCTAATCCCAAGTGTATATAAATATTAAAAGTTCTGTGCAACCACTTCCAAAGCTTGCCGCAGTTCAGCTCCACTGGAAACCAGATACGTAATCTTTATACAAACGGGGAAGGTGCACCAAAGTAAAGTCCGTTCTCTCCAAATGTATCCAAAATAGTTTCTTTAATGTTGTTAATCGTAAAAGTTGAACATCAGCCAACGCGTTTCGTTCCACAGATGGAACTTCATCAGGGCTCAAAGTCAATAACTGGTTAGTCGTGACCTTTGTTCAAATAAACAAAATATCTACATATATGTCGAATATGTCCCAAAATCTGCAAGGTAGTATACATATGAGTATAAGTTGAAGTCAATCTGTTCTATGTCAATAAACCCGTGATACGGGTAGCAGATCAAAGAGTCAGTATCCGTGATACGATACAGCGTTCGCCATTTCTGCGGAAAGGTATTCAAAAATACCTTTCCGCAGAAATGGCGAACGCTGTATCGTATCACGGATACTGACTCTTTGATCTGCTACCCGTAACACGGGGTTTATTGACATAGTATTTTGGATACATTTGGAGAGAACTGACTTTGCTTTGGTGCACCTTCCCCGTTTGTATAAAGATCCCTGCATTGTGTGTCAAGCACCTCTGCACCGTGTAGCAGGCACCGTGAGATACCTGCCACACGGTGCAGGGATTTTCAAAAACTCCCATTTCTCTATGGGAGTTTGTGCTGTGGTCAGCTTCCGAAGACCGCACCATTTGCGTTCACATCGTAATAATGCGGTCCCGATTCCGTGGCTATGTCGGTCGGAGGCAACTCTGACCGACATCGTAATCAGGCCAAAGTCTCCATGTTCATCATTACTAAAGCACCACAATTCTAAAAAGGGCTATACTTTGATTGAAACGCTTCTGCCAACCCACGGCATTCTGCCCATGTTTTCCTGGAAATGAGTATTGTTGTGGCTAGGCACTAAAAAAATTATTATAACGATGATAATGATATTTATTGAACTTCTCATCTCAGGGCCTACGCCATCTTTCTCCTTCCCAACTCTCCCATTAACACCATTATCATTTTAGTCTCCAGAATTATAAAGTGCCCTAATTCAAAGATAAAAACAAATAGCTACAAATACAAAAAAACCAAGAAGAGTTGGGCCAACATGTTGACTACTGGGAGGCATGGGTAGAGGAGCGGGAATTCTGTGCCATAAGCGGTGTCTGGCTGCCCCAGGCCTGCCAGCCTTTAGGACCTCTGTCTCAGAAAAAAAGCTTTTTCTCAGAAAAAGAGCACCAGTCAGGCTGCTGGAGTTTTTTTCCTCAATTAAAAAATAATAATGGAGATCTGCTTTACTTCCCTAAAACAGGGTCCAAGTAAACAATTATGTCAGAGGCACTGAGGCTAGTGGGGAGCTATAATTTTCCAAAGATTCAAATACTAAGAAGCCGATTGTTTAGCAATTGTTTTTTTATTGGTAGGTGTTGGGATATTATGATCATCTCCATCATTGAGGTGCTACATTTCCCAATTGTCCTGATAACGCATATATGTACTGAAGATTTTCAGAAAGGTCAGGAGCCCATTAGGGACGCTTTTAGTGAAGTACAAATTTGGAAGGAGTAAAATGATGTTGCTGAGAATAAGGCTACTAGTGATGTTCCATTGCTAGACCATGGGAACCAGATAATGTGAATGAGTGGTGTATATAAGGATAGTATACCGGCAGGAACCACTACCCCATCAGACAAAATGCCAAGTCCCTGGAATTTATCTGTGACTCTGAGCTGTCACAGGGAAAACTGGTTTCTATGTTAGTTATATCCCCCATTCTGCAGGAAGAATATACAACAGATGTTATTCGAGCTATAATTGTATCCAAATTAGATTATAACAGTGTTACACTTTCCTGGAACTTAGAAAACAGCACACTATACTACAGGTTGAGTGAAGCCTGACACCATAAGCAGCAATTGCAACTCCTGCTTTGGGGCATATACCCGAGAATTGCAAAGATTCCATTGGTTGCCTATCAGGGCTTAATTTAGATTTATGCTTGTAACAATCACCATAATACACTGCATTGAAATGTAGCTGAAAATAATACAGGCAGCTGTGCACTACCAACATTCTGCATCTTGACTGGCTGCTTTTCGGCCTATAGCTGTGCTGTGAAGGAGATTCAAACTTGCAAAGCAAGAAACTGAAATAAGCAACATGATAGTCACAACCAAGCACCACCCTTAATCTCATAACAGCTGCACGTGAAGATCCCATGATTCTCATAAAGAACTAGAACGTTAATCTATCTCACAGAATGTGCCTGCATTGGGAGACATGCTACTCACATGATACCGCATTAGATTCCCTCAGTTTTATGTGCAGGAGATTTATATGTACTTTAAAATGATTCTCGTCTCCGTTGCTACAAGTTATAGGTATGAAAGAATGTCCGAAAATCCTGGTCTGTGAAATTGTTTTAAGATGAGCAACCCTTAACAGTTTTCAATGTTTTCAAAACAGTTTAACCAATCTTCAGGTATGCAATATGTGCGAAGAGACTGCAATTCAAAGACATCCATGGACACCATTTAATGGTTCCTAGGGGGTCGCAATGCATCCACTGGCTTGCCCCTTGCGGTTCCTGATACTGCCTTTGCGACCACTAGCCTCAGAGATGGCAAAATCAGTGCCTGGAGCAACGAGGGGTGAGGTAGGGAGGTTTATGGATGTCTGGGGTCTATCCTCCCTATTTTCTGTTTATTTTGTTTGTTAAATTAATAGTAAGCAGTAGTTTATTATTCATTATTATATTTTTTTTTTAAAAAGGAGCACCAGGAGCTGGCAGCTGAGGTAAGTGAGATAAACAGTTATTAAATGTATGTTGTGTGCATGCATGCATGTTGGTGAGAGTGTGTTTTAGAGAGCGCAGGTGTTTGCGTAAGTGTGTGTCTGTATATGTGAGCATGTGTGTGAGTGAAAGTGAGTGAGGGACAGATAATGAGCGAGAATGAGTGAAATTGAGTGTCAGTGAGTATGACTGAGTGAATGAGTGATTGCAAGGAGTAAGAATGAGCATGAGGTAGTATTAGAGAGTCTGAGTAAGAATAAGTTTAAGTAAGAATGAGTGCGAGTGAGTTGGTATAACCATAAGAGTAAGTCAGAATGAGCGAGAATAAGTGAAAATGATTGCGAGTAAGAGTGAATGCAAGTGATTGTGAGTGAGTGAGAAAGTATGAGTGAGAGTAAATGTGAATGTGGGTGAGAGTGAATGAGTGTGTGTGAATGAGTGAAAAAGGGTGAGTAAAGAGAGTGAGAGTAAGTGAGAAGGAGTGAGAAAAAGTGAGTTAAAGTAAGAGTGAGTGCAAGTCAGTGTAAGTGAGAAAGTATGAGGGAGTCAGAGTAAGTGTGAGTGTGAATAAGTGAGAATGAGTGAGCGCTAGTAAGAGTGGTTTAAGAGAGGGACTTAGAATGTAGGAGTGCATGTGCGTGATAATAAATGAGAGTGTGAATGAGTGAGAATGAGTGTGAGTGAATGACTTTAAGTGAGCTTAAGTGAGAATATGGTGCTATTCGTGCCAGTCTGCTGTTGACCCTGGCATCCTGAAGGTAATTTTAGACTTTTAGAGTCAACCTCGGCAGAATGCTGGTGCTGGCATACTGAAGCAATTCTTAGCATTACAGGCACCTGTGATAAAATACTGGTACTTGCATATTAGGGCCATACTTGGCATGCAGGGCATCCAGAGCAAAATACTGGTGCTAGCATATTTAATTTAATTCTTGGCATAGCAACACCTATAAAAACGTGCTGGCATATTGGAGGTAATACTTGGCATAGAGCTACCTGTGTAAAAATCTTGGCACTAGCTTACAAAAGGAAATCGATAGCACGGTGGCACCCATGGCTAAAGGTTGTAGCTAGCACATTAGAGGTAATTCTTGATATAAGGGAAGACAGCTGTGGCATGTTGAAGGGGCAACCATGATAAAGGCTGGCCCTGACATCCTAGAAGTAATTTTTTATATCTGGGCGACCTATTGTAAATGGACGGCACTAATAACAAAATTGTGTCAGTGGTAAATTGTATGTAAATGTGGGACTAAGAGGGCATCTGTGCCATTTGGCGGACACAATGCTGGCCCTGGCACAATGGAGATAATTTTTGGCATACAGGGGCCTTTTAGCCCATTTTGGGGAAAAAAATGAGGTAAGCTCCTGGTGAACATCATGTTTCATTGGCTTGGCAAACCATAAAAGGGCTTAAATATTTCATGAGTGCACTTTCAGAACCTATGACTTTTTAAAAAATGTATGTGAAAATTGTGTTTTAAAATGCACTATGTGACCCACTTTTTTCAAAGTTTTTGGGGGAGAGAGCATTTGCTACCCCAAACTGTCAGTAGAGAAGGTGGGTCTTACTCACATCACTCACTCACTACATTTCAGCGCCAGTATAACACCCCACCACTTTCAAAGTTAATCAGCTGGCACTGCAAGAACAAAAGGTGAACAGCATTTTGATGCTTACTATTTACTTTCTGCAGCTTCAACAGAGCAGGAATATTATGCTTTAGATTTTGTAAAATTAACATATTCAGCTGTGCAATGTGCTTTCTTCTGATTAAAAAAATAATGATAAACACATTTTACACAAGTTGTTGCCATATTACATTATTGTGAGTACATGAAAAATGTTGTGTTCGAATAAACCATTCACCTCTCTGCTTCACACGAATGATAGCGCCTTACAAATAATCATAGATTAAAATGTATTAACAAAAAGGAATAATTTAAGCCAATAACATAGTTCTTATTCAGTACATGGTCTATATCAGTGAATACATGTGAACATATCTAGTACTGTTTTTTAAAAGGGGATTTTCCTCCACTTTATAATCATCATTGCATTTATTCATTGCAGCATACAGTAGAGAAACAATAAAATTCTAACAGTGATATAAATAATTGAGGGTTCTGGTGCTTTTCTGAGTTACCAGGCACTATATTTTCTTCAGACGTAACACATAATGTTTCATGTAATAGAGAGAGAAATGAGTAATGGCCCCTGGCATATCATGCCAATGGATTTAAATAGGTGATCTCTAAATCAGACATTTGTCAATGTTGTGTTTTTATGACAACAATGCAATTATTATGGAACTTCAGTATTGTCAATTATCGTGATACCATCACAGTTAAGGTCATGTGACATAACTTCATGGGAAGACTCAAGATCAATTGCCATATGACATAATTTTCTTGATGTAATTAAGGTTAAAGGGTGAGTGATATCACTTCCCTACCACCAACGTTTTGGTGAATCAAAGTCAATGAAGGAATCAATTACCTATTGTTTGTTTTATTAAATAATCTCACTTTTAAGGTCGTGCCTAGGCAGCACTTGTGCTGTCTCTTCGAGACATGTTGTATACACTTTGAGGGCTTACAGCCCACCCACTGCCTTTTTATTAGTTACTTCGATTGTATTTTAAAAAGGCTTGCTTGCTAGTGGTTAATCTTTGCTCTTTGTCCCTCCTTTTTAGGTCGAGCATCAGCGCGCATGCGCTGTATGCAAGACCTGCTGTAATGGATAAAATCCCGCCTCCTGCTTAGGATTGGTCAATTCCAGCGTCGTTCTTCTTTCCTGCCTCCTGTCTCGTTCCTGCAGCCGAGAGCTCACTTCCTTCCAAGGCTCAGGAGCACCGGTAAAGTACAGTGTACTTTCGCTTGCCTTGTTATCTCCTGTTTCAGATAACTTTTTTCTTTATTGTTTTCATGCTTTTCCCCACATTGTTTTTATTTCGCTTCTGCTTCCGTGCTCTAATCCCGTGATAAGCCCTCCACCCTTATAACTTTCATGTGGACGGGCGCCCCGCTATCTTTAAGTACGGCACCCGCTTTCATGCATTTTTATGGTTTAAATCTTTTATTATTTTTGAAAGGACAGGTATAACAATAGCCGCCACCTACATCCACCGGCCGGTGGGGATCAATAGCATTCGATGAAATAAAGAATGTAGAGGAAACAGGAGATAGGCTAACCTTCTTCTGGGTGTGGGCTGTAAGTCAAGCGGGCACTATGTGGACTTCCGAGATCCACTACCGTCATTCGTCCTTGGGGGGAGGAGAATTAGTAAGCTGGAGTACTCAGAGATATCTCGGGCATGTAAGTTCTGTAAATTCATTGGATAAGAATTCTATGGTGGTACCCAATGTTTTATCGAACTTAGGGAGAGAACGAGTAAGGCCGGCTGTAATATTTTCCATCCCCAGTGTTTCCCATAATTTATATAAGCAATCCAGTCGAGAAGGTATCTCCTCCGTTCCCCACCTGGATAACAGCGCCTGTTTGGCTGCTCCCAGTGCTAGGGTGATTGCTCTGCCTCGACAAGATCTAAGAGGGTACATCAAGGCATTGGGGAGTCCTAACAATATGAAGGAAGGGAGTTTAGGTAAGTCGGTGTGGTATATGCTGTCTATCTCTTGGAGGATTGCTTCCCAATAGCCCTGTATCTTCGTACATGACCAAAGAATATGTGTAAGAGTACCCCATTGACCACATTGACGCCAGCATTGCCCATTCCCTCCCGGCTTCCATCTAGCTAGCCTCGCCAGGAATATAGTACCAATAATGTGCAATTTTTAAAAACATTTCTTTAAAAGCCGTACTGCAGGAGGAGGCTCTGGCTCTGTGTATGATGTCCTGCCATTCCTTGGGGGAAAACTCGTATTCCAATTCCGCTTCCCACCTATGTTGCACAGGAGACTTACTATGCTGCTCAGGGGTATTTAGGAAAGAACAAATGTCTGACAGTAAGCGCTTATCGGATTTTCTTGTAATGTACCACCTCTCAAACTTGGTCAGGGGGCGGCCTGCATGGGGGCACACCTGTGGCTGGGTCACCCAGTGGCGAAGGGCAAGATATTGCCAGTATGCTTTCTGAGGTATTCTGAAGCCTGTGGTGAGGCTCGCGAACTCCATCACTCCCTTCTCATCAAAGAGGTCCCCCACACGCTAGCAATTGGCCTCTTGCCAGTGGAGATAACCATTACCCACGCTTGCCGGGGGGAAATCCAGGTTTCCTATAAAGGTGGTCAGGGGAGACATAGGAGTTGAGAGGCCTCATGCCTCCTGTACCCTATCCGACACTCCCAGGGTGGTTCTCAGGACTGGGGATACATATACCCCACTGGGTCTGTGCCTCCGAGGGAGCCATGGGACCTTCCAAATGTGCATGCCCGCTATCTAGTGGTCAATGAAGCACCAATGCTTCTCCAATTCCAGCTTGTACCACTTGAGCATACATCTAAGTTGTGCCGCCTGGAAGTAGCGCTCCAGATGCGGGACACCCAGCCCTCCATCCTCCTGCTTTAAATACGTCAAGTGGAGGGCCATTCTCGCCTTCTTCCCTCCCCAGACAAAATGACCTATAAGGCATTGTAGTTGTGCTAGCATTGTGGGTGGCGGTCGTAGCGGCAGTGTCTGCATCACATATAGAATGCGCGGGAGGATGGTCATTTTAATGGCTGCCAATCATCCCAGCCAGGACATAGTGTGTTTCTTCCAGTTTGAGAGTTCCCCCCTGACTTCCGACAAGAGAGTAGAATAGTTCACCTGGGCTATCTTGTCTAGAGTAGGGTACACCTGTAAGCCCAGGTACGGGACGCCATTGGTTGCCCACGCGAACGGGAACTGTGCTGCCAAGGCTTGCTGCTCTGCCTTGTGGAGGGTCAGGCTAAGAATCTGTGTTTTGTTGATATTCACTTTGAAGCTCGAAGCTCAACCAAAGCATTCAAGTTCATCAATTAAGGGGGAGAGTGAAATCACTGGCTGGGTTAAAAACAATACCACATCATCCGCGTAGAGCGAAATCTTATGCTCCCTATCGCCCATTCTGATCCCAGAAATAGCCGGGTTTTGGCGTATCCTTTCTGCAAAAGGCTCCATATATAAGACGAAGAGCAAGGGCGATGAAGGGCAGCCTTGCCGAGTACCTCTTCTAATACGAAACGGTCGGGAGGTCACCCCATTAACCCTAATCCGCGCCTGTGGGTCCCTATATATGCAGTCCACCCATCTCAAAAATCTGTCCCCAGCTCTGAATCTGCGCAAAACCCGTTGCAAGTATGGCCAGTGCACCCAGTCGAATGCCTTCTCGGCGTCGATCGAGAGAAGCACCGCGGGTCGCTGTGTACGCTGAGTTTTGTCCAGCAAGTGGCACATCTGTCTCGTCCCATCACTACAGTTCCATTCTGGAATAAACCACGACTGATCGGGATCGATCTGTCCTTGCATATAAGGGGCCATTCGGGCAGCCAGTATGATCGTAAAAATCTTAAGGTCAACATTCAATAAAGAGATAGGGCGGTATAATGCGCAGTCTAGAGGGTCTTTGCCTGGCTTTGGGATCACAACAGCCTCAGCCATGGTCATGGTCGGGGTCAAACTACCCGTGCCGCTAAAGAGTTAAATAATCGAACCAGCGTTGGAGCCAAATCATGGGCAAACTTCTAATAAAAATCGGTCGAAAATCCGTCCTCTCCAGGTGCATTCCCTGACTTGAGCCCACGGATGGCCCCAAGGACCTCCTCCAAGTGGACGTCTGCGTCTAAGTTCCTCACCTCCAGTGGGGGGAGGGACGCCACCAGGACCTCCCGCACGTAGTCCTCGGCCGCCTCCGGGTCCAAATCGTCAGCCCTATATAGATGGGTGTAAAAGGACTCGAACCTGCCCGCTAAATCACAGTCCGCATGTAAGACTTTGCCTTGGGTATTTCTAATTTCGGCAATACGCCGAGCGTTCGTCTGTGCTTGGAGTAGGTTTGCAAGGAGTTTCCCAGCTTTGTTACCGCCAGCGTAATAGCGCTGTTTGGTCCGCAGGAGAGAATATTCCGCCCGATTGTAGTCCAGGGCTTTCAACTGCTGTCTAGCAGCATTGAGTTGCCTTCTTACTCGTACGGCTCCCGTGCGACGATGGACCCCTTCTAGCTCTTTCACTTGCGATTCGAGGTGTTCCCTTTTTTCCCTCCTATCTTTATTGACCCCTGCCGCTAATGCAATAAATCTCCCTCGGATGACGGCCTTGAGCGCATCCCACAGAAGAGCAACTGAAGACACGCCATCCGCATTAGTCTCAAAATACGACTTAATTGTCGCCCGCATTTCTTTAATATTGTCATCATGGGCGAGCAGTTTGTGGTTGAGCCTCCACGACCTATGCCTTGGGGAGCCCCCCGGGATGCACATCTTGAGGTTGATTGGCGAGTGATCGGAGAGTTCCGCGGTGCCTATCTAGACCCCCCCCCGTAGCTTCCGTGGCTCTCGGGGATGTTAAAAACCAATCTGAGCATGCATAGGTTTGATGGGCCGCTGAAAAGCATGTGTATTCCCTGGCGATAGGGTAACTCTTTCTCCACACATCCGTCAAACCCAAGTCTCTCAGTTTTTGCCGCATAGTATCCGATAGCGCCCCAGCGTGCCCCTGCCTTTGTACAGATCTGTCTAGCTGCGCATCATGAACTATATTGAAATCACCCCCCAGGATGAGATTTTCATCTTGCGACTCTAAGATAGCATTCAAGGTATTATTAAGGAACGCTTCCTGGCGCTCATTTGGGCCATAAATGGATGCAATGGTATATGTATGATTCCCCACTCCCGCCCTCAAAGCCAAAACTCTGCCTGGCACTTCCATGTGTGTGCCCAAAACTGAGCCAGGGAAGTGTGTAGCAATCAGGACCGCTACTCCCGCCTTCTTGACCCCCAGTGAAGAGAAGTATTGCCTATCGAACCCTCTGGATCTAAGGCGTCTCCAGTCTGCTCTCAGTAGGTGGGTCTCCTGTAAGAGGCAGACGTCACACTTAGACTCTCTCAAGAATGACAAAAGCGCACGTCTCTTAACCGGGGAGTTAAGGCCCCTGACATTGAAGCTTACAATTCTCATCTTAAGTGTCAACATGAGTGCTAGTTGGTGGTTCTGGACTTATTTCATGCCCGGGTATCGACTGTGTTCTCCTACCCCCCTGAGTCCCGCCCGTCATCCCCCCGCCAGTCCCCCATCTCCACCCACTCCCCAGATTGTCCCCACGGTCCACCCTCCAGCTTGTGTTCTCGTGTCTCCCAGTTGAAGGCCCAGCTCTAATCCTACAGGGAATGGCAATGGGGTGTCAGAAATAGGGTATAGATAAGAAGAAAGATATTCTGACCGCAAAGTTAGAAGAGATAGAGCGAGAAAGATAAAAAAGAAACAAAACACAAAAGACAAGATAAACGGGTGCTTCGCCACCCGTTGGTCGTGAATCGCACAATCCTGCACGGGTCCATGTGTCCAGCGGTCGGTCATCGCCTCCAAGGGGGGTGGACTCCCCCCATAAAGGCCGAAGGCGCTCATCCCAGGACCTTTCAGCTGATCATCTCAGCCCGTGGACACCAGATAAATGGAGAGAGTGAGTTCAATCATTCCGGGAGGCCTCCCGTGCCCTCACAGTTTTGTAGCTGCCGAAGAACAGCTTCCCTTTCTTTCTGGCTTTCCAGGTCGGAGGGTTTCGTGCTTTTCTCTCACCTGGGTCCTCGCCTGCGATTCGTTTTAGGTGGTAGTTTGGACGCAGGGCCATCTTCCAGCATCTCGGAGCTGCCGTCCTCTCCCAGATCGATTCAGAGGACGTCCTGTGCTTCCTTGAGAGAGCGCACCACCCGCAGCTCCTTATTCCACACGAAAGACAGTCTAAACGGGTGCCCCCATCGGTAGCGAATTCCTTGATCTCGGAGATAGGATGTGGCCGCCTTTAGGGTTTTGCATCGTTGGAGAGTGAGAGGTGAAAGGTCTTGAAAGATCCCAACTTGGAGGCCCTCAAACGCGATAGTAGGCTTGTCCCGGGTGGCACTCATAATGATCTCCTTCTGCCTGTACGAGTGAAGGCAGGTAAGGATATCCTGCTACTGACCCGGTCGGGAGGCAGGCCGTCCGGCGCGATGGGTGCGGTCCAAGATAATCTCTTCATCTCCCAGTGTTGGTGCAGCGTGTCGGAAGAAGCGAACCACCCAGTCCTCCAACTTGCCACCCTCCGCCTGAAGTGGCACACCTTTGATTCGTATGTTGGATCACCTCGAGCGGTTTTCAAGGTCCTCCAGCCGGAGGTAAAGCTCCTCGTTACAGTCTTGAAGGTCCATCAGTTCCCGGGACTGTTCAATGATCTCCTCCTCTCTTCGGTCCCCGTTCCTTTCCAAGGAGTCCACTCGATCACCAATTTCCTGGATCTCTGTTCTCAGTTGTTTGATATCAGAGGCGACGTCCTGCCGTAGGCCTGCGAAATCTTCCCTGAGTGTGCCAAACAGCTTTTCCAGGAAGCCACGAGTGATTAGGTCATCTGTGTGCCCCCCGGTTGGGTCCATGTCCTTCTCCTAGGGCTGGGTCGTTTGCTGCTCAGGTCCATGTCCACCAGTTCTCTTTGTACCTGGTTTCTGAAGGAGGTCCTTTATCGTGGAGTCTTTCTTCATCCGCTGCATAGTCATCTCTAAAGGGCGCCACCTAGCGGGATCAGGGGGCTATCTTAATCAGTAGGCCATGGGCCGTATTCCGCTTTTAAGCCGGCCGGGGAGTCAGGTTCTTCCGCCTCCCGCCTCGCAACCGAGTGATTCCAGGCCCCCGTGCGCATGGGGCGAGGGTCGAAACTTATGCACCAGTTCCTCGGGGTCGCCGACTCTTTTCCACCCCGCAGTGATTTGCTCATGTATCCGGGGAGCCGTGGTCCCAGACTCAGAGCCCGAAGAAGGACAAGAGCATCCTAGGCCCGAGAACCGCTGCTGAATGATGGCAAGCAAGGCTTTCTGTGCCCAAAAGCGTCTCTGATGCAGATCGCAGGAATTGCTTTGATGGCTGCCTGCTATGTCAGCAGCGATGCCGGGGACGTGTCTGTGTGAGTATGCGGAAATCCCCTCTTTCTAAAAAAACCAAAAAAAACAATAATAATCAATGGCTGGGGGTTGAGTCTTAACATGTTCTAAACAGCTTAATGTCTTTTGCAGTATTTGTTATACATGATCCCAAAGCCGCAAATGGTTAGATCGAGCGGCAACGTGCTCTCATTACGGCGTAACAAAACATGAGTGTATAAGTCAATACAATGATTTAAATGGATATATTGAAGTGTTGGTACCCACGCTACTAGAGTACCTGTTTGCTACTGAGAAGTGCCAGTACTCTCCTATTGAAAGTATTGTCTCCCTCCCGAGAAGTGCAGGCACTGTTCCCAATTTTAGAAGTGCATGTACTCAGTATGAGAGAAAGGCTTTTGAATATTTCAGAGAATCACATTTGAAGAGAAAGTTCAAATAGCATACTTTTTGCTCTAAACCACAGCAGGTCTCCTGCTTAAACGATAAGTGCTGGCATGTATGGGTACTTGACTTTGAGTTACCTGAGCGATTGGTTATCCATATTAATAGTGCTGGAGTACTAGATCTCCTTATGCTGCTCTTCATAGGTGGTCTCCCTGGTTAGGATCTCACGCTTCATGCTCGATCTTCAAATGGTTGCCTCACAACACCAAAAGGACCGTCACACAAGAACTCATCACCAGCAGGCCTGATTCTGATGCGGTTAGGAAGGCCTCCTAATGGCATTTGCTCCTTCCAAATCGGATCGGGAACGTGTCTTCCCGACCCAGGGCCCAATTATGATGCGGTTAGGAACATATGCTCCCATTGAAGTCAATGGGAGTCCAACCAAATCGTATCTGGAAGCATCCGGATGCATCGTACTCCGTCGGTCGGACTCTCCCGATCCGAGTGGGTCGGAAACCATTTCCAAACCGATTCGGTCGGGAAGCTTTCCAACCCGCATCAGAATCAGGCCCTAATACTTGTACTGACTGTAGGTAGGGGTCCATATAGTCTCTGTATGTCGAGAATTCCAAAGGATCACTTAGTTCTTTTCAGATAAAGTCATCAAAGTTTCCTGTGGTGCAGCTTTAAATTGATGATGAGCTTTAAGGAAAGTTCCTTATCTGGCAAGTGTTGTGCTGGTACAAGCTTTACAAATCTCCTGCTCCTATTTGTTATTCATAGCACTTACTGCCACAGAGGATCGGCTTTGTAGCGCTCGGTGTAGTCACAGGGAAAATCACTCCTGCACAATTGGTTTCATGTGCTCACAGCATACACAAAACACACTCTGTAAATAGTGAATCGTGAGCTCAGTGCAGCCAAGCACAGAGTGTAAACAATGCATTATTCGTTGGGTGCTCCTGGTGCGGACAGGCATAGATCACACACACTGGAATAGCGCACCCTAACACATACAGGTGGAAAAAAACAGAGTGTAATAATTGCATAGTTCTTCAATCCCTGGCGACACAGCACCCAGGATAATGTGCTGCATGGCTACACACTTACAAGGTCCAAAAGGCGAGACCTATTGGCTATGCCAATGCTTGTTTTAAATGGCAGCACTGCTGATTTAGGTGGGCACTCACAATTCTGTAAAGTTAAAAATTGTTCGATTTTAGCTTCCTTCCACTTAGAAAATCCTTCAATTCAATGCACATCAATAGAGAAATTAATTTCCCCTATTTTGTATACCATGTACATGTAATTTTCCCAAATCAGAAACTTCTCAAGTATTTAGAAACCAGAAAAAGCACAATATTTATTGTTTATGAGCCAGGAGCTACACATGTAATCAAGTGTGCACTATGAAGCATAAGACCTTACAACAGCATAAGCTGAAATAGGAGTCGCGATAAATACCACCTATTAGAAGTTGTTGGGGAATAACATGTGGATTTTGGTGTTTAACGCACCAAAATCTGCAGAAACGGTAAATACTGTATGGTTTTTCCCACATAAAATTTCGGCAGGTTTGACCTGATGAAATTTAATGAAAGTTGATTTTTTTTAACGCATCTCATAATTAACGCACTTGTCACAATTAACTCATAATCAGGGCCAAAGTGTTGCCATGAGCCCAACAGCAGCAGGAAAGAGGCCTATTCGCTAGGTATACAAGCTAGAAGTATTATTTTTGAAAGGCACTAAAACTGGGTTTTAATTCTTGAATGATTTATTTATCTTTCTGCCATCCAGTCATATAGCAAGGTGTTCCTCATCTTTGACTAAGAACTTGACTTCTTTTAAAAATGCACTGTAACCAGTTAACTTTACAAGGTATACATACTGATACCCTTTTTAAAATAAAAACTTTTTTTTTTTTTTTTAAATCTTTTTATTGGTGCATGAGTTTCAATATTTACAAAAAATAACATTATAGTTTAACATGTTTGATTCGAGAGACTGAATAAATTATATAGTTACAGATTCTATATTCATAACATTACATGTCTTTAAAGCCAATGGACTTATAACGGAAAATAAAGGAAGAGGAAAAAAGGCTTTGAATTAAGTCTGTAACATTTCTGTAGTTGGTCTCATGCACATTTTTAGAATTTTCTACCCCCCCTCCCGGTTGACCATCTATCTACATGTGATTTTGTGTTAGAAAGTCTTAGATATACTGGGGTGTAACTAAAATGTCGTGTTCCAGTGCTTTTATTTCTCGAGCCATTTAGTCAGTGGTTCCCAAATTTTTAACCCTTTTGATCGGGATCGAGTCCCCCTTTTGCCATAAATTGCTTTTTCAAAGTTATAGTTCGCAATTAGACGTGTTAGCCACTGGCAATACCCTGGAGGGGATGAATCTAACCAGGCTGATGTTAGAGTAAGGCGATATATTGCCATACTTATAAAAATTAACTGTTCTCCGGGCAACCCTTGAGTCTCCTGATCTACCCCTAGACAAATCAGAGTTGATGAGAGGTTTATATCCCTTCTTAGAACTTCCTTAAAAAATTTCATGATGTCAGCTTTTAAAGTATTTAGTGTATTACAGGAAGCCAACATATGTTCTAAATCGGCCTGAAACCGCGAGCATCGAGGACATAAGGTCCCTTTCCCTGTTCCCCATTTGGCTATCCTTTTCGGTGTATAATAAAGTGAGAAGCAGGTTTTATAATACTGCGCCTGAAGTCGTGCTGGTATTAAGAGTTTCTGTGCTAATTCGGTGGAATATTGAAATAAGCCCTCTGAGATATCAATTTCCGCTTTCCATTTGTTAGCCCGTTGTTCCATATCATCTATCATCAAGGAATTAAACAGATTATATACCATTCCAATTGATTGATTATTCTGTCTTAGTTTATCTATAATGAAATTATTTATAAAACCTATTGGACCTCCACATTTCTTGCTTAAAAAATCACGTATTTGTAAATACTTAAAGAAATCTTTCCAATCTAATTCATATTGTGTCTTAAGGTTTTCAAAGGAGATTATATCAGTGAGAGAGTAAAAATCTCCAAGCTTGGATAGGCCTTTGTCTATCCATCTCCTCATTGCAGTGTCTTTAAAGATTCCGGGTAAATTAAAGTTATTATTTATCGGGGTATAATAGTTCAGCCGGCCCAATCCTAGCATTTTCCGGACTGCTTTCGAGGTTTTATATCCCGCAACCAGCGTCTTATATCGTACTTTTTTATAATGTGAATCATTCAAGAATCTCCAGGCCCATCCCCAGGCCTGATTACCCATTATTAGTTCTATAGGTGTGGGAATGTACCTAGGGGAGTCGTCCAGTGGTTTATCGGAAAAAAGAATGTGATTGTGTAAAAGAGTGGTTGCCCAATAATAAAGTTTAATGTTTGGAAGAGCCAAACCACCCCTATCCTTTGGTAAGGAGAGAAACTTATATGCTCTTCTAGGTTTCCCATAAGACCAAATGAACCGGGAAAACATATCTTCTATCTTTTTTAGGCATTTGGAATTAAATTCTAGTGGAATGGCTCGTATAAAATAGAGGATCTTGGGGAAAAAGATCATTTTGATTATATTACATCTCCCGATTATTGAGAGATGCAAATTATGCAATCGCCTCAATTCTGGTTTTATTTTTTCAATCATTGGGTCAATATTTGCATCAACTAACTTTTCAATATTAGCGGTAATGTCTACCCCCAAGTATGTGGCGTTTTCTACCTGTCTCACGTCGTCGCCCATATTGACATTTTTACAAATAATCTGGGTTTTGGTTTGATTTAGGGAATATCCTGCCAAAAGACCGAATCTCATCGCCTCTCGCTCTACCTCTATCATAGACTCTATTGGGTTAGATGTTACAAGCGCTATATCGTCGGCATATGCCAATACTTTTGTTTCCCATCCTTGAGTAATTATCGGCCTAATCCTTTGATTGTACTCCAAAGCGCGTAAGAAGGGGTCGATATATATGGCAAATAGTAAAGGTGAACTAGGGCATCCCTGACGTGTGCCTCGAGTTATTTTAAAGGTGTTAGTAAGTGTACCATTTATGAATAATTTCGCGGTTGGTTGAAAATACAGCATCTTGAATGCCTGTATGAGATGTTGGCCTATCCCGACCCTCGACAGAGACTCCCAAAGAAACGGCCAGGAAACTCTGTCGAAGGCCTTCTCAGCATCAAGTAGGATGAGTGCTGTTGGTTCTCCGGAAATTTGTGCTGCATCAAAGAGTGAGATGGTTCTTCTTATGTGGTCTATAGTACCACGTCCAGGGATGAACCCATGTTGCCTTGGGGATATAACTTTATGGATTACCCCAGCTAATCTGGTCGCTAATATTTTAGAGTAAATTTTACTGTCCGTATTTATTAATGTAATTGGACGATAGGAAGCAGGGTCTAGTGCTGATTTATGTTTCTTCAAAAAAACAATTATTTTTGCTTGCGACCATGATTCAGGTGGTCTTCCCCCTTAAAAACATGTACAAACAAAGGAAGAATAGCTTCTCTTATTTCTGTAGACATTTTTTTATAGAATTCTGCTGGGATACTATCTAAACCAGTTGCTTTGCCATTAGGAAGACTGTTTATACACAGCAAAGCATCAGCCCATTGAGGGGGTTCCTCAAGTTGAGCCTGATCTTCTGAAGATAGTTGTTCTGTTGAAAATTGGTTAAGATAAGTCATAATATTATTTGAGTGAGATTTGGTGGTTTCTTGATATAGATTTTGATAATAAGTTAAAAACTCATTGCGTATACCTTCTGGGTCTGTGATTATGGCCTGGGTGGTGTCTTTCACTGCCGTAATAATATTTTTTGTGGCTTTTTGTCTGGCCCTTATCGCAAGATGATGTCCGACTTGTTCACTACACTCATATGCTTCTTTTCTCCAAGTCTCCAATCTATCTGCTGCCCTTTTGTCTATTACTTCCAAAACTGATGATTTAACTGAAATTATTTTAGCCAGTGCTTCTGTAGGATCCTCCCCATCTCTATATAGGGTAATTAAATTTTCTTCTGCAGCTGCCAATTGCATTTGTAAGATATCCATTAATTGGCGTTTTTCCCTATTGAGAGCTAGCGAAAAGCTCATTGTTTCTCCCCTTATTGCGGCCTTAAATGCGTCCCAGACCACTTCTATCTTGGTGCTGCCAAGATTCTCCTTAATAAATTGGGGGATCCAGTGCCTCATGTGTTTACAATATTCATCATTAGCGAGTAAAGAGCGGTCAAATGACCAACTAAACGTATCTCGATTGACCCTTCTTTCCCCTCTTATTTCTAAAACCAAGGGATTGTGATCTGAAACTATTCGTGTAGTCTTTTCTATTGAACACTTATGAAGAATGGAATGAGATACAAGGATATAATCTAATCGGACCGGTTTTTTGTGCGGGAAAGAGTAAAAAGTATAGCCTGGGTCTGCAGGGTAATATGATTGCCAGACATCCATTAATGCCTGTTCCTGACTTAAGGCCTTCAAGGCCTTAAAGACCTTAGGTTTCCTACCTGTGTAATTCCTATTGGTGTCTAAAGATATACTTTGACTATCCGATATATTTATATTAAAATCACCACAAATAATAATAGGTAAAGACCACTCGGCCAATTCGTTGTTTAAATAGTCAAATATTGCCGGATCATCAACAATACTGCCATACACCGTACATATCGTAATAATGTCCCCATTCTCTCTACGACATTCGGTAATGACCCACCTCCCATTCTGATCTACGGATGTGCGGGGAAATTGAAGTGAGACTTTAGCAGATAATATTGCGACCCCCGTGTCCTAACACTCTGTGACGTCGCTCCTATTACTGTAAATCCAAGTGTGCCTAAAAGATGAATCTGTGTCCTGTCTATGTGTCTCCTGTAGGCATAGGATATCGGCTTTAAGTAATCTGAGGGCTACAGCGGTATTTCGACGCTTCCTTGAATCATTCAAGCCACATATATTTAATGTAGCTATGCGTAATTTACTCATTTCATTACCTAAAGTTTAGCCCACTCGATAAGACCCTGGATAAGACATAATAGTACCTCCTGACCATATAACAACATTAAAGAAAAAAGGAAAATTAGCAAAAAATCCACACCTGGAGCAAATACTCTTGAGGTCAACCCATCCCCCTTCCCCCTCCAAACCCTTCCCCCCCAACGAGACCCCCCACCACCTACCACTGAGGCCTGCCTGATTCTGCATGAACCAGGATGTGGACATCTGAGAAGGCAGAGTCCCGTATCACCCCACCTGTCCGGTCCCTGCCCCAAACTGCACACTTTATCTATGTCTACTCATATTGTGATTACCCAGTTTGAAACTTCATAGAAACTCAAACATTTAAGTATTACGTCCATAACAATTCAGACTTTGGATCTATCTCTGCTTGTCCCTGTAATTTCCTGCAAATATGCTTGAGCTTGAATTTCCGAAGTAAAACTGCGAGTAACCCCATTGAAGATGATTTTCAAATGTGCCGGATTCTGTAGGTACACCGTTGCTCCAATTTGCTGAAATGGTGTAAATAATTGTCTCAACCTCCATCGCCGCTCAACTGTGGCATGGGCGAAGTCTGGTCTGGTGAAAAAGGTGACGCCGTTATATTCTTTTTTACTTGTAGGTCTGGCTATATCAAAAAGAGCTTGACGCAAAAGAAAATTCCCAAAATACACTAAAATTGCACGAGGGTATTGATCTTGAGAAGTGGGTCGTTTAGAAAGTGTCAGAGGAAATCGGTGAGCGCGTTGGACTTCCTTGTCCCAGTCCCAGGATTGCATCTCAGGAAATGCACCTTTAAAGAGTGATACTATGTATGCCCTGGGGTCGTTCCCTTCCAATCCCTCAGGGACCCCGAGAATACGTAAGTTGTTACGTCGCATTCTGTTCTCCTGTTCCTCGAACTTCCCCATTAAATCTTTCACTATGGCATCATGCGCATCTCCCTGTACTTTCAACGAGGAGACATCTTTCTCTAGGTTCTCAGTTCGAGTTTCAACCGATGACATTCTGTCTGCAATTTTGATACATGTTCGACCCACTTTCCTAATAGCACCTTGCAAATTTTGTGTTGCTTGTTGGCTTTTTCGATTGTCCTGCTTGGCTTCTTCTTGGAAGCCCTTGATCGACTGTAAGACTTCCGCAAGGGTGGGTTTTCCATGATTCTAGAGCTTCCACTCAGATTTGTTGTCACGGAAAGGTTGTGACCTGCCCGCACAGTGTGGTCTGAAGGTGTCGCAAATTGGGAGGATGAGTAATCCCATCTGAGCTCGGGGTTGCTGCCTTGATCCGTGGATTCCCCAATTTTTTTTTTACCATTATGTCTCTTTTTCTTTTTTTTCTTTTCTAGCTTTTTTTTTTGTGCAGCCGATTGCCATAGAATCTCAGAGTCAGTGCTGTAACCCCATTCATGCTTTCTTCCGTTTCCTTTCCCATCACTTGATGATGATATACCTGTTTCGTACTTTTCAGATTCTTCTGTGATTGGGTAGGGTCTTTCCAGGATGTTGAGGGGTTCGGGGCTTTCAGCGTTTCCTTGCTGGTTGTTTGTTGCATTTGGTGCCAACCCTAAAGCTCCTGGATCCTGAGGAGGTAAAGCGGCCGAGGGAGCATCTTCCAACTGTATTGTTCCAGCCTTATTTGCTTGGTTACTGGCCATGTCTACGATTGTAGAAGGTAGGACGGGGTGTATTACTGGAATAATAAGGGTCACAGGTGAAGAAGTAGTAGAGTTTGGATTTACCCCTCCATTTGTTAAGAATGACTCAGGGACCGATACTTCTGACTGGTCTCCAGATGCTTCCCCTTCTACTAATCTGTTACCATGTCTCCCCATCTCTATCTGGCTGAACATATTAGAAATCAACGGTTGTGAATTATGTGCTGAATCCAAAGATTTTGTGGGGTTAAATTGTAATTTTTTACTTTGCTTTGCCTTGTCTTCCACTATCATCTGCTCATTTTGCACATTTTGTACTTTGTTTTTCAGCCCCCGTGTTTCAGGGCGTCTCTGTGAGCTCTCCGGTCTATTAGGCTGTGTCATTTTATTTACAGGGGCCAATGCTTGATTACTTATTGCTTTCGATATTTTCCCCCCTCGCCCCAACATCCTTACTTGCTTCTTTTTGATGTTACAGGATGCCGGGAAACAAAGTATCCACCGTTGAGTCTTGACACGGTGGCTTCCTCGTTGTATTGTATCCAGTGCCGTCGTCAGGATTCTCCAGATCACCGATAGCATAATGCAGTACGTCGTGGAAGACAGCCGCAGGGCTGCGTGAAGCGAGGATGTTAGATCCGCTGGTCTCCCTGCTCGAAATGCAGCCGTCGGCGGCCCAGCTGTCGGACGTGATAGCTTTTGCAAGCCGCGTCGATCCCAGCAATGCCTCGAGGTCAGGATGGAAGTCATACAGCTATGCAGCTATGAACAAAATCATCCAGCAAGTATGTTGTCCTGAATTACCACGATGCGGTGCAGTTTAAAGCCATTTATTTTGCGATTGGGGCCAGACCGGAGGAGCTCTGCCGGGCTACTGCCGCTCA